>OZ020169.1:16954261-17272483 GCA_963971145.1 Sussaba pulchella | reverse complement strand
CCTCCCCCGCCTCCGCCGCCAAAACCATTTCCTCGAGGTCCGCCTCTGCCGCCCATCGGGTTTCTTCCGTCGTCTCTCCTCTGAAATAAATCCCGCGAACGGTGAGCATCCGAAAAATCAAAGGACGACGGTCAAACATCATCGTTAAAAATTGTAAGAAAATTATTGCCACGACACGAACGAAAACGCCCGTGAGAATTCGTGAGTGCAATTTCGCGATCAGATAGATCGGCTTTTGTTCCCTAACGGTATATCAAAGTTTACCATTACACTGTCTATAAGTTCCTGAATTCGTTGTCGAGCTTGTTCAACGGCTTGATGCTTGCCGGAAAGAAGACACTTGCGATCGCCCGGTCCGTCTTCCCTCCCTTGTTGGAATTGCACTCGCGCGCCAGTCTCGGCTTGAATTTTTTTAATCATGTCACCACCTTTTCCGATAACCACTCCGACCGCGGCTCTCGGCACGAGCACCTGAAAGGTTTCCGTCATTCAATTACAACTCCATTTGTATCATTAAAATTATCGAGTTCGATCGTTCCGATCTTTTTTATTCGAGTCTGATTAATTTCTCTAATTTCTTCTGATGAAATTATTATTTGATCGAACTGCATGCAATTGACGTTTGATTCTCTTGATTTTTGTATTTTTTTGTTTACCTCGACTCCGTCATTGGGCGGTCCACCGTGATTATAACCATTGTCGTTGGAAAAACTTCCTCTGTCACCGCCTCTCGGTCCTCTATTGTACGATTGCATCTCCTTCTCCGCAATTAATTCGTAAACCAATTGTTTCGCGTGCTCGACCTTGTGAGGATCACCGGTGATTCTAAATGTTTTTTTTCAAACGTAAACGTAATTTTTTTTTATCAACCGCACAAATAATTACGTGGCTTCGAAAGAATAATTTTTTTTTTTTAATCAGCCCTTAAATGCACAATTTTCAGTTTGTTGCCTTTTGATTACAATGCTTAAAAAGCATCCAAATGTTCCTGCATTAAATATAGAGCCAGAAAATATATGTTACCAACCGGCAACATGATGCATTTAAGGGTTGGAATTAGAAATCGTTGGATAAGATGATTTACCGCAATGGTTTTTCCTGTTCCTGAGACGGTCCGTCCTGTATGACGACCATTTTAGCTCCGGATTTTTCCTGAAGCTGCTTGATAGTCTCGCCGCCTTTGCCGATTATCAGACCGACCTTCGGTCCGGGTATCATCATTTCCACGAAACCAGGATTTCCCCCCATCATCGATCCAGCGGCGCTGTTTCCGCCGCTGCTGCTTCCTCCGCTCATGTTCATATCACCGATTCCCTCCGTCCGGCTACGTTGATTCACGATCGACAACACCTGCTCCTTGGCACGACTGTAACACACGTACGTTCGAAACAACGCTTATAAAAAAACTTTTGCTTATCCCTCGCGCGAATTTTCGACGTTAATATTGTGTAGTTAAGATTTGAAAAAAAAAAAAAAAGTATACGAGTAAAAAAAGTAGTGTACGGATCATTGAACAACGGGTATTGACAAATTTGTTTGCAAAACACAATCACATGGTTACGTGAGAGCCGATAAATACACGAACAAGGATATTCCGTAACGGTGTACGTAACATTTTTACGATTTTTCAGGTTTTTTTTTTTGTTTGTTTTAAATTACAATCGAATGGCATAAATTTGCGGATAAACTCCGGAGATTCTTACGACGAACTGCGAGCGTAATTATAAGATCATTTGGTTTGGATTAAAACAAGAAAAAAAGAAAAATAAAAAAAAAAAAAAATAAACACGTATGGCATGTTAATGAAATTTGTATGTCCTCGTTGAGAAATAACACGTTCCCCATGCACAATCCTATCCTCCTTCCTTCCATCGCCCTTATCTCTTATTTTACTTTGTTCTCTGTTATTGCTCGTCACTCACACACCCCCTAGTGAAAGTAAAAAACTATTAGTAAAATACAAAAATTCATCGAATGAGATAAAGAGATAAATTTCGTACGCAACGTGTTGCTCACGAGTGTCCCGAGTTTGCGGGGGGTTTTTGAGACAAAAATAATATTCAACCGGGACGTATTATCGTGGTTAAATAATGCTAAGAAATCTGAGAGTCCGCAGAGCGCTGTATATCCAGGCGCTATACCAAGAAAAAAAATATGATATAACAATTCTGGAAGAAATATTCAAAGATTTTTCGCCGTATGATATTGCGTATTTCTATGTGACAATACAAGTTCATGACATTCGGATCAAGGATTAAATGCGCTATCGTACGATGTGACAACATTTTTTGTAATATTTTTTTTTTCTGTCTTTCTTAAATACGTTTTTTTCCCTCTTTTTTTTTATTATAAAAAAATGCTGGTTCTATCAAAGATGGCGGAAGAAAAACGTACGCCACAGAGATAAAGGAGGATAGCAGATTTGCTTGGCACATACCGGTATTTCATAGTAACAATAAACAAAATAATTATCTACGGTCTTCCGTTCACACGGCAATAATGCGTGCTGGGTATCACCTGGTTAGAGAAATTCAAATAACGTGTAACACACGATAGTATTTCGGTTGCGGGTGGAATATTTAAACCACCTGAGAGATTATCCGTCGTGTCGGGTTATCGTTGTATGGGATTGCATTGCATACAAAATTTTAAAAAATAGGTATATATATAAATATATATATAAATGTGTATCCGATGTACGTATTATGTTATAAATGTAGTTAAAAATAATTGGAAAGAAGAAGGGAAAACGAGTTACTTGACAGCTTCTCGCGAGCCGGTTAGAGTGCAAACACGCTCAGGCAGCCCGCCACTTTCTGGCGCCATTTGTATTTTACATCCTGTTTCACTTTGCAATCTTGTTATTTGTTCTCCGCCTCTGCCGATTACTGTAAGAAATATCAATAATCATTAGAACGTTATGGTCGTAAATATTTTTTTTAGTTTTTTTTTTTTTCAAGTATAATTTTCATAGAGTAAAACGATTAATCATGGTTACAGGCCAATTAATAACATTGTCATGATATTACGATTATCGATAGACTCACATTTCCCCTATTGTTTGTATCATTGTCAAGTACTTACTCAGACCGACCATTTTGTCGGGAACTCGAATATCTTCGTTACAAATACCACCGAGACCGCCTGTCATCGACGTGGGCGAAGCGGCTTGCTGGGCCGCCCTTGTCACCTGATTTCCAACGTCTCCCATCGGCGGTCCAGAGCCAGGACCCCCGCGCATTCCGACCATTGGATCCACAACCAACGCCGTCATTTTCTTAGCTTCGGGTTCTAAAAAATCATTCAACATAGGAAATCCGTAGAGCGGTTAAACCACCGGTCGCTCTGACGGCGATGGATTTTTGTCGTTGATAATAGCGATATACCGTATGCATAACGAATGTGTAAATATACAAACATGTACATGTGGTAGATATTATTCAGGTGCACGAATATCGAGAGAAAAAACAGAGGCGATTAAAAAAAAAAAAAAGGAAAGAAAATATGGCATAACAAAGAAGAAAAACAGAGGATGTCATGTTATACAATGATTTGCGATGCTTCTTGCGGGCATTATGGGCTAAAAGGAGGAGAAATGTGAAAAATGTGCGAGAAAAAGAAATTATAAAGAGCGAAACAAGAATGAAAATGAGGATTTTGTAATTTGTTCTTCCGTAGCACACACCGTCCCTCGGTCAATCATTCTCTCTGGCTACTCTCCGGTTACCAATGACGCCATTATGTACATAATTTATTGGGAACAATCGTATCGCAAGCTGTTTTCACGGGACACAATGGGAATCGTTAATGCAGTGCGCATTATAGTAGTAACATTTTATTGATAATTTTGTTTAGAGTTTAACGGGTTTAGGATGTATCGATGAGGTAAAAAATTTGTCAGGGCTGAACGATTAATGAAAAAGCTCATATTACCTATGCCGTCTTCGAGGGGACGTTTGAGTTTGTTGTCGGGAGTTGCTTGAGCGCCCGCAGGATTGATCTTCGCTGCGATCTGAAAATTATGGCATCGTTTATTTTCTTGTTGATCAAAATTTATTAACAACTTTTCGTCGAATCGCTTCCCCGCTGCAATTTTTAGTTCCTGACAGAGTTTATTACGAAAAACATAAAATTGCATTTGTCTGATCATGGATAGTTGAGTAATTATCAATAATGGCATAACCAAAATACTAGAGAAAAAAAATTTAATTAAAAAATTTATAAGAATTGCAAGCATGTTTCAAAAAAAAATTGAACAAAGCTAAGCAAATTCTTCAGCGATATATATTGCTTCATCAAACTGGGACTTGTGCGAAAAAAATAAGAAAGTATGCCTTGACCTATAATTCAGAAGTATAAGCAAACGGACGGATATACAGAAGTCGCCGTGGAAACCCCAAACTTGTTTAAGCTATCGAACTCCACAATAATGCTGAGATTTGTACTTCAACTTCACCAATAATATTCCTTGCACGGTAATGACTGCGAGTAAAATCAGAAACGTGCAATATTCAAAATTAACGACCTAATAGCCGCAACCATATCCATCGACAAATCGTCAAGGAATACTCAACACCGTCGCAGCCCAGCAGTTCAGAAAACAATAAAGATCTAATCTATTTCACGATGCCACGACTTGCTAAAATTGATAACACGAAAAAAAAAAAAAAAAAGTACAATAAAGCGTTAAATAAATCAATTCAGACTCAAAAAGACTGAGAAAAATAACTTCAATACACATACATTGTCCCGAAATTCCACCAACATCACATTGTTTCCATCGCCATTTCACCCTTCTCAAAGCCAATACAAGCAAAAACAAAAAAAAAAAAAAAATTGCGTTCTGACCGTTAAACCCGAAGGGGCGTGCTTCTAGCGGTCCTTCCGGCAAACGCGAGCCGCGACAGCGCGTTCGACGCTCGCAGATAAAAACAGCTCGGATTCACAAAAAGTAAGAAAAATCCCAACAAAACCAAATTAAAAACGAAAAAATAAAGAAACAAAAATAACTGCCGAATATAGCGTATAATCGCGGCGTCCCATGTCCGGCGCGAGTTGAGCAAAGTGCCGCTAAGTCGGCGGTCGTGCGGATGCACCGTAACGAAAAAACCCGAGCCTCGAATTCCCGGCTCCGTGAGATCCATCAACCATCGAGAAACGTGGTACTCCCGAATCCCCGACAAAGCCATCCCAAAAAAAAAACATGAAAACCTTTTTTTTTTTTAAAAGACCAAGTAACAAACCTGTTTAGCACGTTGCAGAGCTGCTGCAAAAGCGGAACTCTGACTGAAATTCTGAGGCGGAGCGACCGCTGAATAATCACTCATGTTGAACCATGAAGGGCTAGGACGTTACTCCGGCTTTATACCCACTTCGGTATGCGTATTCCCGTTTCCTCTATCTCGCGATCACTTCTTTCGTCGTCTTCGCCCTCGTCGTTATTAACTGTAAATGCCGATTGTTACGACGATATCGGTGATCTCGAGTCGATCGTGAAAGCGTTAAATGCGGGCTTACTTCGGACGATGAGCGTAAGAGCCAACAAAGTACACGCACGACGGGCTAACCACGGTTGACGAAGGAACCGCGCAAGCGTCGGTCACGGGAACGGCCGCAAAGAACGTGAGAGCGCTTCCTCCCGCTCGAACGTACACGGACACGCCAACAAACAAACAAACACGAATGCAAAAAGAAGAACAATCGCGGAGCAAGCACGCGACACGGGGGACGGATGAATGCGGCGTCTCGGTTAGTCTCGATTTTCAAGATGTCTCCGAGTGGGTCGCAAGCCGCCTGAAAATGTCGTTGCACGACGAACGAGACCACGAAAAGTACGAAAGAAATTGTCGCGAAAATGCGTTTGGGAATGTTGCAGTTCGGTTACGGATTGGCGCCGCGTGGGGCGCTCTTGTTTCCGGAATGGATGGACGGTTCAATGGCGGCCGGAATTCGCGGGAGTTTCGAGGAGGAATGTTCGGGGTTTAAAGATAAGATTATGGGGTTACGACCGTTCGCGATAGGGACGGTCTACGATGGTCTATGAGTCCGAGTCAGTTCGAGTCAGTCCAAGCCAGTCGGAGCAGGCAAAGATAGCATTCTTTACACCCAACTGTGCAAAAAAGGACGCCGCCTCCAGCACGGCAGTGGGCCTTCCATTTTCTACATTTATTTCAGTGCCGGGCATCTTGAGCATGACCAAGAAGATGGCGGCAACGGGCGGGACATAAACATCGACATATAGATACGGACGCTACCATCACGAGAAAAAAAAGAGAGAATGGTACAAAGGAGACTTGGTTGGTTCTGAACCTCGTTCTTTCTATTTAAGTCGATGGGCATAAAAGTTATTTCCTTCGAAATCTGCCACACCGACGGAGCAGCGCGCCATCTTCATCAATAAATCGCCACTACATAAATAACGTCTGCCACAATCTATCACGTGATCTGCGGTTTCATGTAAATCTTCCTTCTGTGACATTTCCGATCCCTCTTGGGATTACGATGTGTGTATATAGATACATCTTGTACCGTTATTTCAGGATCAACGTTAATTGTAACAATATTGTTATCTCCGACGCCGAGAAATTTTTCCAATGAAACCACACACGTATCTCTACATTCCGAGTTACCGTAACTTGAGTCGCACTTTGCCATCGCAATCGTTCGCATGAAACGACTTTAACGCACTTGTTTTCTTTTTCGTTTGATTTATTTCTCTGTTTATTTATTTTCTTCCTTCAACGTTTTTGGACTTGCGATTGTTTACCAATTGTGGTGGGATTTTTTTTTGCGTTACGTCATATTTTTAATAAAATTCAAAAATATTCTTGAATAAAAGTCACGATGAAGGTGACGAGAATTCCGTCCTGTATTGAATTGCCATTGCCGGCTGACGTATTGGAAGAAACTGTTGATAAGGCCAAAGATTACACGCTGATGCATGGTAAGCTTCTACGAGGATTTTTGATGACCGATAGGATGAAACACGAATAATGCAGCGAAAAAAAATTATGCAGGTGTCGGGATGCGCTCCAAGACTTCGTACGATCCAGAACGAATAGGAATCGCACCGTTTGTTCTGGTGCCCTCGTGCTTTCCAAAGAAACAATTTGACAAGGCCAAGAGCGTGCAGACCACGTTCAATTTGCTTACGCACAAGGTTGCTCACGATCACGAATTTTTGACGGAAAATTTGAAGAGGTACAAAACTTTTGCGGAAAGATACAGATCAATGTGATATAAAAAATACATATTTGTTGTTACCTTCAAAACTCATTAAATGGACTGATCTCTTGAAACAAAATCAAATTGTTCAATGCTCTAAGATAATTTCAATTTTTATTAAATGATAGAGACTCGATCGGTAATGATCGCTTTTTTTATGTTGAAAGAATTTTAATAGTTTTGACAAGATAAAAATATGCAGCAATTTTTTTTCTATTTTTTAAAAACATGAACATTTTTTTGAAGAATTTTCTTGATTATTTTTAGTACTGTGGAAGTCGATGATTTTACCGCAAGGATATTCGATATCTACAAAACTATTCATAGCGAAGGCCATTGCCAGGTACAAAATTAATCTCCGATTTAAAAACCAATGAAAATTAATTAAACGCGCCGCAGTTTTGCGGAAATAATCGATTGTTTGTGCTGTAGAAATTAAGTCTGGGCCTGTTGCGGTCGGACTACATGCTGCACAGCGACGCGGACATGAATTTGACTCAAGTTGAATTGAATACAATAGCATCCAGCTTCGGAGGTCTTGCGCCTAAGGTTTCCGATTATCACAGGTAAAATTTTACGTTCCAAAGTTTCCTGACAAAGCTTCTATTCAAAATTCAGGAACGCATGATTCTGAATTATATATTGCATAACCTGCCTTCGAAAGGCCGGCTATCGAATCTTTTTTGTCCCTTCTTTTCAATTTCCCATGTTTGTCCATTTTTATTTTGTCTTTTTACACTTAAAATATGGCCAGTGCCAAAAATACGAAGTGCTTTTTTTTTTTACAAAGGATTGACGATATAGAATCTACCGCGAGAGGGGAAAAAAATGTACGTAAAGTGTTGCAAATTTTCCCTGTGTTTGACGTTGTCTGCAACTTTTTACAGATACATATTTAAAGAATTGGACCATGGGGATAAGATAAAAAATGTGAGTTGTCATTTATCTAATCCTGCTTCTGAATTCAATCACTTTTTCACTGCGACGGAATAAAATACAAATTCATGGAAACATTATTCATTGTCCTTTGCTGAACGATTATCGAAATTAACAAAGAAAAAAAAGAAGCACTGCTGCATTATCACCGCAAACCCAAATTTTGTGGCTGTCCAAAATTGTTTTATGTGTCTTATGTTTAAAAAATATTTTGTCCCGCATGTATTGCTCATATTTAATTTTTCGCAAGTTTCACGATGTAAATATAATTGATTCAAAATGCAATAGCTGCCCTGATTTCCGTCTTCTGTAAAGATTCCAGAAAACGAAGCCACAATTGGCCTCGCGAGTGGATTGGTCGACGCATGGACCATGTACGGGAACGATAGGTAAATTAATATTTTTATTATAAAAAAACATAGGAAAAAAATTATCAGAGGTCTGAAAAAAAAAAAAACAATTCTTTCAGCTCTGTGATATTATTCGTCGTCGAGGATGTCACCTCCAACATATGCGATCAAAAGTCGTTGGAATTTGCGATCCGCGAGTTGAATCCGCAGATCAAAGTGTTCAGAAGATCCTTCAAAGATTTGATCGAAAACGTGGCTCGCTTGGGATCTATCAACGAATTAATAGTGTAAGTACTGCGAAGTACTTTAAAACATTGCTCTTTCCGCTGTTCTAAATACTTTTGGCATCTAAAGCTCGTAAACAAAATATATATTCGGTGATAAAAAAATGAACCAACTGCATGATTAACAATACACAAAAAGCGACGGAAAACAATTCGGTTATGAATTAACGTAACATCACAATCCAATCTAATCCATATTATATGGCGAAAACGAAAACCTTCTTTAAAAAATGATCGCAAAAATAATACGACAATTATGGAATAAATAACTATCGATAAGAAAATAAATAAGTAGTAACTCTGATTATTCTACGACGACCAGAGACGGGGACGTCGTGTCGGTTGTCTACTACCGGACTGGATACCAATCCGAGGCCTACACCGGGCAAGCCGAGTGGTCGCTGAGGCTACTCCTCGAGCGTTCTCGTGCCATCAAGTGTCCATCCGTGCAGTATCACCTCGCTGGCACGAAAAAGGCAAGTCAAAAAATGCTCAAACTCTCCAATTCCAAATTCCTTCGATCTAACTCGTCTCTCAATTCAATTCGTTTGTTCGATTTCAGATTCAACAAGCCCTCGCTCAACCGGGCGTGCTCAACAGATTTTTGAACGACAAAGAGGCGAATGAGATACGAAGCGTGTTCACAGGACTTTATTCCCTCGAGTTTGTAAGTTTCTGCATTTTTTTTTTGGTCTCCAACCAAGTAATTTTATCGAGCACCGATGATGATGAATTTTTGTTTTTATTCACAATCAGAAATATTAAGATAACGCTGTACGATGATTCTTTTCTTTCTGTTTGCCATCAGAACGAGCACGGCGATAAAGCCGTGGCGTCGGCCATCGCCGATCCTACGAAATACGTTTTGAAGCCTCAACGCGAGGGTGGCGGCAACAACGTTTATGACGAAAAAGTTCGACCGGCGTTGGAGGCGATGAAAAATTCGAAGGAGCGAACTGGTTGGATTCTCATGGATCGCATCAATCCGCCCGTTCACAAAAATTACGTTATCCGGTCCGATATAGTCGGAGGGATTGAACTGCAGGACCTCGTGTCAGAGCTGGGGATATACGGAGTCGTTATCGGGTATGCTCTAATTATTATTATTATTATTATTAATATTATTGTTATTATCATTAATTGATTTTATTATTCTATTATTTTATTATTATTATTTGTTAATTGATTCTATATTTTATTATTATTATTTTTTAATTGATTCTATATATTATTATTATTCGTTAATTGATTCTATATTTTATTATTATTATTTGTTAATTGATTCTATATTTTATTATCATTATTTATTTATTGATTCTATGTTTTATTATTATTATTTATTAATTGATTCTATGTTTTTCATTAGTATTTTTTAATTGATTCTATATTTTATTATTATTATGATTATTACGATTATTATTTTCAACTTAAATATGAAAATTTAGGATAAATTCCACACCCACACTGCATAAATGAACAAATAAATAATAAATTCTTGATTGAGGGATATAAACGTATTTATTTTAAAGTTTTTTATACAAAAGAATTATGTACTATCGAAGGAAACGTTCGTAGATCTTGCTGTACCACGATCAGTGGCAATTTCTACGAGATTTAACTTTTATTTGCACAATACTAACGATTCGGTATTTTCAGTGACGAGAATGAGATTCGCGTGAACAAACAAGTGGGCCACGTGTTGAGAACGAAACCCGCGAACGCAAATGAAGGAGGAATCGTGACCGGAGAGGGAGCACTCGACAGTCCATATCTCGTCGCGTGAATATAATTAATTTTAAGAATAATAATATCAAATTTTAATGGTTGCGGGATTATGATGGATTTTTTCTAAGCTGTTTCGACGATTGTTATTGGTGTTATGGTGAAATTATTGCCGGACGGATAATCGGTAAATATATGAAATAATGTAACAAACATCGAAAAGCATCGTTCCTCTGATTTCTGCCTTCGCAATGCCTTAAAAGACGCTTATGGGTTATTTCTCCGCATCATTTTCGAGAATATTCATCTAAAATATTCCCTCGAGCTTTGATTTCAATTTCTAAATAATTGTTTTCATATTTTTCTATCTCTCGAAAAATTCAGAAAAAAATGACAAACAAAAGAAATAGTTCTGATTTATTTTTTAACTTTTTCTTTGGCTCAATTTGAAAGAAAAAATAAGATTTTTCGCGACCCACCGTTCCAGTTAGGAACCCTCTGGGGGCTTCTGTGATTTTCACACTTCACTGAATCCTCACTTTGGTGGAAATACGTAAAATAAATATTTGGCGAAACATTTCGCCGAATGGGAATTAATTCTCGGTTGGATTATTTGCCGTTGATTTTTGTCGCGACGTTTCTCTCGACGATTCGCAGAGTCAACGGTTCTACCGGCTTCACCAAGATATCTACTTTGAGTTTGACGTCCGCTAAGTCGAGAATTTTGTCTTTCTGGAGGATGTAGCGACGCAATACCGTCGCGATGAGAGCTTTCATGGCCATCATCGCGTACCTCAGTCCTGTAAATTTCGTTCGCATTTTAATAATCTCGTTTCTTCCTTGAAAATTATTTCGTACAACGAATAAATCAAGATCTTAATGGATGGATTATAAATCTTAACCCTTAAATGCACGATATTTTGTTTACAGTTTCTATTTATCAATTATCACTAAAAAAAGAGTGTATATTGAGGGAAAAATAAAAATAAATAAATAAAGAATTTCTTTTTTTTTAATTATGAAAAAATTATTAAAAACTATTTAAAAACATCTGCGTCGCATCAATGGCGCTCAATGTAAGCAAATACATTTAAGCGGTTCGTTGCCTTTTCCCTACAATGCTTAAAAATCATCCAAATGTACCTGCAGTAAATATAGAGCCAGAAAATATATGTTGATAAAACGGCAACACGACGCATTTAAGGGTTAATGGTATATTTTTTTTCTAAATCTGCGGTGATTTAGCTTCATTCCTTTTTGCAATCATTAACGTTTGCAGAACCAGTTTTTCCATAAGCGACCTTGTTAAATTCATAAATTTATAAACGACCGAAGTAGCAGAGAAAAATTTGTAAGTAATTAATGTATTATTATTTTATTTTACTATATTAACATTAGTTCTCAAATTTTCAAGAATTCTGGGGATTTTTTAATATCCATCGGGTAAAACCTCAACAAACACGAACCTATGCAATTTCGGGGTCCAGCACTGAACGGCAAGTAGCAGTAGGGATGACGTTTGGCCACTTCTTCCGGCAAAAATCGATCCGGATCGAATTTCAATGGATCGGGCCAGTGTTTTTCCATACGATGGAGCTTCAATATTCCCAGCACCACCGAGCTACCTCTCGGTACTGTCTGCTCACCTGTCAAACGATATCGAAATATAATTATAATATTTTTTTAACGGCAATTTAATCGGAAATCGGTTGATAAATTTATGCTCGATTCGTCGTCCAAACCTAGCTTGATATCGCCGGTCAGGTGGCGCACGAGAATCGCGGCAATTGGAAAAATTCTCATAGTCTCTTTTATCACTCTCTCCATGTATTCCATGCGATTCAGGTCTTCGAATTTTACCGGAGTATCCGAGGAAATATCGTCGCCGTAGATTTCGCAAAGTTCCTTGTACACTTTTTCCTGTGACATCGTATTTACACGTCGTTGTATTATTTATTCATTCAATTAAAATTTGTTAAAATTTTATTCTCACAATTTAAGGAGTATTGAATTATATATTGTAGTTATTGCTCATTTTCGTGTTCCCATCGCCTGTACTTAGGAATTATTTCATATCAAATACATAGCAAGGGAAACAAATATTTACACTTAAAAAAAATATCTTTAGCTCAATATTTGTATCAAAAACATGAAAAATTCGTATAAAAATATTGGTCGAAGCATAAATCATTCGAACCGAATTAATTTCTTACTCACTTGGGCTTCAGGAACATTGGCGAGTACAAACATAACGAAACTATTGATCGATGCAGTTGTATCGTTGCCCTGTAAAAAATAAAAGAAAAAAAAAACAATTCGTATTTTTTTTTTTTTTTAATTCGTTCAATCGATGACGACAATTGACGATGAACATTGAGTTTGTTACCGCAATCATCATGGTGTCGACCTCCTCGCGCAGTTCCTCGTCCGTGAATTTTTCACCGTCGTTTGACAGTTCCATCAACAGATCCAAGAAAGCTTTTCTCGTTGTCGTTTTATCGGCTGCAAAATTATTCATAGCCCTTTATTGAAGCCGTCCGATTTTCGCATTGGATTCGCGATCGTCACGCATTCGTGACCAATTATTTATTCTACGTACGTGCGGAAGTTTCGTTATCGACTGGATTGGCATTGTCGTAAGCGATTTTTTTCTTTCGAATAACGTCGTTCGTCACACTGTGCAAATATTTCAGATACTTGCGTTGTTTCTTTCCATTCGTCGTCATGTTGAATATAAAATCGGGATGCAACCAAACTTTGAACATTCTCGAAAATACGATCTCCAAGACTCTGAAAGAAAAATAAATAACAATAATATAATAATAATAATAATTTAATAATAATAATAATAATAATAACAATAATAATAATAACAACAATTATTATTGTTTGTTTTGTAATTAATAATAATTTTAATAATAATAATTTAATAATAATAATAATAACAATAATAATAATAACAATAATTATTATTGTTATTATTATTATTATTAAATTATTATTATTATTATTATTATAACAATAATAACAATAATAATAATAACAATAATTATTATTGTTATTATTATTGTTATTATTATTATTATTATTAAAATTATTATTATTATTATTATTATTATAACAATAATAATTAATAATTAATAATGATTAATAATAATTAATAATTATTAATAGTTAATAATTTTGGGCGGGGATTGAAATTCCGACTGATCAAAGTTTCGACAGGTTGACAAATCGTGAAGATGGTCACAACTTCCAATGAGCTATGCCACTATACGCTGTCGAAACTTTCATCCGTCGGAATTCCGACCTTCACTCATAATTTTAATGGAATCGTCGATGACGAAATCGAAAAAATGTCGTTACCTCGTCGCGTATTTGACGTATCTATCGCCATTTCCCGTTTGCGCTTGTACGGTAACGCCCATAGCCGTTTCTAGAAGTATATAGTAGAACGTGATTTGAATTAAATTTGTGATGAGACGAATTATCATCGTTTATCAAGCGATCGAATGAACTGACCGATTCTCGGCAGAAGTATACTTTTCCCATTAAAAATATAATGTTTGTCCTATCGAAAACAACCCCACGTGAGCTTTGGTTCTATCAATTTGAGTAAAATATCTCAAATTCCAGCGGATTCGAAATTAAAACGTTTCGTGGGTATTTTAATTAAGAAAAATAATATCAAGATAGTGACTAAATCTGCTCTATGGTTTGCATGCTTTATGGATCTTTGTTATTGAATTATGATCAATCCCCGACAATTTATAAATTCTTGAAAATTAGGTGTAATTAATCTACACCCATGGTCGATAACAATCGTTCTCACCACATATAATATCGAGGGTGCAAAGTGATACATATGGAAATATCTCGAATTCGCCCTTGTTCAATTCTTTCCTCAACTGTTCCACCATGATTTCCGATTGTTTGGCAAAAACTTCGACGAACGAATCCAGTATTCTTTGATTGAACGTCGGGGCGATCAATCTCCGATGAACTCGCCACTTGGCAGCTGTGAAACAGAACGAATTAATCGATTCGATAACGTTCGAAAGTCGTTAGATCAATTTAAAAGACAATTTTGAGAACAGTTATATTTTTTTTTCAAACAACGTTCGACGTTTAGATTCCCAAAATGATAAAATATTATTTTATTCTCTCGGTTTTTGACGGTCAACGTATTTAAAATAAATTTGTAAACGTGTATCGCCGCGATAATGAGAACACCGAGGATTACGCAAATAGCAGGAGGTAGGTGGCGAGATTGCAGGACCTCGGCTGGTTTTTTTAAGCTTCGCACGTACGTACGTATAATAAACGACCGAGGCTTCTGCCAGGGATAATTTAACGTCTTGTAACTGAATCACGTTTCTCTGTACTTGGAGGGAACTCACCTGGTGCCGTAAATAATCCTGTTCCCAACCATGGACGAGCAAACTTGTATAGGTCCTCTTTCTCAATGGCTTTGGGACTGAGAAAAATCGCCTGAAAAAAAAAACCACGAGATTTTAGGGTTAAAACCTTGGATGAAAAATAATTCGAATTCGTGGCGAATACATTGATTCAATAATAATGTATTTGAAATAATTTCATTGCCACATTAGCATGGATCAAAATTGCTATTGAATATTAGAACCAATTGGAAAACAATAATTTATCGGAATTATTTATTATTATTGGATAAATGTGAAAGAAAAAAATTGTTGACCTCGAAAGAGAATTTAAAAAAAAAACCCGCGCCGAAGATACGAAAAAGTCCAATAACTTTCTATTTTCCAATTATTCCGGGTCTCCAAAAAATCACAAAAGTAGTAGAATAAAGCATGAACAAAATCTCGTAAAGACATTGTAAATATATTCAATGAATCGTAGGATATTAAAGTTTGAGCGAAAAATGTTACAACTAAAACCTTCTTCACCCATATGAATTCTCCGCTGAAGGATATCACGATAATGTGCGCAAAGGTGCGCTTATCGCACCGAGAAATCTTTATCTCGACTCTATCAAGACTTTTTCCGGTGGGTATCCTTGTCCGCGAAAAATTACGTGGAAACAAACGTGTCACCTTCGCGGAATTCCGATTGCGGTTTGAACAGCCTTGCCGGAGGAAGAACGAGAAAGGTTTCAAAGAGGTGTTGTTACAAATGCGTTTGAGAGACGATGGTGCCGTGAATGCGTGGACCATATCGGGCAAATCTCAGGGATTTCACGTTTATTTTTTTCTCGCTACCTCCGTGATTGACGATTTCCCGTCAAATGATAAAGTTGGAATGATGAAGCGAAGAATTTTACACGTAAATTCAAGGAAATAAGGAAATTAGAATTAAATACGCAATCCCGGTGTGAGGAAAAAAGTTTTCTTGGGATTTCTTTGAATGGCTCGTGTTATTCATTTACTACGATAGAAGCAAAGGATGTCACATGCAAATTGAAGGAAATAAGGAAATGACAATGAGCTGTAGATTCAACAGAATGTAATAAAGATTCAAGGAGCGACGAAATTATAATGAATATATAATGAATATAATAACAAATGAACTTTGCCATTGTTCCATTGCGCAAATTGGAATTGAATTTTTATTGCAGTACTCGGAAACGCGTCTGAGGGGCTGAAATGATTACTCAATATACCAGCCTAATCGACTTTTTGCATTTAGTATTACCATTTGCCGAGTAAGAAGTCTTGTTTTTATTTCACAAAAAATATGTAAAAATAAAAAAAATTCTCAGCGATGCGAATTCAATGAAATTAATTTACATGTAAGATCGATCACTCGCGAATACGATACTAAACACGTTGAAAAAACTCGTGTGTTATAGCCTCCAATATCGCTTGATAATTCTATATCCAATGTATCATACCGGTTCATGCATAATTACTTCCTAAGCAATTAAATTAACTTTTTAAACGGTATCAGTGAAATATATTATGCTACGTATTACATTTTTTATGGGGTGAAAAAAATGAATCGTCGCAACAAATTCAATTCGATTCGTCGCAAGGATAATTAAGAAAAAACATTTCTTAAAAAATTAAAAATATTGAGTCAACGACTCAATTTTCCTGGGTTCTGATAAATAAGCTCCTCAACAAAATTTTGTTTTTTAATTAAAGAAAAAAGGTATTATTTAATTGTAGAGTGTAAATAATTGAATAATCGAAAAATAAAATTAAGAGGATAGTTGGAGTGTTTTCATCTCACTGAACGTGAAGGTTTTAAAAAAATAATTCGTACCTTCATGTGATCGGCCTCGTAAACCCCGAAGAACAATCGTTGACCCAGCCATACCCTGAAGGGTGAAGGGTAGGCATCCATTAGACTCGTGATTTTGTTGAGAATATCTGAAGTCCTCGGAATTCACAGTTAGCACATTTTTGCCGTCTCCACAAAACATCAGCGCGAAATTCAAAGCATCTGCACGTGATACTTACCCTCGGTACTGCCTGCGAAATAATGCCCATTGCCGAGAATCGGAAGGAGTCTAGGACCCGTGAATTTAGCGGCTTCGCGATACAAACGAAGTCTCCTCATGTGATACACTATAAGCGCGATAATTGCACAAAAAATAGCAGTCATAAACATAACTCCGGTTAATGAATTAGCCATCTTTAAAAATTATTTAATATTTCTTTTATTTTATATTTATTTTATTTTATTTTATATTTATTTTATTTTATTTTATTTTATTTTATTTTATTTTATTTTATTTTATTTTATTTTATTTTATTTTATTTTATTTTATTTTATTTTATTTTATTTTATTTTATTTTATTTTATTTTATTTTATTTTATTTTATTTTATTTTATTTTATTTTATTTTTATTTTATTTTATTTTATTTTATTTTATATTTATTTTATTTTATTTTATTTTATTTTATATTTATTTTATTTCATTGAAGCTAGCGATTTTGAATTTTTATTTTCATTTCCGACGAATAGATGACCCGAACCCGATAGTAAAAGCGCACTTTCGCCGAGGCAGGTGCAGGAGCCACGGTTCTCCACCGAGGACTGTCAACAATCCGTCAACAGTCGGGAAAAGGCTAGCAAAAATCCCCACCGCTCGTTTTCAATTCGCAACAGCGTCGTACGAATATTAAACGACTAAACCCATACTTCCACACTACTACGATCTCACGTAAAAAAAAAAAAAAACCGACTGTTATATCTGTGAGAGGCCGAAGCCTGCCGATGGTCAATGCCAATATATATCCATCAAGCTTTTATAAAAGCTTCGACTTGCGACAACGATGTCGTCGTTACGTTTTTTTTTTTTTTTTCCTGACGAGATACTAATAGACATCCCGCTTTTTACCACGTAGCGATTAATATTTATAATCAAGTGTCGTTTCAATGTCTCGAGTTTCACTGGAATTCCGCGATTTTCTCGTTCAATCGCGTTTGTTCCCATTTTTACGCATCTCGGAATCGATTCCCACACGTGCAACATCGCTTATTACGTTTTATCATCATCGTAACATGAAGAAGAAAACAAAAAACATTTATTTCACATTTATCTCGTACGCACAATGTCGTTTTTTCTTTCTATCTTTTTTCATCCCATTCTTTTTTACATTCTTCGATATGACTCGGAGGCCTCGCTGAATTTATACGACCTAGACGATCGCTCGAAGAAATATAATTCTCTCGAAAAACAAACCATTGAACTATGGATAAAAATAAATTGACATTGTACTTAAAATATTTTTCGTTTACACGGGAAACAATCGCGAATATTTTCTAAGGACGAACTTTGATAAATGACGATATCAATGGCGCGCTTACAGACGATATAAATATTAATAGATCGGCACGTACGTCACGTGGCTGAAAATTGCTGCCTCCGATGGCAGAGTGAATAATTTAAAGACGGTAAAATAATTGCTCGCGCATTTACACGTTATACGGCAATTATACAATCACGATTTCAAAATTTACATATCAATTTTCTTCTCTCTCTCTCTCTTTCTCTCTCTCTCGATCAAACGACATTGATCAATCGTTTGTAATCAACCAGACGAGATTTTTGCGCTTGCTCATCCTCAGCCGCGTTTTCCGTATTGCTGTGGCTCATTAACTCCGGATTTCTTCATGACGAGCTCAACGACGTCTGTAAAATTACAAATTCTACGATCGTTGTTTTTTTTTTATTTCATTTTTTTCTCGTTATCGTTTTCCGCCATCGTCGTTGACGATTGCGATGCACGTGGAAACGATTAATCCAATTCTTTACTCCACTAAGTTCGCTCGAACTTCGCTCATGGGATTCGTGAATTCGTTCGCGCCTGGAGGCCGAGCTGACAAAATGAAATCGCTCGTCGGTTCATTGACCGATCTTTCGAACGATGGATTGTGGAATTGAAGGCTGCAACGAAAACATTTTTTTATTTTTACAATCGTGACCAAATTTTAACTGAACTGAAGAAAGTTTGGCGATGAAACAAATAAAAATGGTCAACATTTTTTTTTATACCCTCTCATCAATTTTATACAATAATGGATATTTATTATCACGAATTATAAGAAATAATGAATTAATTGGACGACAAATATGAAGAATATTATTATATCCGTAAGCGAATATAATTGATTAGTGGAAAAAAATAAAATTCGCAAGGAAGCTTTTAATATATAGAATTTATTTTATCGAGAAAGTTGCATTGGATTAATTTCTTTTATTTACAAAAAAAAAATGTCTTTGATATTACGGGATCAAAGAAGCAACAAAATATTGAAGCAATTGGCCGACAAATGTGAAAAAAATACCAATATATAGATGTATAATCCTATATGAATATAATTAATTTATAGAAGACCAAAATCCAAAGAAAAGCTCAATGTATAAAATGTATTCCATCGAGAAAACTGCACACAATAAATTTTTCAATAAAAAAAAAAAATATTGAAACATGACGAACCTGGAATTTACTTTGCTTCGAACATCCATCTTTTTAATATGAAAGTAGTAATAACCCGTGAGTACGATGAATCCCACAACAGCGGTTATTACTATACCGGTGAAAAATCGGCCCCGCTTAGCAGCGTTGTTTTTTTTAAATCCTAGCACGGTCGATTCGAATTTAACGGAGCTCGTGCCGTTGGCCTCCTCGTCGCACTTAACTTTCGTAGCGATCGTATAACCGTTCGGACATATACAAGCGAAATTATCGTTCCTCCGTACGCACATGTAATCGCACTCGTGATTTTGGCAAACGTTTTTAACTGTAAAATCCCCCCAAAAAAAAAAAAAAATATAATAAAACAATCGGACCAAAGAAAAAAAATGAACAGATAAAAATGGAATTTTCGTGACGAGCATACAATTCTCATTACGATTTTTTTATCAACCACGGAATGATGTGGAGAGCGAAAGCTATTGCGCTAGCTACGTTTCGGTAGTGGCGCGTATTGAACGATTTTTTTTTCTTTGTTTTTTTTTTTCGCTTTCTCGTTCATGATTCGAATCGAAATTACTGTTCGAAACGGAAGCTCGACTCACCGTTGGGCTGTCGGGATTTTTGTGATATAACGAACAGTTCCTTAACGTTCGTCGATTTAAGGTGAATATCTTCGCAGGTTTTGTTACCGTGAACCGCACATTTTTTCAGGATTCCGGAAGTACCCGTGAGAACGTAAATCGAATCCTCGAATATATTTATTCCGAAAGGTTGATGGATCTGCGACGAAGAATAACAAAATAAATTAAAAATAAATTTAAAAAAAAATGTTTGAAAGCTATTGGATGATAAATGTCGGTAGAGAGATTTATAACAATACGATACGTTGTTGAATTTGAAAAAAAAATTGTACACTAATGATGCTCACAGCGAGGTGAGAGAGAAACATCGAGGATACGTTCAACGTCGCATTAAGACGGTTTTTGTTGCTTACGCTGCGTACGAAACTATCATGTAAATTAGGGTCATTCGTAAAAAAAAAAAAAATAGTAAATTCCAAGATGATTGTCGTGAGCAAGATATTTTTCAATCATTCGTAGGATTGAAATTGGCTTGAATTGCGTTGTGATTGCTGCGTATCGAACGCTCGGTTTTTTTTTATTTATTTTTTTTTACGCGAGTTCAGAAAATAATGCATTAAAGAGCCCGAAGCTCGTTTATATTCTCAGTGCTGCTGCTTCGGGTTGTTAATTTCATATATCTCGCGCGTTAATGCATGCTTTTGCTCGTCGAAATTGTTATGACGTCTTTGAGTCTGCGCTTACATAGAAACAATCATACTCCCTACTTCCCGAATAAATAATAAAAAGATCGTCGCTTTTTTGTGTGAACGAGAAATGTTTTTTCTTCCTTTTGCCTCAGATTCGAAAGATAAAATGCTGTCAAACATTTCTAGAAAAATTTCTGATACACGTAAGAAACAACTCAATGGAACTATTGTCGAGAGTGTGAAAAAAAAATCGCCATTCGTCAGTTATTGATTAATTGATAATTATCATAAATAAATGATTAATATCCGGAAAAAAAAAATTCGCTCTAATTCCCTGTCGTTTTTTTACTGCAAGCGAGCGTTTTTTTCATTAGTTTTTATTTTTTCTTAAGTCTTAAGTAAATGAAGAAAAACTCACTTGTTGCTTCGAGAATATTTCGCGATTTTTCCCATCGAAATCCGAACGTTCGACGACACGATGAAGAGCGTCCACCCAGTAGAGTCGCGATCTCGTTTGATCGATCGCAATTCCGGTGACAACGCCGAGCTTCTCGTGAGCAATGGCGGTTTGATTAGAACCGGTCATGTCAGTTCGATAAATTTCGCCTATGGGATCTTCGAACGGTTCGAAGCTCGATTGACTCCAAAACAGCCAGCTAGATTTTTTTTTAGGATGAAGAAGAGTTGAAAAATGTTCGTGTCAAGGTTCAACAAATTTATATATATCGTTATATAATATATAACGAATATATAACGAATATAATAATATAATAAATCAAAGAAATTTATATATATACATTAATTGATAACAATATGATTATAAATACGATAATAATGAGATTTTTTTATTATTGTGCAATAAATACCCGTTTTTGGGATCAATAGCGATAGCCATCAATTTAGCCGAACCCTCGATATTGACGATATTGGCACATTTCTCTTCCTCGAAACTGCAAGCTTTGATCGACGTAGGTTCTTTGCCATCGTGGAAATAAACGTTGTCCGTTGTCCAGTCGATTGCCAGCAATCCGGGTCGTCCGACATTGCTCATCAATTTGAAATCCTTCGTTAGTACGTTTAGCCGATTTATGGTACCGAGTAATTCTGCGTGACGTGAAATTACGTTTGCATTGAATAACGATTGCATCGGAAAGTTTAATGCTAATTTTGACAGCACTGATTTTTAATATACAAATAAAACGAACAGATAACATTGAGTTATTGCAATTTATTAAAAAATAAAATAATAATATTGAATTTTATTGAGTGAAAAAATAAATTTTTTTAATCGATCGAAGAATGGGGAATAGAGAAAAATGTAATAATCAAACCGTTGCTCCAATAAACGGTTTTCTGAATCACGTTGACGTCCAGTCCGGTAACGTCGACGTGCGATTGTCGATGAATAACTTCGATGGAGCTCAGACTAGCCGACATTTTTCTAATATCTGCTCTCGTTGCGGTTATTATTTCCATCGGTTCACCTGAGATGAAAATAAATAAACAAATAAATAACAATCTCCCGAACGTATGATTTTACGCGAAAAAAAATTGCAGACGCCATTGCTATTACTTCTCAACAATTTTCTTCACTTCACATGTATATATTTGCATGATTCTACTGATAAAAATCAGCGATAAAATTGAGGAAGCAGCAACGACGATTTTCGTAATTTTTCACGTAAAATCTCGTGATTCGTCGAAACGACGGACTCCATAAATCTAGCGTCAAATTAATCGATATAAATTCGTCAGTTCAATTATACTCGTTGAAATTTTACGAACCAGCGGCTTTGCACGATATTCTGTCGCTTCTCAATTCATAACCGTCTTGGCACATGCATTGAAACGATCCAACGTCGTTGCGGCATAATTGCGGACAAATCGCTTGCTCGCACTCGTCGATATCGCGACACGACTTGCCATCCTTATCCGGAGAAAAACCCTCCCGGCACAGGCAGAGCGGTCCCGAGGGTGTCTCCTTACAAACTTGCTCGCAGTGATTGGTGCTATTACAAGAACTCTCTGCAAATAAAAAAATTCAAACGGAATCGCAGAAAAAAAAAGAAGAATTGACAAATAATATTGCTTATGCCTGTTAGATAAAATCGTTTGCTAGGTGAATAAAAAAAATAAGGAGAAGAATAACAAAAAAACGGGAATAAGGGGATAAAAATCATTGTCTTCCTTGCGCTATTTTTATGATACGCAATGAGAGTTTTTTTTTCCATAGCAAATTTGCTTGCTTCTGGAGAAAAGAAGATTTCTAAATTTTTCATCGACTATTTTTGTTAAAGTTTTCGTTATAATTTTTATTAAAACGACTTCTGCGGAATCCTATTGAAAAATTTGTATCACTCAAGAAATAAATGTTGCACTTACTGCAATTTCCATCCTCGTCGCTGCCGTCGAAACAATCGCGCACGCCGTCGCATACTTTCTCGTAAGGCAAACACGTGCCTATATTGCATCTGAATTCTTCGCAATCGGGAATTTTGCTCCTCGTGGTCGTAAAATTTCCGACGTTTTGGGTTTCGCAGTTCTTCTCGTCCGAGTTGTCCCCACAATCGTCCCAATCGTCGCACAGCCACGATTGCGGTATGCACTTGTTGTTTTTGCACGGAAATTCATCGTTCCCGCATTTCGCGCAGTGATGCTCGTCGTCGTTTTTCGGACAGTCCTTCTTGCCGTTGCATCTGTCGGAAAGAAATTCCTCGGGACTTAATTAATTGCCAATTGAATCAGTCCAGAGTACAATAAAAAAAACCGTCCAGCTCGTATACACGACAGTACCATAGGAAAACCGAAATAATGTAGCTAGAATTTTTTTAAAAACGTCCATCAATATTTTTTTTTATCTCTGAATTATCTGCAGTTCATTTTATATTTATTATCAAATAGCATAAATATTAATACGGATATCGGCATTTGCTTACTCTTATATTGATTTTTTTAACGAAAAGAGAATATGAATTAATTAAAAAAAATTTCTAAAAATATCATAAGCTCAAAAAAAAAAAAGTCCAAAGAAAATATAATAATAAAAATTTATCAGACAAATCGATTTTTACAAATTACAAAATTACCTCAACTCGATGGGGATGCATTTGACAACGCCGTGACACTTGAATTCGTTGGCCATGCAACTGTGAGAAACGCCGTTGATAATTCCATCTTCGTTGCAATTTTTTTCATCGCTGTTGTCACCACAATCATCGGTATTGTCGCACAAAAGAACGCGTCCCAAGCATCGTTTGTTATCGCATTGAAACATATTTCCGTCACAACCGAAAGCTTTGCATTTTTCGTTGTTCTCGTCGGAGCCGTCGTTGCAGTCGATTTCCCCGTCGCAAATCCAACTCTTGGGAATACAAGCGCCGGATGAACAACGAAAACTTTCGTCGTCGCAAACGCGTCTGCGACAATCAATCTCGTCGGAAAAATCGGAACAGTCGTTGCGACCGTCACAAACGAGATATTTACCGATGCATTGACCGTCCGAGCATTCGAAATCATCTGCAAGTTAATTACGAAACGTCGCGAATTAAAATTTCTAAACGATTCGTCTTCTCGAATCGAGACGCGAACGGTATTAATTGCGGACGAATGCATTTTTTACCGTTTTTGCAATTATTCTTATCGCAATTTGTCTCGTCCGATTTATCCGAACAATCGAAATTGGAATTGCAACGTTTTTTCGCGTCGATGCATTGCCCGTTTTTGCACGTGAATTCGCCGATTTCGCAGGTTTTTAGACGATCGCAATTTTTTTCGTCCTCACCGTTGGGGCAATCCTTGATTCCGTTGCATCTGTGATCAGGATCAATCATAAATCATCGATCATAATCCGAAGAGATTGGTTTTTTAAATATTATCTATTTATCATCGACTTACGGAAATGAATTATGTTAAATTGAATGACAAGTATTTAGTTTTTAATTGATTAGATATCATAGTATTGATTAATTCAACACTCGATTCGAGTAATAAATACAACAAAATATAATTAATTGATTATCCAATCCGGCAGAGAATAAATAAATTGAAATAAATTTACATAATTATCCAATAATTCACTTTCAATCGATTCCAACCAATAAATTCCAGCGAACGATAATTCATTCACTGTAAAATCGAGCAACTCAATTACGTCAAATAAAATAAAAATAATTCAATCATTCAGTTCAAATCAAATAACGTGAATAAATTAATTGCGATCCATCATTCAATCCCATAATCTTTCATAACCAATTCTAATCGATCGATGAAACAAATCCACGATTCACGACAAAATTATCCTCATAAAAAAGAATGTCATACTTACTTTCGTATTTTACTGATGCAAGCGTTATTATCGGAACACCTGATCTCATCGGTCGTACAGACGTCCTGCAAGTTGCAACTGCGTTTATCCCCATCGATTGTCATACCGATCGGACAAGCACACACGCGATCTTTCGTCCCATCGACGAGACAAACGTGCGAGCAATCACCGTTCCCGATTCTGCATTTGTGCTTAACCCCGTCATAAACATTACCCATCGTTATCAAATTAAACATCGATCCCGTGTAATTTTTAAATTCGATAGTCGCGCTTTTTATCCCGAAAATTCGTTCGGTTTTATCGGCCCACTGTAACTGCTTCGATTTCTTGAGAATCCAAAAAACATAACCATCGAGCACAGCCAATCCAACGGGTTCTTTAATTCCCGTGTGAAAAATCTTTCGATTCGTACCATTGATAAAAATACTTTCGATGCAACCAGTTCCCTCATCGGCCCAAAAAATTCTATCCGTATCCGAATCGCGTGCCATCGTAATTTTCGGACCTCGAAGATTATCCGCAACCCGAACTCTCCCATTTCCACCGTTCATTTTCAATTTATCAATGTGACAATCAATCTTCGAACGAAAAACAACGAACATAATTCCGTGTTCCGGAATCAACGAAATATCGCCGGGTTCTTCGTTGAATTTAAAAATCGTCGTTGCATTGCGATCGAGATTGAAAATTTTTATAGCGCGATCGGTAACGTCCGAACGATAAATATTGTTGCCGTAATAATCGAAATCCAAACCATTGACATAATCGTCGTTGATATCGATTGTATCACTGACAGAATTGTCTCGATGATTGTAACGAAAGATTATATTTTTGAGTTGATCACTGGCGATGATAGTTCCGTTTATGGAGTCGTACGTTGCGTGAGTTATTTGTCGAAGCAATTTGTTCTCGATTTGTTTGGGTCTACCGATCATTCCTTGATAATAATTCACGAAAGTATTTCCAACAGTGATAACGAGATATTGTTTATCAATGATTTCGCAGCTGCTTCCATCCGTACTCAATTGTTTTTCCACCGTACAGGCGCACGTGTACGTTCGATTTTCACCCAATAAACACAATTCTTCACACGGTTCGACATTGCAAGGATTCGAAAATTTTGGTTTCAATATCGGATGATAAATGTGAATACCGTAAATAATATTCGTTTCCCGCAAAACAGTCGTGCGATTTTTACCGGAATATTTGTTCGCCGATTGTATACTCTTGCTTTCCCAATCGCTCCAGTATAATTTATTTTCGAAAATTGCTATGGACAAAGGACGCATCGCTGTGGTTCGTAAAACTTGTCGTCGATCGGTACCGTCCAGACGAACCGATTCTACGGTTTCGCGTTTGACGTCGACGAAGTACAAACGTCGATTCGGATAATCGATCGTCAGACAATTCGGGCCGATTAGATTTTTTGATACGAGAATTTTTCGTTGTTTTCCGTTCATCGAGGCGATCGATATGATCGGTTTTTTTCCAATATCGGTCCAAAACATTTCACCGGTTGAGGGATGAAGCGTTAAACCTTGGGGCATGCTCATTTCTGAGCTTATCAGAACCGTGCAGTACGAACCGTCGGTTTTGCATACTCCTATGTGCTTGAGACGATCGTCCGTGAAATATATGTTACCGGTTATCCAATCGATCGCGATTTCTTGGAGGGATTCGAGACCTTTGAAAAAGGTGAGAAGTTATGATTTAAATGTCTTGCCGAGATCACGATTTTTTGACAGAATTCGGGTAAGAAATGAAACAGTGAATTTTTTGAAAAAGTTGTTGAAGATTTTTGAAAATTTTTTTGAACATTTTCAATATTGTGACAAACAATTTTATTGACACATTTACGTTAACATCAGCTATTCGAAGATAATTTTTTAATTATAATGAACTTGTATAATTGAATATTTCTTCGATTAAATATTCTCAATCGTTTTGTTTTTTTCCGGTCTGTTTAGCAACTTTTGGCGACCAATATAAATTACCGATTGAAACGATGACTTTGACATTGCTGCCGTCCTCGTTGCTACGAAAAATTGATTCGTCTCCTTGCTTATTACGGTCCGACCAATAAATGTAATTCGCGTCCAACGACACACCGCGAACGTGATTCAGATTTTGATTGATGGGGAAGTAGATTCGACTGTTCAGATAGAAACCGCGAATTTCTTCCGTTGAGGAGAATATCATCAACGCTTCGCCGCCTGGACAGCACAAGTAAATGTAAAAAAAAGAAGAAGTAAATTAAATAAATTAGAATAGAATAAATTCAGACTTACAACTCACAGCTGACAGCTTCGTGAGTTCGTTAATATCGACATGTATTTTACCTTCAGCCTTGCAAGTTTTATTGTCTTCCTGCAATTCGTACCCAACTGCGCAAATACAGTTGTAAGAGCCAGCGGTGTTGATGCAACGTTGATCGCACAACTCAGGATTCTCGTTGCACTCGTTTATATCTTTAAGTAAATAAAATAAAATTAAAAAAAATAAAATAAAATAAAATAAAATAAAACAATATAAAATAATGCATTGAACGTAGGGTGATTTTTGATACCTTTGCAAGTCCGATCGTTTACCAACTTGTAGCCGTTTGGGCAGGAGCACGACGGTCCTTTGGGAGTTTTATTGCATATGTGGCTGCAACCGTTGCCCTTTTCGCACGACGCCTCGGCTGCGAAAACGAAGCAAAATAGATAACGAACGTGCTTTCGTCGATTAATTACATTCGGGTTACATCGAAGCGTCGAATTACAATTTTTTTTAAATATTTATGTATCAGATTATTCAATAGTTTTCGTAATTTTATCTCATCTTCAATTGTAATTTTTTCAATATGTTATTTTTAATTTACACACATTTTAGGACAATGTTTCATGAAATCGTTGAACTCGAAGGAGTAATTGACACGGGAATAATGGGGCAACAAAAATTGATAGATCATATATTTGTTCGGTGCACTTATTTAAGAACGTACCGTTTTTGCAACCCTTCTTATCCTCGTCCGAATCATCCCCGCAATCGTCTTTGCCATCGCACGTTTTGTTCAACGCTATGCATCGCCAATTTTCGCAGAGAAAACGATTGAATTCATTGTTGCATTGTCCCCATGGTATCGTTTTGTTGTCTGAAGGAATAAGAAAAATTCTGTTAATCGCAAAATTCAATGAGAGTAAACGCAGTTTCTGTGGAATCGAAGGAATGCTCACCGCAATCAACTTCATCACTGCGGTCGAGACAATCATAGACACCATCGCACACCCACTCTTTTTTCACGCAAAATCCATTTTTGCAACGAAATTCGTCACAAGTTTTCTGCGAACGAACGAGAAAAACAATCGATCAACCCCAAATTAATCGAGAATTATAAAAAATGAATGAATAAATGTATAATCATCTCCGAGGATCGAGAAAATAAATTAAAGCAACAAAAATGTATTTTTCGAGTG
Organism: Sussaba pulchella; assembly: GCA_963971145.1. NCBI lineage: Eukaryota > Metazoa > Arthropoda > Insecta > Hymenoptera > Ichneumonidae > Sussaba > Sussaba pulchella. Next base: position 17,244,008 of record OZ020169.1, on the reverse strand, counting down.
AATTATGGGGAAACGAATACGAATAAAATTCATGGGAATAGAATAAATTATAATTTATTGTTGAGAAATTGAATAAACCCCCTAATGCGAATCCTCGAGAAGGTAAGAACTAAAACGACGCTTAATACCGGTGATACGATAAAAATTATCATACGTTTAGCAAGCACCCTTCGTACTCGTCACTGCTATCGAAACAATCGTGAAATCCATCGCAAACATCGATGAGAGATATACAACGACTGCCGTCCGCGCATTTGAATTGATCCGGCGCACACGTCGTGTTGATATTCGCGATCTAAACAAATCACAAAGCGACGAATTAATCGAAAGGTATTGATCAATAAAAAAAAGGTAAAATCAATCGATAATTACCGGTTGATCGGAACAATCGATTTCATCGCTATTGTCGTCGCAATCGTCTTCTCCGTCGCAGACAAAAACATTCGACAAACATTTTCCATTTTTGCATTCGAACCAATCAGGTCCCTGACAAAAGCTATCTGTACCAAATATTTAAATTTATTTCTATTTCATTTGTACATTGTAATTCCAAGTGAATTGAATACTATATAATAAATAGAATAATGATATTTCAATTCCAATTTAATTTTATAATAAAGGTATATCATAATTTTTATAATAATATATAGTGTTTAACTTATTTTTTAAATTCATAGCCGCATTATCGTCGCTTACCCTTGGACGGTGTGCTGCCGATAACTATTAGGAACGAAAGTAGTAAAAACGAGTATCGCAAAAGCGTCATCTGAAATGTAGAAAAAAAGAATAAACCAGCTATCATTCAATGACCGTAACTCAATGGTCAAACGATTTAATTATACGTTTGTGGGATTAAATTATTTATCGTTGACGCGAGACGCGAGACGTATTATCGCACGTGTGAGTACGACGCGCGTAAAAACATGATTTGATGGGTCGATGACACCCCGTGCTTCCTACGACGGCGTGACGTCTTTATCATCGTAAAACCCCGGCAAAGATTATTCCTCCTCGAATTTATTCCCACGCACTTTGTATATTTTAATGAAAGACAAGAAAAATCGCAATAGGGCGGCTGAATGAAATTTAACCATTATTGTTAATCCATAACGTTATATTCAGCACCTTCATTCTGTAAGCGTGGGTCACTCGTGCCTGGCGCTTTAAAAACTACTCTGAAGTACTTTAAAAAATTACCACGCAATTCAATAAATCTTATATCATATAAATCATATAAACAAATAAAATAAAGTGACGAACGCACCATTTCGGCCAGGCACGAGTGACCCATACTTACAGAGTGCGGGTTAACTGTCGCAATAGTTGAAATTAATAATTATAAAGATCAATAAATTAGCAAAATGGTTTTACCACATTCGCGAGAATCTAGAATGATTGAATAAGTCGTTTGACGATCAATTATAGTGGAGAAAATTATTTTGTTTGAATTATTTTTAAATGAAAGCGTCGTTGTTTTATTAATTTATTTATTTTACTTTTGAAAACTTTTTTCCCAATAATCGACTGGACTTGCCTTGAAGGGCGATGACGAGGTGAAGTGCGGGAGACAAACCTCTTCGCTGACCAGCAGCCTCGGAAGTGAACAGACCGAGCCGGAGAAGCGATTTTGAGACGGAATTCAGCAACGTAATTGTGACTATTATTCGAATTTTCGCCAGCTCGGTTCTATACGTGGGTTCTTCGCATTCAATGTGTAAACAAAATCATCATCTATCGATATGTCGCGTGTTTGATAAATACTTTTCTCTATTCGTCAGAAATGTTATTATACATACATATGTTTTCGATAAATTCGAAATTGTGTATACAAATACAATTTCCATGTATTTGAAATTCTAACGGTCATTCACATTTCTGTGAAATAAATCGAGACAATTCTTTCGACTCTGTCGAATGCGCCGAAGAATTCCTATGGAAAATAATTATTTCTCTACTTTCCATGAGACCGAGCGCGGATCCAATGCGTAAATTCGCTGAAATCGAAAAAGTCGGGAGCCAGAGAAATTTTCGGCCCTTTCAAATCCTGGACGATGATTATTTTTTTTGCCAGCTTCGCTCATTCGTAATTCGTCGATGTAATACGTACCTACTGATTTAAATAGAACTTTCATGATTCTATATGCTCCTAAATGAGGAGGAAATTCCTCGGTTTCACTGTAAAGGGAACAATGGTTTCGTGCTTCGAGTACCAACTGAAAATCACGTTATTACAATTCGTCGAGTCTGTACTGTTAAAACAGTACCTAAAGAACCTAACATTTTTATTGTTGAAATTATGTCGAAAACTCGTACTAAAGAGTAAAGACTCGATCGTAAACCGAAACGTTGTGGTTTATGTGATCGTAAGCAACATGAGGGATTTCATAAAACATCTTGCTTCATGTTGTACAAACATTTCCCAAAATTTCGTTCGTACGAATCGACTCACGCTTCTACCGATAATATTATCTGCGTTTTTTAATATTCGAGGAAAGCGATAATAACGATTTCGCCTCATGACGCACGAATTATATCTGCGTTTCGCGATAAAAATGTTTCTGCTGATACATAACACTTTGTATCCACATTCAGCTGTTTTGGTGAAGAAAAAAAAACAATGGACTGTCGATCAACGCCAATTTCTCTGCACTTCTTCATTTCCTCAGTGAATTGTGAAGTTCTTTGGTTGATCTATTTGTAATTTATTTATTCAAATCTGTATCGAATCGTTAAATCGCGAATGTGAAAATGCCACGCTGTCTGATTAAATCGATGGTGCGTTATCGTCAAATGGATCGTTACAGTGAAGGTACAACGTTTTTTTTACAGGTGTACCGACCACAGTGATCTCACTGACAGTTCGCAGAATAAATATTCCATCGTTTTGCAACCGAACGATCGGATTAATTGTTGTCGACGACTACGAGTCTAATTAGCTAATGATTTTATTCAATTGCTTCAACTCAAATCTAATTTTCTGAAGTATTACGAATTTTTTTTGATAAATTTATGGCTTGTAATCCTTCCAGAATCCAACTCATCGATGCTGCCTCCGTCTGTGGATCCCAGCAAGAAGAACAAGGCCAAGGAATCGTCGACAAAATCGGCGAACACGTGGAACAATGCCAGGTTGCCAATCATGACAAGATACAATTTTAAAAACAAGGATGACAGCATGCTTCGAAGTACTTCCATTCCTGCGGAGCTTGGCTTGCGTTTGTATCGCGATGAGACTGAAAATATTTCCATTGACAATTTGTCGAATGATCTCAATAACGCTGATCATCACGTTTGTCATGATAATTATGTGATGGCTGGGAGAAAGGCTGATAAAAAAATGTTGCCGAGTGTACATCAGACTGGAAGATGCTCGAAGAATGAGGTAATTGATCGACACTTTTCATCCATAAAGCAAGTGCAACAAAGACAATTTATTTCACTATCAACATTTTTATTGTTCAGGAAAATTCAATTCATTTGCCTGGAGACGTTAAAAATAAGGCAGAGAAATAACAATAACCATGAATTTTATTTTCATAACCATGATAAGGCAAAAAATGAGTTTCCAAGCGCAGCGGACTCTCCATCCACTGTCCAGGACCTTGGAAAGGTTCCGGAGAGCTCAGCTACGCTCGCACCAGGCTCGGAGCCTGAACAGGGACAGAACTGGAAGAGACACAAGGCCATGCATTACTGTCCCTACTGTCGCAAAAGTTTCGACCGTCCCTGGGTCCTCAAAGGACATTTGAGGCTTCACACAGGCGAGAGACCCTTCGAGTGTCCCGTCTGCCACAAATCCTTTGCGGACAGGTAACCCAACATTTTTTATAAGACTGAAACCATCGCAATTGGGTAGATCTCAATGATAACTCTTTTCCAGATCGAATTTACGTGCTCATCAAAGAACACGCAGTCATCATCAGTGGCAGTGGCGTTGCGGCGTGTGCTTCAAAGCTTTTTCGCAGAGACGCTACTTGGAGCGACATTGTCCCGAAGCATGTAGAAAATACAGAACGACGCAGCGAAGAGAGCCAATTGTTACATAAAACACATAATTTTATCACCATGTAATGCAATCAGCCATAAAATGATACGTGATTACTAATTGATTAAAATAATGACTAATTTACGCCTATCAAACATAACCTAGAACGTTATTCGTGACAGTTGTGAATGGGACATAAAATAAGGTGATAAACGTTTTTCTCTCCCTCTCTCTTTTGTCTGTTCTTATTTGAACAATCATGCAAAAGTTTCTTTCTTCATCGTGGACTAATAACGAGATTATTTAGTGCTGTATTCGCAAGATGCGATTATAATCATCCAAAACCGCAGCATCCACCGAAATCACGACAGAAAAACGGGACGCGTGACGCGTTGGTCACGTGACGAGGGAATCGGTCGTCGGAGGAGCTCCTGTTTGGTAATTCTCGAACTATGATGTCTTGACGTATCTATTCATCAGTCTCCCTGATTAAACCACAAGGTTGAGCCGGACGTTTATTTATCAATCACATGCGAAAAAAGGGATAAACGATGAAGACACGATTCGACACCTTCGATCTCGTGTGCTCCATTGCCGAACTGCAGAGGTACACTTTCTTAAATAAAATCATTACTCGAAATTGTGGTTCAATGATTTTAGGTTACATGGATTCTTAAACGAAGAAAAATCGGAATTTTTCTTACAAATTTCGCAAAACTTTGCAAGTTTTTCGTTTGGTTTTTTAGTCTTTTATTTTACAGCTTGATTGGCATGAGAGTCAATCAAATTTACGACATCGATCATCGAACTTATCTCATCCGTCTCCAACGCTCAGAAGAGAAACGTGTTCTTCTGTTGGAATCGGGTAACAGAATTCACACAACGGCTTTCGAATGGCCAAAAAATGTTGCTCCCTCGGGATTTTCCATGAAGGTATGTCCGCTACGTTTCTTGGCTTCCTTTCGGTGATACGTGGATAAAAATTCTGGATTTTTAAAATTTTTGCAGATGAGAAAACATCTGAAAAACAAACGACTCGAAAGCCTCAAACAGATTGGAACGGACAGAATGATAGATCTTCAGTTCGGAAGCAACGAAGCTGCTTATCACGTTATCCTGGAAGTCTATGACAGAGGCAATATCGTTCTGACCGATCATGAAATGACTATTCTTAATATTTTGAGACCTCACACCGAAGGTGACAAAATAAGGTGAACATTTTTTCAATCCCTCACCGTATGAATATTTTATCAAAAGAATTTTGGTATTTTTACATTTCTGCATTGAATCGTCTAGTCGGGAAATGATTATCAAGTCAGTTACCAGATTTTGAAAGATTATAAACAAATTTTCCAAGATGCATTCTGGAACTTTTTGTCATTTCCCTGAATTGTTGGAATCTGTCGAGTTTTCTGACATTTCTTTAAACTTTATGAATATCTGGGCTACCAAAAACGCATAAAAAACACAAATTAAGAAAAACTGATCGCTGCAATAATTATAAACCCTCATCGCAAAAACATTTCAGATTTGCCGTTAAAGAAAAATATCCGAAGGATCGCGCGCACACAACAACAATGCCACCGAAAGAAGAGCTGACGGAGCGCATTAAAAATGCAAAACCAGGCGATAGTCTGAAAAAGTTATTGAATCCGTTACTGGAATTCGGTTCCGCACTGATCGATCACGCGCTGTTGAAAGGCGGTTTTGCCCTAGGCTGCAAAATCGAAAAAGATTTCAGCGTCGCTAATGACACGGAAAGATTGATAAAGGCTCTCGAAGACGCCGACGCATTGCTGGACAATGCGCGAACCAATCTTGCGAAAGGCTACATCATACAGAAAAAAGAAGTAAAACCGCTTCAGGACGGTGGCGAAGAATTTATCTTGGCAAACGTGGATTTTCATCCCATGCTGCTGGATCAGTACAAAGATCAGCCTTACAAGGAATTCGATTCCTTCGACATGGCTGTGGACGAGTATTTCTCGACCATGGAAGGACAGAAATTGGATCTAAAAGCTTTGCAGCAAGAACGCGAAGCCGTGAAAAAATTGGAAAATGTAAGAAAGGATCACGATCACAGACTGGTGAGTCTCGAGAAAACCCAAGAAATTGACAAACTCAAAGCCGAATTGATAACGAGAAATCAAACGTTGGTCGACAATGCAATTTTGGCGATTCAAAGCGCACTGGCGAATCAATTGTCGTGGCCGGATATTCAGGCGCTACTGAAAGAGGCGCAAATTCGGGGTGATCCCGTGGCTTCGGCCGTGAAGCAGTTGAAACTCGAGACCAATCACGCGTCGCTCTATCTGACGGATCCTTACGTGGACAGCGAGGACGACGAGGCCGAGGAACCCATAAAACCGATGATAATCGACATCGATCTGGCTCACTCGGCTTATGCGAACGCCACGCGTTATTACAGTCAAAAACGTTCGGCGGCGAAGAAACAGCAAAAAACTATCGAGTCGCAGGGCAAAGCTCTGAAATCGGCCGAGAGAAAGACGAAACAAACGTTGAAGGAGGTTCAAGCGATACACAGCATTAACAAGGCGAGGAAGGTTTATTGGTTCGAGAAATTCTACTGGTTCATAACTTCGGAAAACTATCTTGGTGAGTTGTTGAACTTTTACTTTGCAAGATGATACTAACAAAAAATTGACATAAAAATAATTATAGTGTCGTTATTATTATTATTATTATTAATAATAATAATAATAATTATTATTATTATTATCATTATTATAAATAAAAAATAAATATAATAATTATTATTATTATATTAATAATAATATAATAATAATAATAATTATTATTATTATGGGTATTATTATTCATATTATTAATATAATATAATATAAAAATATAATTATAGTATCGTTATTATTATTAGTATTAATAATAATAATAATAATCATTATTATTATTATAGTTATTAATAATAATTATTAATAATAATAATAATTAATAATAGAATTAATATTATTAATAATTCGTTATTATTATTAGTATTAATAATAATAATAATCATTATTATTATTATTATTATTATTATTATTAATAATAATAATAATAATTATTAATTAATTATATTAATTATTATTATTATTATTATTATTATTATTATTATTATTAATAATAATAATAATAATAATAATAACGATACTATAATTATATTTTTATTTCAATTGTACTTTTTTTTTTTTAATCTTATATTAATATTAATTATAACAATAATAATAATATTTTTATAAAATGAATATAAATATTATTTGAAAAATATTTTCAAAAGTTATCGGGGGTCGAGATCAGCAGCAGAACGAGCTCATAGTCAAACGTTATCTACGACCGGGCGATTTGTACGTTCACGCGGATTTGACCGGTGCGAGTTCCGTAGTAATTAAAAATCCCAACGGCGAGTCCGTACCTCCGAAAAGTTTGGCCGAAGCCGGTACAATGGCCGTCGCTTACAGGTTCGAATTATTATTCGTAAAAACCTCCAATCATTCAGATCGGAAGGTCGTTGACACGAGATATTTTTTTTTCTTCCCTCAACAACAGCGTTGCCTGGGAGGCGAAGGTAATTGCCGGAGCTTGGTGGGTAAACAGCGATCAGGTATCGAAAACGGCTCCCACGGGAGAATACCTCACCACCGGATCGTTCATGATTCGAGGAAAAAAAAATTATCTCCCACCTTGCCAACTCGTAATGGGTCTCGGATTTTTGTTTCGTCTCGAGGAGAGTTCGATAGAACGGCACAAAGACGAAAGACGAGTGAAAACTCTCGAGGAAGACAGTATCGTCGCCGAAACCGTCGTCGAAGTCGACAAGGAAATCGAACTCGAAGGCGATTCGGACGACGAGGGCGAGGATGAACGAACCAAAGACGCGTTGAATACGATTCAAGAAGAAATTCCGGAAAATCCGAACGATGAGGAAAACATCGGCAGCGAGGCGGAGGATGAATCGTTATTTCCGGATACACAGATTAAAATTGATCTCTCAGGTCCACGGTACGATCGTTTTTTTTTTTTTTTTTCAAAATCAGAGCTTTCAAAAGGGCTGATAATTAATAGTTGGAGTTAATTTTTGCCCTCTTTATTCACAGAATGAAACTAGTGATAAACAATACGCAACCATTGGCGCCCTTGCAATCGGAAAAAGTGGAAAACGTTGTTTATTTGGGCGATGACAAACCGGTCGTTCTGAAAGATTCGACGAAGTCAACCGCGAAAGTGGAAAATCAATCGAAAAAGAGTCACAAATCAGATGTCCCAGGAACGGAGAAAGAATCGAAGCCGAACGAACCGAACGTTTTGAAGAGAGGTCAGAAAGGACGATTGAAGAAGATGAAGGAAAAGTACAAGGACCAAGACGAGGAAGATCGAAGGATTTTGATGGAAGTCCTCAAGGTATTGATCAAATTTTAAATCTTTTTATTCGTCGTCGGTGGTACGATGAGAATTTGTATGAAAGAAAATAATGATTTTTCACAGCCTGCGGGAGCAGCCAAGGAGGACAAACGCAAGAGCAAGAACAAGGATCCTTCGGGACCGAAACAGGGAAAGAAACGTGGAAATCAGGGCAAACCGAACGTCGCTGTTCAACAGTACATAAGAAACATGGAAAACGCTGATGACGAGGATACCGGTCCGGCTCCGGAGATCGACATGCTCGATCAATTGACCGGAAAACCCGTGGCGGAAGATGAATTACTCTTCGCTGTTCCTGTTATTGCACCGTACAATACTGTACTAAATTACAAGTACGTATTTTTATGCCGTTTGAAAGTATCAAAAAAAAAAAAAAAAAAAAAAAAGAAATAAAAATTAAGGTTTTAAATCTTTTGGGAGGTTTTAGTCGTTTTGTCCTAGGAGTAAAATGTGCACTTTTGCGTACGATCCTACCGTACGAACAGTCGAGAGTCGCTAAAAGACCTATTTTGCGTCCGGCAAACACGCACGAAAGAGGGAGGGAAACATGGTTTCGTTATATAAAAAATATATAGGTTGGTTTTTGATCGATTCTACTTAGATCTACCACATTTTATCGAATTCCGTTCAGGCGTGAAGTACTGCGGAATATTTGCCAATTTACACGTAATTCTTGGTAAATCTACTCACCGACGGCGATGTACCACTTCACCTTAATAGCCGGATAAATTCGATCAAACCTTTCGCAATCTTTCCGATTTTTCGAAATTTGTAAAATCTTTTTAAAACCCTTCGGGTATTTTGAACTAAAAACTTTGCAGAATCTTGCGAACGCGTAATTTGCTTCGTGGTTGACTTCACGGTGTTTCCTTCGTGTCATTCCAAGGAGCTGTGGCAAATTATAAAATTTGACGGTACCATTTTTTTTTTATCGTTTCCAGATTCAAGGTGAAATTAATGCCAGGAACTGGCAAAAGGGGCAAAGCAGCTAAAACGGCGATAGCCGTGTTCATGCGGGACAAGGCTATAACGCCGCGTGAAAAAGATCTCCTGAAAGCCGTCAAGGACGAAACTATCGCGAGAAACATACCCGGAAAAGTTAAAATCAGCGCTCCGCAAATACAAAAGCTCAAGAAATAATTTTAAAAAAAAAAAAAAATATCAATCCGATCCTTTTTATCGTTCAATATCGGTGCGTTAGAAATAATTTCGAATAAAATGTACATATTCCTGTATAAATACGATCGAACCTGCCTTGCTACGCTGTAATAATAAATACGTCGATAAAAAAAAAAAACAACAACAAAATTACGAAATTTTATTTTTTTTTATTGAAAAATGCGTTGATACATCTTTGCCGGGATTTTTTGTTGTTGTTGCCACCTTGTTGTCGAAACGTACCGTCATGTAGAAAATTACTAATCTTTACCATGATAATAATAAAAAAATAAAAATAAAAATAATATGAAAAATCTACCGATACTGCTCAACAGTCAGCATTGACAATCGTACATGAGCGTTACGCACGCTAAACAGTCTCATCAAATGCGTATTTTTATTTCTTTTTAAATCAAAATTTTCGTCCGGCCGTTCGCGCGTGTTCAGCAACGCACGAATTAAATAACCATCCGATTGTGATTATCGTTGGATTCCCAAGTTTCGTTGATTCAATTTTTATGTTTACACAGGGACAACGCGATTTATTCTTCACATCGACTTGTTCGTGGTTTACCTACATGTCGTCATCCGCAAACATATCTTCGTCGGAATCCGGATCTTCGATTTTCTTTCGCGCTCCATTCCGACTCGATTTTTTCGTCGCAGCTGCTACTTTCGGCCTCGATCTCGTACCTTTCGATACGATCTAAAGGTTTAAAAAAACAAATGCATCACAAGTTTCATTAATTTTTCTCTAGAAATTTCGAATAATCACGAAAATTAAACTAAAAGTTAATTAATCAAATTAAAAGTTAATTTATTAATTAATTCAATTAAAATTAAATTTAGATAAAATTATTTTTAATTAAATTTAGATTAATTATTTAAATTATCCAATTATTAATTAAATTAAATTAATTAACCATAAAAATTAAATTAATTAATTAAGGTTAATTAAAATTTAACCTTCTCGACCGATAAGAAATTTTTAATTCTCACCTCAGGCTCAGAACCAGCACTGGAATCCAAATTTTTCACCACAATAGCTTTTTTCCGACTTTTCTTGGGCGTCGCCGTTTTCGCAACGGGTTTCTCATCGATCTTCTTAACTTTTCGCTTCTTCGTGATGCAAATATCGTACTCCGCGTCCGAATCGTCTTCCATAGTTTCAATTATTTTTTTCAAACCTCCGACGCGTTCGCGTTTTTTGTCGACGACGATACCGATCGTGCTTTCGTCGAGCGAAGGCTCGATAGAACGGCTCGGACTCGGCGAACGTTTCGTCAACTTCGCTCTTGGACTTTTTCTTCGCGAAGCTGCTGTTTCCGTTGTTTTTTTCATTTTTTTCGGAGTCGACACGGGTTTAGACAAAATTTTCGTCGTTCCGGCGAATTCTAATTTTCCATCGGCACTGCTGCCCAAATCTTCCAAGCCTTTCGTCATGATTTTACAAAATTTCGCGTAATCCGGAGTTTCGTTGAATTTCAAAATTCCGACGAATTTCATGTATTCGACGATCGCTGCTGGCACGTCGGTGTCGGGAAAACATTGTTTCAAAAATGTGGGAATATTTTCAAAAGCTTTTTCCTTTTGCTTCTGAACCGTCGATGGGTCTTTCAGATTTTTTTCCCAAGGCAGAAGACCGCCCGACCAATGAATTAAATTGTAACCGAGAATTTCGAAGTCGCTTCTCATCGTAGGTACTGCGAAATGATTGACCCATTAAATTTGTTGAAAATTTTGTCGGATCGAATTGGCGAAGCTGCTTCGGGGAAAGTAAAAACTTACCACCCATATGAGCGTCTCTGCTGGTATACTCGATGGTGCCGTTGTGAGCTTTTTTGGGATCGAGTTTGTAATCTGGTTTCGTTGTGTAATGCGACGCCAGACCGAAATCCACCAAATAAACCAAATTTGGGGATTTGTAGTCGAGAAGGAGGTTAGCGCCCTTTATATCAGCGTGGATGTATGTTCTGTTGTGGATGTACTCCAAAACGTCTATCTGAGATAAATAATTATTCGATTACTGTTGTAATTGTGTGATTTTTGCTGCCTCGGAGAGAAATCTTTGTTGGGGTTGATACGAACGCTTCGTCATGGAGGAATATTCTTACAATATCTTAAATTCTATGGAAACAAATTGCAAGTTTCAACTTGTGGTTGGTTTTCAGAATGAATTGAATTATAGAATCTTACTATTTGTAATGCGATTTTGTAGACGGTGGGCTGTGGGAATATTCGACCGTTCTCCAAAAATAATTTCCAGAGATCCTTGCCGTATCGATCCATCACGACGAAACGATATTTGGTATTGTGACACTCGTGACTGCCGGAACCGACGAATTTGGGCATTCCGAGGTGCGACAACTTCTTCTTCTTTCTCCAAGTTTCGACTGACAAACGAATCATCGAACGATTAATCGCTTATTCGTAGTTTTAACAATAATACAAGATCAATAATAATACAATTAATATAATAAACGTGTCTGTGGATGAATGATATTGATCACCATCCATAATATTAGTTTCAACAATTGAATAATGAATTTATGATAATCATTACTGATATTTCTCATTACATTCATAAAAGCTGCTGATTATTACTCATTTCTATATTTTGTAATTTTTATTTAATTTATTTATGTATTGTTTTCATATGATCGATTATATTATCAACATAATTTTTTGGCATTTGCATATAAAATTTGGTAACTCAATTAATGGTCAAAGTACCATACTCGAGGCAGTTCTTCCGATACCACAACAGCGCCCAAGCCAATCTCATGTTTCGGAGTAATATTCCCAAAGAGAAAACTTACTGTCATCCGGTTTGGCATTTCGCATGTAAAAGTGCATCTCAACAAATAACGGACCATTTCCATGAGGTTCCTGTAAAATACGATCAATAAAGCATACCGTACAAATTTTTTATGTATACTCACGACATAATTCCTTACAATTTTTATGACGGCTGTGTACTCCTTAGGCGTCTTACCCGAATATTGTGCAGCTAAACATGAAAATAACATTTTTTAAGGTCCAAAAAATACAGTCAAAATTTGATAGAATCGTGAAAATGTAAAAATGGGAGAAAAAAAAATTACGTACCCGAATAGATTTCTCCAAAGCCTCCAACGCCGATCGATTCGCCAATGATCCACTGTTTTTTCGAGAGATCTGTAAGAATCTCGCCGCGAGGTATCGGATCCGGCATTTTATAACCATTTTTTTTCGGCGCCTTTTTCGCTCCCCTGCCAGCCATATCAATTAGGTTAAATTGACTGCAATTACGAAAAAAAACCGGTTTTATCTCGAACCTTGTTTCGCAGTTAAATTCGAGGAACCCGTGAACAATAAGAGTTTATTATTTTTCTATCTAGTGCTTAACCGTACAACAAAGTGGTCAACGGAATAACAAAATAAACTAATGGAATAACAAGAAAATAGCAAACAAAAACGGTTTGGCCGCTGGCTTTTCGCGCTGCGTCGGTAATTGCGCGCCGCGACTCTGGAATTTTGAAACTTTTGACTCAGTGTTGCCAAAGTGAGAAAGTGATCCAGCCACGAAAAACTGAAGTTAGTTATCAATTTCGACGCTTGGGTTACTCGGTCGGTAATAGAAACTGTAAATCGTTCGACTCGGCTATTCTTCATTTATTTGATGAAAAACTCGAACGGTTGACTGAGTCTTAAAGTTTAACCGTTGTTTGTTCTCTCCTTTGGTTTAAGAAATGTACGATGGCGGAGAACAACACTTTGGGAAGGCCGCGCTAATTCTTTAAAGGTTGTAGCAATTTGACAGAAACAGGTGTCACGTCTCTGTACATTAATTTAATCAATCTTATTACAGAGCCGGAACCATATGACAGAGAAGTACAATAGAACCGCGGGTCTTATAGGAACCACTAACACTTTTTTTCTGGACCAGAAGCTGTACTTGCAGCCTCGACCACAAGCAGCGCTACCCAATTTTAGTGCATCGTACACTAGGGTGGTTGTTATTTGGGTTATGTCCGAATGTTGATTGAAACGGCTTAGAAATCGATTCCATGCTATTATCAGCGGAAACAGGCGAACGTTATCGCGCGATAACGTGAGCACGAGAGAAAAGCGTGGAAGGGTTGGGCTTCAACGTCTTTGTATGAATCTGTCATGCCGATATGGGCGATTTGGAGGCGAAACCGAACAATCGAGTTTTCCTTCGGACATTGCCCGTACGAAAATAATTGAACGAGATTACCGTGACCGAATGAGTCCATTTCGTAGGCGAAACCGTATAAGTGCAACGGTGATTTTTTTGATCCATAAAATTACATTCATAACGTAACGCCATCAAAGCGCGCCTGTGGGCTGGCAACCCTCCAAACGCGGGTGTATGCCCGTCCGCAGGGGCTCGTAAGCGAATAAGAAAAGAGGGGTCCTGGGAGTTGATCCCGGAAAAGATAAGACCGTCTTTTCGGAAAATACAAGAGTGGGAAACAATAAGCTTTCAGCCAACAATATACGAAGAAACTCGTCCTTTCCCACCCTTCGACCCTTTTGCACGGGTATGTAAACGCGAGATTTCATTATTCTCGTTACTCACGACGAAATTTCGATCCACCGAGGATAAGTATTCTTTTAACCAACGTAACTCTGCGGAACGGGCTTCAATTATTGTACAGTTCGACCGATTTTTTCTAACATGCTGCAGTCCGTAATGAGACTCATATATTTTCACTTAACTCTCGAGAAAAAGACCGAGATACCGTGTTTATCTTTCTCTCTCTGCAAGTTCCGTGGCACTAAGCGTTCCAGTTATAGATACATTTCAGAGATCGATACCAGAAGCGCCATCTTAGTTTGTCATGTCCGTGAGATTAGTATCCCATTCCCGTCGACTCCGAGGCTTTCCACCCACACGCAAAGCTTTCTCCCGATACTCCTTTTTTCAATAAGTTTATACGAAGCCGCGGAAAATTTAATAGAAATGAATAAAAACATACAGTCATAGATATTTTAACATGTCGTAGTCTGACAAACCAAAATGGCGGTCACGCGTCTGCCTCTCACGCATGGAGACTAGAGGTAAGGAGTACGCACGACCGTGGAAATCGCGGTCGAAATGTGTTCTCCGAAACCGAGAAAAAGTCGTCAACGCGAACCGAAATGGAGAACCACTGCTCTATGCGACTGAAGTGAGCGACCCTTGAACCTAGCTCTACGATTTGCTCAAGTTTTATCGGCGCTAACTTCATCTCGGTTCGCGTTGAAGTTCAGTGGTGCCCATTCATCCAACTTTTTCGGCACTTTCGCGCACGTTTCTGAGCGGTCCGTGCGTACTCCTTACCTCTAGTCTCCATGCTCTCACGTCTCTGGCTTGAATACGGCATCTAAAAGTGACTGCAGACTCTGACCGGATATTTTTACGTTCGTGCGCAAAATGGCCGACGCGCCGACGCGCTACGCTACGCAGGTGCCCGCTCGACGTCGCAACAACGCGAATAGCGGAATACCAGAATACCACGGCGACCTCGGCCAGCTCTTTTAGTGATTATCGACGTTTATGTTTGTTTAATTCATCATTGAGGAAGTACGATGTATCAGTGGATAACGTACAAATACGCTTGAACGAGCCGTACGATCATTCGACGTGTCTGGAATTTAAGGTGAGTGACATGAAAATATTTTTCGTGATGGAAGATTCGCATTTCACGGAAGTTAACCTAGTTTGACAATTTCTTGTAACTAATGCCTTGTCGTGTACGTTCATTCGGTCATGTTTTATCTCGACGAATCATTTATTAGTTGAGCTCATCTTTCAAATTAACCTTGAATTCCATTATTCGTTTCCTCCAAGACGTTTGGAATTCGTTTACGATTTTTTATTCATTTTCATAGACACCGCGTAATTTAGTAACGCGGGCGGATCCACGTTCGTTGCGTTAATTCGTCAAACTTTTAGGGCTGGGTTTTAGATTCAGCGTGCGTTTTGTAATTTTTATTGAATTTTTGAGGTTATTCATTGATTTTGGCTGCTATCTGAACATCTTATTTTCTTTGGAGATCTACTACGGCGTATGTAGCTTGTGAGATTCGAGTGGCAAATGAACACTCGTGATAACGACGATGCTTTGTACCCGATAAGACGAACAACCCACGATCAAACCGTCATAATTTGTTAAAATTTTTGTTCCAGATAGCCTATCGTCATTCCAGCAACAGTTGAGAGGACAATCGATCAAACTCAACCTCGACAAAAGATAGATAAATAAAAATAATAACGCAAAATCGAATAGAATTATCAACGCTACACCGGTGAGTTGCAACACAAAATATTGCTTGGTAGCAAAGCGGACACTCAAAGCCAACTAACAATGTCTGTACAAAGTGTTGCTCTGGCATCTCTCACGGCCACCTATACCGACTCGGAGGGCGAGGACGGGGTGGATGAAGATCATCAGGATAATTCGAACACTCCCCAGGGTGTCGCCCCTCAAAATGCCCGCGCCGTTCGGTCGCAGTCTATCAACAGTCCAAAATTCGGACGTTCGGCGTCGAGTAGCCCCGACGTCGCTTCAGGCGTTGGCGGCAAGTCAAATATCGGCTTGTCGAACGCTCCCACCTTAGTTACGGACGTAACGTCTAAGGTTCAACGATTGGTTTCATATTTTGACGATACAGTTGTTTCCGATGACGAGGGGACTGCCGCGGCTCTTAACGAACATCTCACGGAAAACGGGGTCGCGATTGTTAAGAACGCCGAGCAGTCCCCTAGCCTTCAGGGTGAATTAGTTTCAGATGGCGAAGCGGATTCTTGGGGAGTCGTCATACCGCCCGAACCTTCGGGACAGTGTCCGACCGATTTGCAGGAAAAAATAACAAAACTTTACAGGAAAATGGAGACGAGCGGCATCGATATGAACAAAGTTATTCAACAGAGGAAAGATTTTAGGAATCCATCGATTTATGAAAAGTTAATTCAATTTTGTAGCATCAACGAAATGGGTACGAATTATCCGCCTGATCGTTTCGATCCTTTCAAATGGGGAAAAGATTCTTATTACGAGGAACTCGCCAAAGTTCAGAAGACGGAGATGGATAAGCTCGAAAAGGCGAGAAAGGAAAAAACGAAAATCGAAATTGTGTCGGGTACGGCTAAACGACCGGCGAGTTCGTCGTCCTCGACGACGACGACGACGACGGCGGAAGACGATGCCAAAAGAAGAAAAAGCAAATGGGACCAAGTGTCTACGGGAACAACGACGTCCCTCAAACAATCCGTTTTATTGACACAATCGACAATTACCACCCTAACTTCATCGGCGACCGGTACAAAAGCAACTGTAATATCGGCTTTCGGCTCGTTACCAAAGAAAAGACTGTAACATAATTTTTGTAAATCAAATGTACATATTCATTTTTTTTTTCTATTTTTAATTTTCTTCTTTTTTGTCTTTTTTTTTTTTTTTCTTCTCTTTAACCATTGCCATGTCTGTCACGCCCAACTCGACGAACATTTAACAACCAAATTTGTCTCGTTTACGTGTCTGAAAGTCACGATTGAATCTATCACTCGTTGCGGCTTCATTTACAAACGTGAGTTGTCGAAAGTTATTCTTTTTATTTTTAAATAATTATTCGTCGAACAATGTTCAAGACATTCCATAGAATCATCATGAAAATCGAAACTTGAACCGGTTCCCGAATTGATCACAACTTTTATCCGTTGTCCTTGGTAAGAGCTTTGTGTTTTACGAGTGAATGTGAGTCTATGTGACTTTCAGATATTTTCTGTCGCCACAACGTTTCAGCGTAATCGATAAAACGCGCGAAAAAAAAAAAAAAATAATAATAATAAATGAATGAACAAATTATTATTCAATGTGGTTTACCCGCACTGAAAACACAACGACATTATGGGCTGGAATGTGCCTACACGTAAGCGTACCGTTACATTTTTGAAACAACGTGAAATCTTCGATAAACACAGACACTGCTCGCCAATTTACTTAATTAATTTCGACGTCACACATCGTTATTTCTATTGTTAATAAAAAAAAAAATAAAAAAAAAGATACGACGTTGAATGATTTTTCGGAGCTTACGCGATTGACGCAATTTCAGCCGCATAACTTATATTTATTACGAGACGGATTTCGCGTAGCTGTGGTTAAAAACGTTTTCACGTACGTGCGATGGAATTTGTCCAGGACAAAAAAAACGAACATGATAATATTATACACAAAAATAAAACACTGTAAACCTCAAACGAATTACGAAATAGTGTCGTTGTAAAGCTCGGTCGCTATGTCCGTCAAGCTGATAAAATAAATGCATTGATTTTTCTTAACTAATTCTTCAAAAAAATCCTCAATATGTCTTCAATTCAATATGTACAGCAAGCTGTGTAAATATCATAAAGATTCCGGATAGTGAGGTCCAAAGTTGTCCGTTATTTTGATGGAATGGCTCGTATATATTTATATCAGGAAATTTTTTTTCCATTGATAATAAGTACGACAAACTTGTTACGAAGTATTTTGTACTTTCAGGAGGACTTCGAGACGCTGAACGAGCATATTTAAAAAAAAAATTAAAAAGCTTGAGCGACCATTTTTCCTACCTATTTGAAACCAAAATGGACGGCGGCGGTGGGAGGAGGGGGGAATCGTCAAAATTATACGAAAGTCTATATGCGAACCCGCCTTAATATATATTTACATTTACTAACAGTTTTTTTGTCTTCAAATTTTTTATTCAGGCCGAAAAAAATCATAGGCTATTGTAAATAAAGTGTTTTAAAATAATCACCAATTACCAAACATCCAATCAATACATCATAAATCATTTACAGAAGCTACTTTTCAAAGACAGATCCAATCGAATTACGCATTTAAAAAAGCTCCACGATACTATTTTATCCCGAAAAATATTTAATTTCACCGACTGTGTAATTGCGCGCTCAGCGAACGTTGTGGAATTGTGTTTATTCTAGATATTATCTCGTTAAATCCGTAATTCGTGCCAGTTTCGAAGGGATCCTTTTGCGCAATAGCGAATAATTGGTAGATTCGGCTTTGTTCGTCAAAAACGCGGAGAGCCTCGTTTCGTGATCACCGACAGTCCAATTAATTTTCTGTTGGTTCGAGGCTCGAGGGTAGTGTGGAACTGACCCCATCGTGCAATTACCAAAATCCTGGCGCATCGACTCGAGTATATTTCCCCTTGGAATATCGAATTACAGATTTTTCGCGCACCCCGTGCAATCACCGGCCGTGCGGCTACCGTGTGCAGGGACGAGAGACGCGGGGTTGACTATAAGGGGTTTGTTTTTTTCGAATCCACGCTGCTAATATGTTTTTTGCACAGTGGAAACAATAGAGGTATGAAAAAAAAATCAAGAGCTCATCAAGCTGTGATATTTAATTATTATTACAAGTTTTTTATTTATTATTATTACATTATTATTACAAGTTTCCTATTCATTATTATTACAATTTTCTTATTCATTATTATTACATTATTATTACAAGTTTCTCATTCATTATTATTACAATATTCTTATTCATTATTATTACATTATTATTACAATATTCTTATTCATTATTATTACATTATTATTACAATTTTCTTATTCATTATTATTACATAATTATTACAAGTTTCATATTTATTGTTATAATATTATTATTACATTATTATTACAAGTTTCTTATTCATTATTATTACATTATTATTACAAGAAATGTTGACTCTCTACATCAAAGCTCGTACTATGTGATAAATACAGCGAAACTACAAGGACGTTACGTTAATACGGTGGCGCGTACGCCAAGAGTGCCGCCTTCCATTCGGATGCATCTTAGTTTCATGAAAAATTGTACCAACGACGCGAGAGTAGTCGAACGTTGTAATCTGAAAACTCGAGCCAAGCTGTATAATCCCATAAACCGGGCGAGAAAAATTCTCGAGACACAAATGCTTCGACCAATCTCAGACATATCTTTCATCTTTGACCGCGGCGCTTTTATATTGTGCCGCACGACGAGAAAGGAAGGAGAAAAAAAAAAATAAGAAAAAGTTGTAGAAGCGTGGAAGAAGTCTCGCGAGGTCTGGTTGCAGACGATGGTTGGGTAGACGCTCGCTAAAGCCTCCCTCTTCCATTACCCACTGAATCTACTTCGACTCGGCTACCGTAATCCCTTCAGGATTCTCAATAGATTGATCGTAAAACCGATGTTCGAAATCTCTGGCTATTTTCTCGATTCGATATGGCCCCGGCGAGCTCCGCGATTCTAGGGCCAAGGATATTACGTGCGATGAGGGGTCAGTGATCTCTTCATCGTGCGTTTAACATCCCTAATTATCTCCGATTGGTCATCGAACGGGTACAACCCCTCCGCGGTTTTCATAGCTCGTTATTTCATTTTTCACGCCATTCATATCAACGTTTAAAATTAATGATGGAATTTCGTTGCGTAGGCTTTCATCGTTTTCTTGACCGAGCTCATCGTCTCAAGACGATGATCATACTTTCTAACATCAATTTTTTCTTGTCCTCATTTCCTTCCAGAGTTAATTGTTTTGCAGCAATACCTTAATTCACCAATCAATTACTGTAATAATATCTCTTACCAAGAATAATAATCCAATATCCGGATAAATAGAAAATTGATTCGAACGTAATTCTTCGGTTCGTGACTTAAGGCGTTAATGATGATCAGTTTCCAAGATTTCGGTGGTTTACTGTTTAATGAAATTTTTTCGCGTTTCCTCAGTCTCGACATGTATGCCATTCTTCGAATTCCACGTGCGATGTCACATCCCCGAAACGTGTTCAGCGTACGCCCAAACGCATATCAGAAACACATCTTTTCCATTAGAACCTGTCAAGTCGAACTCGAGGGTGTCAATCCATTTGTATATTAGTACCGTGTACGAAGTTTCTCAACCCCTTACAACCCTGCTGCGAGGACTCGTTTCGAAATAAGGAAAGCTCGACCCTAACGAGAAAACCGTCATGAAAGGAATGGACTCGCATCGTTTCTCTCACAGATCCTTAGCGCGTTGCTTCTACGATTTCTCGCGTTCTGTCTTGCGAAACGGAGAGGGTGCATCACTCCTTATTCGTCACATACACACACACACACACAGGAATTTCTTTTCCGTCCCCGTGCTCTCGTCACTGATCGTCCGACCCGGGGAAGATTCGCCGGGTCATTTTTTTTTCCAAATGGTTTCTTCGAGAACAAAAGTACGACGGACTCGTTGGTGCGAGGAAAGACTTCTTCCTTTTGGCTCGTGGAATTATCGTACAATTGTTTCAGGATACGAGTCCAATCGACTCGCGACCCTTTTCCTTCGTGAAACGTTGGAAGAAACTGAAACGGCGTTCTTCCCGGTAACGCGAGGTCCTTTGATGGATGGCTGGATAATTGTGATTATTGCGGTATACGGGGGGGTCACGGTCCGTCAAATTTTTCCGACGATCGAGAGGGGAGCTTCTCTCTCCCCCTCTCTCTCTTTCTTCTTTTCTCTTGCTTTTCCATTCTTTGATTGCTGGTATGGCATTGCATGCTGGATACCCCGTGCATCCGTGGTACACGACTTCGGGAAGAGGACCTAAGCCGATCGCACTGGGGATATCGTGTGTGATTAATGAAGGACCATGGCCCGTGAATTATATTGCGATATATATATTGGACCGAGTGCTTTGTATTCCGAGGCCAATACCCACTTTGATGTCTACATTCCAACTTTTCCGATCCGAAGAATCATTAATAAAAATTTATCTCGTGTCGTGGGGGGAAATACTATGACCCACTGTCGGGAAATTGCAAACGATTTTCATCTTCTCGTTCTCTCACGAATTGACTTTTATCATTAAACGGTCATCGATCCGAAACCGCTTTCCGCTCGATTCAAATTCGAATCCGAACCAAGCGAAAAAGTTAATGCAAATGCAAATTCATATTTTAATTCAAACATCATGCGTGCGTGGATTACGTTGAAAATTCAAAGAAATTCAAAATTTAAATTACATTAATTTTCTCGTTCGCCTGGGATCGTGACAAGCGCACACTCCTGTGTACCGGCACCGCGTTGGTCCGGAAAAAACTCGAGTTTTGGATTCCTCAGGGTATTTTCCAACATGCTGACGTTGATATCTCGTTTAAAAAAAGTTTATCATCGCGAAGCTTTCGATCTCGAGCGAGCTCGAAAGAAGAAAAAAAAAAAACCGCGGAACGACCGGGACGCAGAAGCCGGAAATCAATACAGACAAGAGTAGCTCGGTGTACAGACGACACCCCATCGAAACTCCTTCTCGTTTATTTCTCTCCGAATTTTCCTGGTGATGGTCGTCGCTGGCACCGACATTTACCGAATACCGCGTGTGAGCAGCCTGCTACGGGTTCCACTTTAATATTGATTCCACGGAGTCTGAACGAGCAGAGCCGCCGGCTAGCTACCGCGAGCTCCAACACCGTTCAAGTGTATTTGACTGGAAATTGACCCTTAGAAACTTTTAATGGGATCTCACCGCATCGTCAGTTCATGGTTTCTCCCCTTCGCTTTCACTCGCTCTCCCTCGTCGTCTTGTATGAAAGATTTCTTTTTTTTTTCGTGCAAAAGAAAAATGAAATAAAAACAACAACACGTTGTTATCGCTCTAACGATTATCCCTCATTAAAACGTATTACGAACATAATTCAGTGGCTATCTGAAGTTTGCACAGGGCTTACCACAGTTTTTACGGCTTATCAGCATTCGGAGTTAGCGACCCGTGTAACGTGGATATAGGCTCTTTATATTTTGTGAATAATGGAACAAAAACGGTCGGAACAGATGGGGAGAAAAAAATATACCGGAATGAAAGAAAGAAAAGGGCATAGGGCTCGTTTGTCGGCGCGATTATGACTATGCTGGCATTACTTTTGTATTATGACGGACTGAAATATGTGTATGTACGTTACGTATCCGTTTATATATTACATAATATATCATGTATATAAATGCGCGACCACATAGCTCTTAGTCTGGCTTTGCGTCGTGTCTGCCGTGGTTGCCGTAGTTAGATTGGACGCAAAATTAATCTAGAGCTTTCCCAACACGGTCTCCGACTTACTTTGACCCCGCGAATGTTTGCCAGCTACCGAGACAAAGTTTGCCGCTGTTGGCCATTATACGCCTCTTCCGAGCTCTGGGAATTGAATATTATGAATTCAAAAGATCACGTGCCCCGCGCCGTGTTATCAGCGAGGACGTTTGTCAGTCGAGTATCACTTTCAAACCATTACAAACTTTTCAAATCCCATTTTCCTACTACTCAACTTTTTGTACAATTTCAATTTCTGAAAAATAAGAAAAACATTTTCTTTTGACGATGAAAATTGAAAATAGAATTTACAAAAAAAAAAAAATGAATGAATTTATGAAAAATGAATGAATGAATAGACCTCTGTCATACTTTTATCGTTCATTATTTGTCATCGATTTTTCTGCTTCTTCGCATTTGCTTCGGCTATCGTTTATTCCGAAAATTATTACAATTTCCAATTTTTCCAATTTACTGCAATATTTTTTTCGCTGTTCAATTCATTGCATTTTTCATTTATGCGTCTTATTTCAATCTTATCAGCTGTCCATTACATCCCTCGCGATATACGATTGGCACAGGTGTCGTCGAACCGATTCCGTAGCTTGCCCAAAATCCTCTAAAATCTAAAACCAAGTCAAGTCTAAGTCAATCTGCCAGACGAAAATTCACAATCGCGTACAAAATAAATAATTTTTATTCGGTATGAATCAAAACGAATAGCAGTCGAAAATAAACCGCGGAAAATTTCAACAGCGTAGGCTGTGGAAACCGAGAGAAGGAAGATGAAGATTTTTGGGTTATCGTCGAACGAAGGTTTTATGGCACGCGTTGACGACTGTAGGCTTAGAAGCGGAGCGTGGGAGGAATGTTACGGAGTACGCGAGTGGTGTGTTCTCGTAAACCATCTTATTAATCCGATTGTCAGTCGTAATACCGAGTAAGAAGGTCTGGGTCGGGCATAACCCAAGGGGGCTACGGGGCACTGGCTTATATTCTTCGAAGTTCATTGTTTGCCTCGTCGTTCAACTTTCTCAGCGGCTTCTGATATTCGCATTGCTTCGTCACGATACAACTCCGCCCAACCGCCTCATGGCAGTGCTCGTTGTATCTCATAAAAGCAATGCGACTGGAATATAGGAGATTCGTATTGCCGCGAACAATAACTGGGTCCACGATATATCTATGGTTCGAAGGCAAAACCGAATCAGTCCATGAAACGAGTTTTCGATACATAACAATTCTACTTTGCGAACAATTTATCACAGCGGACTAATCGATGTTGAAAAGAATAATTATTAGGTTGAACTTAGTTCCTGGGGCTGTTCAAAGTAGCACGCGGTTAAATTTAAATCGTTTGGTTGGGTCCATCTCGTTCATTTCTTCCTGTGCCGGCAATTTTCGACATCCCCGTGTCTCAAGACTTCATTTACAGTGCAAATTACTCAATCTTATTTTTCAAAAAAACGGACTAATTCGGTTTTGTCTTCGAACCGCAGGTCGTCTCGAGGGTTGCGCCATCCATCCAAGGGAAAATCCGACATGGGCGTAGCAAAACCGTGCGGACGAGCCCTCTGTTGCGAGCCCAGAAGGCGTTGCGGCTTTCTCGACGGTTCTCCTTTACGTACCACGATGGTGCGCCGCCCTCGACCGACCAAGCCCGACGGGCGTCTCAGCTCGTTAAAATCGCGTTTGATTAGCGAGCGACCCTTTACGACCTATTACCGGCACATGCCGAGCTTGTCGAACAACCAACCGTACACGAGAGACTCCCGCTACCGCGATCGTATACTCCACACTACCGACCGCGACTATCAACTACCTGAAACTACCAATCGACCAGAGTGAGGGAGGCTCGCTTTTCTTGTTGCTGCTGGTCACGATAAAAAACTAAATGAAAAAGAAAGATAAAAAAAATAGTCCTCCTTTTGCGGAGGAACCACATTGATGTTTATTTCCGTGGGTAACGCTTCGCAAGCGTCGACATAAAATACCCGAAGCCGGAAAATCTTCGTCATCCATGCTGTGACACGTCACAAGCCACCGAGCTCTCTCTCTCTCTCTTGAGGGTCTTTGAAGAAATTGGTTAGGCGAAGAAAAAAAAAAAACAACGGAAAACAAGAACAAAAAAAATAAATAAAATCGTGGTAATAAAAATTCGATAAAAGCGGTCGTATAATATTTTACGACGTTGTATGAAATACCGCATGATTGGCATTAATAAAATGTAGCGATGGTACCGAAGGTCGACCGGTCTCGGAACTCATGGGACGCCCTTTGGGACTGAGGAGAAATAAGTTCAGGGAAAATGCCATTTCGTTGTGAGATGTAACATCGAATAATGATCTCGATACAGTTTATAATGTATGAGATGATTATTACACGTCGAGAATATATTTTTTTCTTTGGAAAATGAGTGATTTCTCGATTTAGTATTTAATTTATTTTTTGTTGGGGCTGCGAGTGTACGAAAGGGAGCTGGGGGCGTACGGCTCCAGGACGGCTCGAAGCACGTGTCGACTCATAAGCGAACGGTGGGGTTCCCTCATCCACGCTGTGTGGTACCTGTGGCAATGGCGAGAAGGGTGATTTTTCGATGGAAATAGCTAAACAGAGACGGAGATAGTGAAAAAGTGAGAATTAGATTAATCTCTTTGTCTTGTGTGTGTGTGTGTGTGCGTGTGTGTGTGTGCGAGGCCAAACGGTGAGGCCTCGAGCAGCAGCAGGCAACCCTGAGCAAGGCCTGAAGTGTTTTCGCTTCGGGGGTCGATGCCTCCCTCTTGCTTCCTCCGCTTTGACGCTTCGCCCACGGGGGATTTATAAATTTTACTAAATGACATATTTAATTAAACCCGGTGGAAAGATGGATCATCCACAGGCGTTCACCGGTACGCTATTGTACGCTCTGCACCCCCGAAGGGCGGGCGAGTTTCTTTCCTCACTTTCACTCAACTGACCCCCAGGGCCCGAAGACATTTTCCATTCTCGCGCGACTTCTCACGGAGCCGGAATCGTTGTACACGTAAAACCGTTTTTTTTTCTTTCTTCGAATTGCCAGAGGGGCTGCTTACAAGAGAAGGGGTGCGAGAGTTTTTTTTTAAAGCGTTCGACGAAGGATCCGATGGTAAAGTTCGATTGAAAAAACAAATAAGATCGTTCAAACATTTTTGAGAGAGTTTTGATCGAATCGATTGATTTCTTTTGTTAATCTAGGGCCTCATTGAACTTTCAGATTACTCGCAAGTCTCAACATCTGCACTTTTCCCAGAAATTTCAATAATTTTATTCATTGCTTTGTGGAAAATGTAAATTGTATTGAGTGCGAAGTATTGTTAAGTCAAACGGTTCAACCAAATCCACAATTATAATATTTTTTTCGGCTTCGTCTCTGAGTACAGCACGAAAATAAATAACACTTAAAGGTTAATTGAATTTAATGTTGTTTGATAATTTTTTTTCCGTACAAAGCAAATTGATAAAGGCCGGGTAAGGTAGCGACTTGCATCGAGCCGTCGACAATGTAATAAAGGCAGAAAAAAAGCGTCTCAAAGAAACGCCGAAGGCGGAATTGGAAGTAACACAAGCCAGATAAGCCTCGTGAGTGTCGATCCAGATCTTCACTTTCGAAAAATACGGGGCAGAGTAGAAGACGATGGGTGGCGGAAACTCGAAGTACACCGTATATAAATCCGATGGTTGTACCAAGCCGGAGACGGTGAAAAACCGAAACTCATCCATTTCTAATGTGCGGGTGTCACGCGCGCCTGAGCGCCGTTCTGTTCTCTTTCGCGGGGGATCGTCGAGGCCTTCGCGCTCTTTTGCGCTTTTCTTTTGTACGATATTTTCCCATTGCCGGCGTTTATCCCTCGTGGGAGTCGTTTAATTCTCCACGTGCTGTCGGGATTTCAATTTCGTGGGTGAAAAAAAGAAAGAAAAAATTGATAAAAAAAGACTAAGGCGGAAACAGCCACCGTCACACGGGAATGATTTTGGGAAAGAGGGCGGGTAGATAGGGCATGCATGAAGTGAATTCGCATCTTTCAATCGTGATTAGAGTGAAAGTGGCTCTTCTTTTCTTTTGTCGGACGACATCGCATCCTCGATGGCTGTATATATAGGGAGGGACGTCCCAAATCGCCGGATTGAAACCTTTCAATCCTCCAATGTGTTCGATGATTTTTTTTTCAGTATCTTTTGGATTCTGCGACTTTACTAATTTCTCCTTGAGATTTTTTAGATTTTATCTCTCTGGATGTAAAAAATCGGATGCTGTGAGGGGAATGGGGATTTTAAAAATATAAAAATAATTAGTGAGGTCGAAGGGTCTAAAAGATACAAATTCAACCTTGAGCACATCGGGGGATAGAAGGGTTTCAATCCGGTGATTTGGAACGTCCCTCCCTATATATACCCTACATCCATATCTATATATGTACACATCACACGCCATGTAACGAGTATATCTGCATGGATCAATCGAATATTATACGTTCTCTTCAGAGCCATAATCGTATCATTTTTATGAAATGATAGAAACTCGCATGGCTAACGAGCAAATGGACGATCAAAGTTTTTATTCGATGCGGCATTTTCGTGTAGATTCGATGATTCGACGTCGGTCCCCTTCGGTACAATCCACATTCATGGATACCCATCGTGATTAAATCGGAAGTAATTTTTTTTATCGCACGAGATCACATCCTGGATGGTCATGTAGGGGAAACCGGGACAAACATTGATGACGAGGCATAAAAAAAAATAACAATAAAAAACTGCTCCGAATGCGTGAATAAATCGCTTGTTGCTCGAGAATAAAATTTTTAACGATTATACAGGGTGTCTAAAAAACGTGTATGGTCAGGAGGCAAAATAGTACGTTGTTAAAATCGATGGAAAATGTTTATTCCGCTAAGCTACGTAACTGTTATTATTCGTGTCTACTCACATAAGATCCTAGAACATGAAAGTTCAGAGACTTTAAATACTTTGATTTAGTTCTTCAGTCAAATCTACTTCAGCCCTGAATTTTTCTCATCGTTTAAATATTTTCGAAACATTCGATTCAACGACATTTATAAATCCCATTCGGTTGTAACACTTCGCCTCGGGTTCGCCCATCGCAGTCCATACGATTCCGCAATATCCACGTTTCGACTCTCAGATTACGATCCATCCCATGATGTCATAAATATTCTAAAACGATATAAACTCGCATAGCCAACGAGCAACGGGCTATAAAACTTTTCCGAATCAATGCGCGCGTGATTTCCATTCGAATTTGGTGATCGAGGTTACGTCCCTTTTGTTAGTAATTTACGGGTATCGATGTTGGGCTCGTAACTCGGAAAAATCGTGGCCCCGTTTTATTGGCCATTAACGCGTCTCTCGTACCGCGGATTTCTCACAGTCTCGGAGGAATAACGAGAGTTGGCTAACGCTCGCGCGTGTACGAAATAATCGGAAAGATTCCGTAGTCCGGCTTTGTCTCGAATGGCTCTCCTCCCCCCCGCGTCCTAAAACTCTTTCTCCCTCTCGCTCTCCGCCTAATCACCCTTCTGGCGGATAACGTTACTCGCTGAAAGTAACATTAACGCAGACGAAATTGGAAAAGAGTCGTGTTTACGATTGATGCCGTCAAGAGAGACCGGAGATAAGGATACCGCTTCTGTGCCGAGCGGTTGAGTCGTGTCGGGACTTCCAATGGTTCTCATTGACTAAAAGACAGATTTATCCGGGCTAGACGAGCTCAATTTTCTCATCGAGATACAATCACTAATCAACTAATGTAAATTAGGAGAAATTCACGAGCGGCGTTATTATCTCATGGTACAAAGATCGTTCATACACATTCGGAAAAATGGCAAATAGCTTGTGGAAGAGAAACATTTTTCTTTTCGTGTTTCTGTTGACCATCAAGTTTGGTGAATTGAAAGAACTTTAATTTCTTCATGTATACGTTGGCAATTTGAGTTAGTCGTCAAATCGTTCAAGAGGAAAAATCTTTATTTTTTCATTTTTCTTCGATGGACGATTTTCGGTTTAAACGATATTTTCGCAGAAGTTTGGACGGGATCGAAATGAAAGTTGTTTGAATGGAATTAGGGAGGCGGAAAAAACAGGTGGATAAGCCGTTGATGAGGGTTGTTTCGATGAGTTGTGGTTAGTAAATACGAATTTGGGAAGCAGATGACTCGCAAGTTCGGAGGGTCGAGGTTTTGAAAAAAAAAAAAACCCTTTGACACGAACCAGGAGCCGGGAAGAGGCCAAGGGGCGTGCGCCCGCGCGCGCCGCAACCCCTGGGACAGCACGTGGACCACGACGAACCTCCGCCAGCCGCTGGTTCCCTCATTCAGGGCAGAAGGAAGTTTCGAGCAATCCACTCAGCTGATTGCGTTGAAATGGAGCAAAAGAACGAGGTGACTCGTCTGACCAAGCAACAACGACGCCGGGGTTCGCCCTCCCTCCTTCTCTCGCCCAGGTCCCGCACGGCCTGCGCGCCAATACGATTTTCCAAGGGTCACCCTGAAACGGGTCACCCCCGCGCCGATGGTACACGAAACTTTTACCCAAATTTGCCCTCAAGGCAGAACGAGACGAAAGCCCCGGTCAGCAGAGGGTCAGCGCGAGCGGAGAATCGAAAACGTACGCGCTGGTTTGAGGGAGCAATTTCTTATTACGTGAAATGCTTTCCTGGGCAAATGGGTCCTCCTGCTATTCAATCGAACGCACCGTCCCAGGCCTTTCAGTCCGAGCCACCAGGCAGGTCCACTGCTACTTTACTTATTCGCTCATTTTTTTTTCTTCTCGTTTTTTTTCAATTTCCAGTGGATGGAGAATGTCACTAATCAATTTTATTGAACGACGAAAGACAGGACCGGAGGGCGGTATCCATAAATGTCGTTCTTACGCTGTAATTTTGCGATGAACTTGGGGGTACATAATCCAATTTCTTAGATATACTTTATTTCCCAATTTCAATGGACATACACTCCATTTCAACGGCTGGAAGTGGTTGAGTATAAGTATTGGTGGTTTGGAAATTACGCAAAATGTATTTACGTGATTAAACTTTCATCGTCGTCCTTCATAAGCGTGGTTTTGTTTGGTTTTCGTATAGTTGAAAAGTTCATAAAAAATGTGAAACCAACAATTTAATTATTTTTTCGCCATCTAACGTTCGTAATAACTTTTCAAATATTTCTCGGTTATCATCGGGCAGGGGTATGTGAGCCCCCTTAAGCGGTAACACATTCAACGTCGCAAGAATTATTCGTTACAGAATTTTCGAAGACCTTTGAACCAGAGTAAGCAAGTCAAGCGTGGTGGTTCGCTCTCGACTCGCCCTTGGAAATTGAGGGCTGATGGTGCAAATTCGCTCGTGGCGACTACGAGGGCGCGAGAGCAAAGGCGCTGCGCCAACTCGCGAAGGGGATTTCACGTTGAACGGCTTACCGTTCGCGTAGGGCCGGAGCGAAAGGGCATGAAGGAAATCGGATTTATTTTCGAACGTGGACGGGGAGAGCCGCTGCGTGTAGTATATTATATATACGTAGGTATTTGCTGGATAGTTCAATTTTCACACGAACTGTTAGTAAAGGGCCGGCGTCGAAATCGACTTCGAAGCGTTGAAGACAATATTTTATTTTATAAAAAATGCTCTTCGTCACATCTTACTTCCTTTTTACGCCATCAATATACCGAAATATAACAAATATTTACGATAAGAATTTTTTTGGTGAAAATCTATTTGATTAATTTTTTAATGTTTTTTTCTTACTTAAATGAATGAAAAATTTATGAGAAACGCCTAGACGTTAAAATCTATTTACATCCGTAAAATAGAAGTGTATTCCGCTAGGACTATTTTTAAAAAATTCTTCAATATTTATTTTGCCAGAATGAATGGGAAATTCACGAGAAATAACATTGCCTCGAGGCTGGGTTCTATTTGACTCCGTAAAATCGAATTTCGTTTCGTCAAAGAGATTTTTCAAAAATTCTTCAATGTTTATTTTACGAAAATAGATGAAAAATCCACGAGTAATAACCATTGCGTCGAGGCCTTGATCTATTTACATCCCCAGAATCGAATTTCATACCATCAAAGATATTTTTTCAAAATCTTCAATATTTGTTTTGCAAAAGTAAATGAAAAATTCATGCGAAATAACGTCGATCTCCGATTCCATAGCGGGCAATTGTCGCGTTTACAAATTTCAGTATTTTTCGAAATACGACGAATCCGGGAGTGTATCTCACGGTTCGATGCATGTAACTAAAATATTGAAGCTTCCGTAGGGCGAGGAAAAGTCTTCTTCTTTGTCCACGTCCTCGTAACGATTTGCTTCGTCACTTATTCGACTGTGCCATTCCGTTCGTTCGGATAAATAATAATAATCATGATAATAATAAAAAAAAAAAAACAATAATAAAAATAATAAAGAAACGCAAAAGCGTTGCTCGACGTAAGGGAAGAAAGAACGTACAGTCGGTAATATTAACGCGACGGGAGGGAAACGAGAAAGACGACGAACTCGAGTTGTAGTGCGTTGTATCTATGGCGACTGTGATGGGGAGATCGCGAAGGGCGACTGAGAGTCGTGCGTTCGTATGCGAGCAATATATTTCGGAAGCGTGGAAATCTACTCTCCGATTGTATCGAATTGAATCACAAAGGGGTGGGGACGGCTTCGAGGGGGAGGGCCGGGGGGGTTAGAGTCGAACGAGAGCTTGGAGAACTCGAGTGTGGTGCTGCTGTCGCTGGCTGCTGCTTTTCCCTGCTTCTTGGTCCCTTGCACATCGCTCAAGCGAGGTTTTACCGCCGGCCTCCCCCAAAGCGCCATCCACTGCGGACACTTAGCACCCTCCCTCTTTGAAAATTTTGTCGATTCTCGGGTAAAGTAAAAGCCAGTAATGACGGTTCTTGTCGCTCGAGACCGTCGAAACGGCAAACGTGCATATTTTATCGACAGCCCGACGAGGCTGACGGTTCGCGTGTTCGAATGGCGGAAAAAAAAAAAAATTATTATTCCGATATTATATTTTCCGACGGGAAAAAATGAAGTTTCGAGCTTCGTCTCGGTTCACGAGTGTGTGACAAAACCTTATTGAACTCAGTCCACTGTAAAGCTTTCAGCTGTTTGTCGTGCGAAAATATTTCAATGCATATAGAAATAAAATGTCGTCAATATCGTGACGCTAACCATCAAACTTTCTCGTATCTCTTGTCCACACGTATTTTTCTTATTTTGATTTTTTTTTTCTACACGACGAATAGAAAAAAAATTCGGCACAAGCGTGTATCGACGATAATCTCCGGCTCCGGCTCTCGTGGTCGCCATGGAATCCCGATATTTACACTGGGGATGAGAAGAAGCTGTAGCTTGTAAACCATATATACATACATAGCGGTATACGTACACAGCTAAGCCGTGTAATAATAAAATATATAACTAACCTGTGGCCGTGGTGGTGAAGCTTGCGATGCGTACACGTTGAAGCCGTCGTCGTGACGCTGATCAAACAACGATACAGTAGTACCTACATCCCGGATCTGTACATACGAACGGTGCGCTCGATTACGCGAGATCGTGCGCGCGAGGGTTTCATATTTACCTCGGGAATTAAAAATCCCTCGGCGGTAGATCGAGCCTGAAAGGCTCCAGCGAGGCGTGAGTCTGAAGACCATCATCCCCCGTGAAACTCTTCCAATCGGCAGTTGCGCACTGTGATCTTGTCCCTTTGTATGTGCGTATTAAGCTGGACACGGTACAGAAACAGAAACGAGTACACTATGGCCTCGATTCTTGAAACAGCTTCTGACTGTGCGGCGCGCGTCGATCGGCGGTTCGTACGGTGGGGGAAGCGCAAGCCAATCAGGGCTCGGCGTCGGCTGCGCGGCGTTCGGATTAGCGATACTGCGCGGATTCGATCAGCGCAACGGACGAGCGTAGCTCGTCTCCAGGCTGTAGCGGAAATCGAGGCCGTAGTGTGTAGGGCGAATAAAGCTTTCGGCAAGAGAACGAGGATGATGTCGCAGTGGGTGTAGGGTGGGCTATGTCAACCGTATCGCTATTAGTTTCACTCATTGATTCCACGTTTACGGTCCGTCGGCCACACCTGCCCTTCGAAGTCCACCGGGCTCCGCGTGGGGTGCGTCGAAGACAAAATGATGCGGCAAGGTTGTGCTTCATGCGGATGTAATACGCGTCGGACAATACTGGACGCCGGAGCGATGATCCGAAGGGTTTTTCGATCTCCCGGTAATGTCGTCGCATCTGTCTTTGTCTCTTTATCGCAAC
Organism: Sussaba pulchella; assembly: GCA_963971145.1. Lineage (NCBI taxonomy): Eukaryota > Metazoa > Arthropoda > Insecta > Hymenoptera > Ichneumonidae > Sussaba > Sussaba pulchella. Next base: position 17,211,049 of record OZ020169.1, on the reverse strand, counting down.
GATTGGTCGTAATAGGTCGGATTCAGATGCCGGTGATGGACAATGAAAAGTGATAATTGCTTCGGAGCATCGTTACACGAGGTTCAAGCAACGAAAAGGGATGTTTGGCACAGCTCGCTTTCAATTTCCCGGAAAGTTTCGTTCCCCTTCAACGTAGCTCACATGTATCTCTGGTTCCGGGTCTCTGGCAAGCTGCGTTCGAGGATCACTCGTCGGTCTTGTTTAATTGCACTCTGACTCACGGGCAACCGAATTCCCGTGAAAGCACCCTCGTCATGAGGAATGGTTTCTGTCGCGTATTTCAAAGCCGTGATGCGATACGGGATTGTAATTTTGCTTACTTGGGAAATAAGTATAGCGATTTAATTAAAAATTCGAGCTGCCTGGATGGTGTTTCAATCGTATTTGATCATTTTTCAAAATTCGATGTCATTGCAACTTTCTGGAGAAAGCAAAAACCCATCGTCCATCGAGTTCAGATGATTAAATACTCTTTTTCAATTTTATAAATCAGGATATCGATTTGATAATTGATATTTTGAGCAACCTCTCGGTTTCACTGTGTGCTACTCAACACATCAACTTAAGAAATATGAGAAATAAAAAAATGCCATCCCCTCAGAATTACTTCTGTAGCAAAAATGTCGATCCTACAGAACCGTTACACGACGTTATAATTTGTGAAATAGATGTATCCTGCTCCTGCCCCGAAAAAGAAGTCCCGTACACGAGTGTTTAATGAACCGAAATGTGCGAATGCACCATTAGGTGAGTGGAGATCCCCTTGTTCGGTTCTATATCGGCTGAATCGATCCATTACACTATTTAGAGCTGTCGCCAGGCTCGGAAGCTTCGACGCCGTTAACTCTCGGCGCCGTCCGGTCGTAGAACGGAACGGTACATGAGAGTGCAGAAGCATGCACGCGTGTCTATGACAGATACGTGGTTGCACCGTTGTAATTACACGAGGTTGCGTGTATTATAAATTCGAGAGTTGGCCAGTCTACTACGTATATATAATATACTACAATGACAGTTCTAGTCGCTGAAGCGAGGGGTGGTAGTTACACAATACGAGAAGGAATCCAAGTGGTTGTTGCCATACAGGAGTTAACGGATGGCTATTAAATTCATCAAGGGTTCATATTATTAGCGGACGATCGATTCCTCGTGAAATATCAATGAATCCAACGCCTGCTTCATGTACTATACACGACAGTCTATCGCATCATCGACTCCACGTATTGAAATGATCCTCTGTCCTCTGCCAAAATGAAGTATAATAACATTTTTCAAAAAACGACATGATAAAGAAAAAGAGAGATAAAAGCCGACACTCCGACAAACAAAAATATATTTTTGAATGTGAAAATCCGCTGAAGTGTATCTTTGTTTGTGAATCCATAGAACGATATATAGCGGAAACAGAAAAAAAAGATGGATAATGCATAGACATAAAGGATATCCCTTATCTATACAGTATTTAGGGTTCTTGGGGGTGTATCGAATGGGGGTTGGGGTTTAGTGGCTTCGGCGACCAGCACCAGAACGACCGGCACATAAATCGCGACATGCTCGATAAAATGGTTGAAAAAATATGAGTTGCACCCGGAATAAATAACGGTCACACGGAGGCAGGAATAAAGGAAGGAAAAAAAATAGAGATAGCAAATGTGTATGGGAAAACCACTGAGTATGAGAGGGGGCGGGGGCTATCGAGAGGGGCAGGGGATGAAGGAATAAAGAAAAAAGAATGGACTGAGGGTGGCTCTGCGGTCAAACGTATGAATTACTGCGAGAAGGGTGGCATACTAGTCGCGAAGAATCGATGCAAGAGCTGTACGGGGGATGAAGCACTGAATAGCTGTCTAACGAATCACATAGTCATTAAGTTCAACAGGTAAGGCGAGAACGTCGTTTCGTTGTTGTGGAAAAATCGGGATATCGATGATGGACTCGAGACTTTTCAATTTTCAACATACTGCAGCAATGGAGTTGGGACGGGCTCGGCTATGAGAAATTCGTCGTTGGGTTGGGGGAGGCTTGGGTCTGAATTTCGAGGGAAGAATAGGTTTACGGTTGCAACGGGATAGACGTAAAAGCGGATGTTGAAAGATAATCAGAGTGAAAGGTGAGTGATGAGGTGGGTTTGGTTCGAAAAAACTGAACACAGTCGAGACGAGGGACGGAATGCGTGTTGCCTCCCCTTGAACCTTCCTCGCGTACGATATTGGTTAGGTCCAGATTTCCCGTTGATTCGCTACACGTGCAGACGGTGCGATGTATGCTTCGCGAATAAAACGAAGAATTGAGCAAGCTCGTCTCGTTTGACTATGCTTTAAATTTCATAAAGTTGATGCGGGAAGGGCCACGCGTATGCGGGCAGTGTGTGGCGGACTGGTTGGTTGGCTTACACGGTCTAGGTGTGAACCCGGCAAAGCGAAGCGCTGACTTTTCGAGGTCCCGTCATTGGCAATGCATGGCTTGTTGTGATCGCCTCCCATAACGCATCAATCTCGTCGGTGAAGATCCCTCGGGATCACTGTTCGGGGCCCTGTCCAAAGCTTACTCGCACTCATCCGTCACGAGCGGAATTTTTACTCGCGTGCGTGCTTTTCGGAAAGTTCTCCGTCTCTCTCAGTCTTTGACTGTTCAGCATCTTCCATGACGTTGATACACGTATTGTGGTCCGTGCGGTTGTTGCGTTATTTTTTTACGTTCAATAGCTTCGTCTGTTGTTGTTCTTTTATTCTTTTTTTTGGCCGTGCAGGGTAAAAAAGGGAAATTGCTACTCGATGCCTGGTGCAATTTTCGTTCAGTATTGAAAGTGTTATGCGGGTTGACAGATGACTCGGGTAATTGGTGCGGTGATGGTGGACAGGTTTGCCCATCGATAACCACGCGAGCGAGAGTAAAACGAGGGTAACTACGTTGCCTAATCGGGGCTTCAAACATTATTGGTTCGTGATCATCATCAAATACGACAAACGTTGCTTCGATCGAATAACGTTTCGAATAGACCTGTAATAAACTCGCGATGGGTGGTGGTCAATCATGGCTCGTATTTGCGGATCAGTGGATATAACAATCGCTGAGGCAGACGTTTGTCGCAGTTGTCGGATTGCGAAGAAAAGATATTTCGTTTAAAAATGATTTGGATAGAAAAATTTGGAGCAATCGAGCCTGTTGCTCTGCGAACAAAGGCGACAGTTATGGGTTATCACAATCAGGGAATTGCGAACGATCGAGTGAAAATATAATATTCGTTGTTGAGAAGACGGAAAAAAAAGATTGAATCAAAAACGAAAGTTTCTCGTGATTCCATTACGTACGTTGATACATAAGATATCTTCAAAATCCCGCGAATCATTTTCCTCATCCTCGCCCCGGTCGCTATGTTTCACTTTCGAGCCTTGCAAATCCCCGAAAGATGCAAGAGCTCAAAGCCAGGACGAGAAACGATAGCCCAGCACCATTGTTAGAGACGCTGGGTACAAGGAATCCTTAGGACAGTGACGACAAGTGTGGGGACGGAGGTGCGTAGCGAAGAATGATGCACGGAAGATCCTTTGATGGGACAGCGGGGGTTGTTGGAAGGGGGTCCTGTTGATCCCAAGATCGACGTTCGTGTGGAAACCACAGGTTGAGAGATGACTGTAGTCCTCGTCGTTACGGTCGTTGGCGCCCTCGGTGGTCGACCCCCTACGGTCCGGTCGTGATGCGACCATCGAACGAGCCCTTCACCCTCTCGAAACTATTGTAAACCTATTCGGTTATCTACATACGGGTGTTTATATCGTGATCGAGAAAAAAAACCGGTGCCAACATGTGTGTATGCGTCTTTGTTCGAATCGACGAGGATCCGATACGTGGGTAAACGCAAAACGCCGCGTGGGTAGGCAAAAGGAGAAAGCAAGATGAAAAGGAAAAGCTTGATGTTCACGGTAGTTGAACGAGGTGGTAGTGCACTCCACGGTCTATCTGCGTTGAAAACGTTGACCAAGGTGGGAGGGGGGGGGGGGGGAGATTCAGGTGGAGCTATGCGGGGGCGAGACCGAGCGAGGTGGATGGAAATTGGAAGAGGGATAAAGCGAAGCCTCCGCAAATCCTTAAAAAAGCCTTCCTGTCCTCGCTTGCCAGCGAGGATCATCGCCGCTTTCTTGTGCTGCATGGAGGACGCTATAGAGCCGTTCTCTGTCCACATTCTCTCGCTTTCTCTCTCGATCGTTCTCCGTTGACGATTCCTTGCTCGTGGCTTCTCTCTTTTGCTTCCACGCGCGGACCACGGGCCGGATATACCGTGGAAACTCAACGACCGCAATGCTGTCGCTGGGATTTTCACGAGAATCGTCTCAAGTATCCGCTGCGAATGAAAGGAAACCCGGTGGAGATTCTGGAACGAGTCCAGAAGCGACAAGGATTTTTCCACGATTGTACAGCCGCGTGTGACACTGAAAACCGGAGGCCCGGATCTCGACGCTTCCCTACGCCGGTTCTCTTTTTTTCTCATCCATGCTTGGATCTTCGTGTCCGAATCTTCCTATATGTCGCGACGCCTGGACACGAAAATTGCAGGATTGAGGGGGTGGTTGCTAAAGCTCCGAAGATTGGTGTAAACTTTTACAAAGTGTATTCGTTATAACCTATCTTAGGACGTTTGAAAGAGGATTTACCGTGACGAGGGTAGTGACGTATCATTTTCACGGGTCTGAATGTTACCGTGGCTCGTAAAAAGCGAGGAATATTATTCAATTATCACGAAATCTTTTATCTTCATCCGTCATTTTACATTTTTTAAGAAAAAAAAACTATTCCAAATTTTTTCCTTTCCTGATGCAAAATAGGTTGTTGAAAATGTTGAGATCATTCGAGGTCCGATCGAAGGTTTTGGAGAATTGTATCGAGTTTTTACATTCACCGTTAAATGCAACGAAAGGTGTATGGACAATGGCGCCCATAAATTTTACGTAATTGGGTAGCGCGATTGTTATCGAGATTTGTTCAATAGACGGCGCCCTTTCAAATGGCGAATTTATACAATGCTCCCGTAAACCTCTTTGCGAAGACTTTGTTGTCGAAAGAAAGAAAAAAAACCTCGAGAATTAACATAAAACGGGTACGGCAAGGCGAGGGTCGTAACAGCGCATCGATCACGTATTTTCACTTAAACTCCATTCAGTCTGTGCATTGAATTTTATCGAGATTTTATATTATTTCTCTTATCAGTACGAGCGTCGCTCGGATATAGGCTCATACTCTAAAATCAAATCTCCCCTCGCTTCGGTCTCTTTATCTTCGTCTCGTTTCGGAGCCTTCGGCTCTTAGTCATCTCTCGCGCGAGCCGAATTCGGCGTCGATCGTGCCGGTCCATTGGAAATTTCCATACGCACAAAAAAAAAAAAAAAACAGGGCGTAGAAAAGGCGAATCAAACCAGTCAATCCGAACTGCCTCGCTGTTGTCGTCAGCATGACAAAGAGTGTTACGAGCCGTGAGATAAAAATCGGTCACGTAGCGGTTCGAGAGTGCGTACGAAATTTCGACAATCGTTGATCTAGATTTAAAACCCCTGGTACGGTCGATGTAACGGCATTCGTAAATCAAGAAATCCCTTTAAGCTTTCTTGAAAACAATACTTCAAAGATTCGCATTTCTCCGCTACTTTTTATCGAAATTATTACGAAATCGTATGAATGAATAACTTCATAGCCAAAAGTAAATACATATTTGGGGTTGGCTATAGTCATTGTCGTAACAAGCAATAGTAATCACTATAGCCGCTGACATACTTTCATCTCTTCCCATACAACGATGGCTCTAAAGGCCAATTTCTGTAAGCTGGCCTACAGCTAAAGAACCATCAAAGGACAAAAAAGCGTGGGGACGGTGGCTGTAGCTGGTAAAGTAACGAAATGGCGGGGGGTTGTGGGGGGGGGGGGGGGGGGGTTGTGGAGTCCTTACGAAGCTCTGGATGGGACGCTGGGTGCGGACCCTCGTCAAAACGTGTCTCACTTTTGCTCGCATGGGACGTACAATGACGTTGGTCACGTGTTAACATCCCTCGTGCCATAGAACATTGAGTCGACCGCCGCCGCGTGCCACCGGCAAACACGTGTCAGTCGGTCACACCTCTCGATTCCTGGGAACTATGACGTGTAAGCCAGAATGAAAATCGTGAGGATACCAGGCCAGCCAGTGCTCGCCGGGACATGGAAACCCAGTTACGACGATGGGCTCTTCGGCAGGAAGCGTTCGGGCCAGGGGCAAGGACGGGGGGAGGAAAGAACGATGGGTGAGGGCAGGGGGATGGTTGATATTTGCCTCGTAGCACATTCGCGTCTCTTTTTATCCTCAACTGTGACTAATATTGGTCTGCCCAGTTATTTCGATTGCACCAACGTCGTCCCCCTCATCGACGAACGACCGCAGAGCATCGAAATAATTATTATTTGGTGCCTGCGGGAAAGCAAAAGGGGAAGAATCGGTGAACGAAGATTCGAGGGAAGCCGGAAAGTCTCGTCACGGCGATAGGCATTATCATTAAAAACGAATGGTCGCGCATCTACTTACTTTTCAATCAAGTGCTCAATTAATCACGTTACTCCGTCTCGCTTTTTTTCTTCAGCCCTTGTATTTCTTGTCTCTCGAACTGGCGAAAAAAAAAATATCCAAAGGAGGGTGGCAAAGATATATACCGCACGCCGCCCACAGATTTTAATGAAGATTAAGGGTGCTGTCTCCTCCCGGGTGAGTGGGAAGCGAAGCGGGAGAGTCTGAAGTTTGACGGGACGCTTTAAAAAGTGCTTTCACGTTTTGCGGTACGTATTTTCGGGGTAGACGAGATTGACACCCTCGCGAACGAGACGCGGCACGACGTGAAATAAAAATCCAGCGTAGCGATTGGGGTGGGCTGGAGAAGATAGTTGTAACTTTGAACGTTGAGTCGGTCCAAATGAGATGGGCGTTCGTGTTTGCACGAGGATCCTTGATCATTGAGATTCGCTGTGTGCTTGCATCAAACCTGTCGCATTATCATACGATGAGCTTGAAATAAATTATGATGTCCCACACCGTCGGTTGCATCGATATTCAATCCGCAACGAAAATTTCAAACAATTAAGATGGAAGTGTAACGAACGTTCTATTACGAAGCCGATAATCAGCAATGAAAATCACGAGGTATAGCGAATCTCATTCGGTGATTATTATCGCTATTATTCCATTACGATTATTATCGGCACGGTCAGTGATTATCGTAACTTTAGTGATGGTTATCAATGCGACGAGTCGGTCACTTCCCGGTCACTTTCACCGGGGTGATGTAGATGGTCAATGAAAGAAATTCAAGATCTCTGGGATTTCATTCGGTGGTTATCACCGTCATAAATTTATCCCGATTGTTATCATCACCGTCGTATCGAGGATAGTGAAAATCGTGGTAACAACACAGAGAACACAGAAGTTGGGGCGAAAGCGGAATATACTTCAAGCAAATGTGACACATTGGACGACTATTGTACGAGCATAAAGCCAAAGCTTTCCAAAGTCCATAACACGAGATCCATTTACCACTGTTTCCCTCTCTTTTCTCCCTCTCTCTCTCTCTTGCTCGCCGTCCTTCTCTCTCCCGTTTCCAACCCCGGACGTTTATGTTGCCTTCGCACTTTTGGCCGAGAGTGTTTCATCGTAATAAGGCAACAGCTGACAGCGGCATATACTACAGCCGAGCTAAAAGCAATTATCAAGCTGCCATCTCGTAGATTCGTACGGGTGCCTCGATTCTCTCTCGCTTCACCCTACGTGTCCTGTACGGTCCCCAGCGGGGGCTGAGTAATATCAACCACTGGGTCAGATGTGTCCTCGCTCCAGTGGGTGTTCGTTACTCGTTTTTCAAGTTGTGTTGGTAACCAGAGGGTACGTCGGTGTCTCCGCTGTATACACAGTGACGTTCACTGTTGCGAGCATATTTGTGAGCTCGCGAACACCCCTTGGGTGGGATTCTGGACTCGAGCAAAAGTAAACGCAAAAAACTACAAAAAAAAAGGAAAAAAAAAACACCAACGGTCGAGGGTGGAAGAGGCAGAGGCTAGCTGGTGTTGCGGAGAAGGATCGAGAGTCGTGGATGGAAAACTGGGTGCATGGTGTGCGAATTTCGCGTCTGTTTAGACAGAAACGAGAGGGGATCGAGCGCGCTCTGGCGAGGGTTCCGAGCTTTATGAAGATTAGAGGCTTTTATTGTTATTAGGGCTAACGTTCCTCGCTTTTTTTTTACACCCACAATAGCCAGCGAGAGAGCAGCTCGGAGTACTCGTAGCCACGGCCGTTCTATAGGATTTTCCGTCCAGCCTTCCGACGTATTCACCCCCCATTCGTTTTTTCGAAACTGACTGGTTTATTTAATTGGATCTAATTAAGACTCGTTTTTTTTGTTCTCCCGACCCACTCGTTTACCTAGAAATTAAACAGAATCGGCCTGACTCTGATGCGAATGAGTTCTTTTTTTTTACGAGAGAGTAGACACTCGTAGTGGATTTCGTGATCAGAGAAGGCAGTTCATTGCTGTGAGGTCTTGAAAACAATTCTCGTTATTTACAACAATTTTTCGAGCACTTTCGAGGTGAGCAAATACGTGGAACAAAAACATTCTCGTGGAAAAATGTATCAACGCATATCGTGTGGCGAAGCACCGTAATCAATATCGTGCCGTGAACTCGGCTCGGTCACGAACGAGACACGATAGGCGAATAATCCGAGGCAAGAGAACCGAAAGAAAAGCGACGGGAAGACAATTCAACAATCCCTTCGGGAATATCCACCTGATAGTCGTTACGAGATCACCATTTTGAACCCCAATATAACTCGCTACAGGAACGAAAAAGAACAAAAAATATGAATATAACAAAAAAAAAAAATTCTGATTGACTACACGAGTGCTATTTTGAGATGATTAAGAACCAATATCACATATCCATTACTACCATTAAAAGCTGCACGCGTTTGTAATTTTCGTCTGATGGGAATGATAAAACGGAAATACCTTTTTTTGCATCAGGCTACCACAGCGTGGACTCGAAATTATCACTGACACGATCGAACGTTATCCCTTGGACTGTGATACTGAAGCCTTGGAGCATTCACTTAATCATTTTTCCCCTTTGAACCCTTTTTCGAAATTCAGATTCTTAATTTGTTTCGATTCGAAGCTCAGCTACGACCGGAGAATCACATGCAATGCAACTTCATCAACTGTAGTAAATGTTTTGGATAACAATTTTTTCACTGTCCATTAAGGAATCGACTATCATTCCTACGAGTCTGAGTTTTATTGTTACTATTGATTAAGCGTGGATGCTTGTTAAGTTGATTTATCATCTCCATTTTATCCCGTGAATTTTCGTTGCACTTATCGCCAAAGATTCTTCCATTATTTCAACGACTGACCGTGATCCAGTGACCTACCAAGACACCCCACTCCCTCAAACCACCCGAAACCCTGCAATAGAAAAATGGTTAAAAACTCAAGCTTTCCATTTTCAGTCCGGTGAATACATATTTTTTTCCATTCTTTCCAAGCTCTCGACCCGGTTATTTCAGAATTTTTCGAGCGCTCAAGTCACGAAACGCGTAGATGGAAATAGAAGACGTGAAATGTATGGGTAAAAATTCATTAATCCCGCGTGCGAGTCGCGAGGGGAAACTCGGTTAAAGTTTATTCACGTGCGAATAGGGTTAGCTCGAGTATAAAAAGTAACGTACGTTGAGCCGCGTTATAAATCATGATAATTCAATAACTCTCGTGCATGACATCTGCCACATCCAACGGAGGTTCACTCGTGGAACAGCTGAAAATAGTTAAAAACTCATTTTCCACTACAATGTGTCCCGAGAGTTTTTCATTTCCTTCTGCATTTCCCGTTCATCGGACATACATGGCATGCATAATGCACGTATACATATATACATGTGTGTGTGTATATGTATATATATAAATTCTCACGTAACAACGCGCTATCGGATCCTCGTTCGTGACGCCTCAATTTGTCCACCCGCGTGATGTTTCCATGCACTAGTGATCCATAAATCATCCTAGTGCACACCTATCGAAGCCTCGTTCGGGGTGTGACATATAAAAAAGGGTGCCCTGTTGCGACGGTAGCGTTAACGATTTGACTCTCGAGCAACAGAGTCCCTCCATAATGCATTCACGTGTTTCTTGTGTAACGGCGAACCATTAACCTTTCTCGATTTGTTCCATTCCGCTGTGAATCGATTCGGCGCAGAGATGGTCGCAAATTCACGGTCCAGATTTATTCAGATTTTTAGGCCTTGGACGTTACGCAGTCCTCCGATCGTCATTGACTCTCTATTTTCGTACGAAGATTTTAGTGAACCCTCGTTATCTGTGGCTCGAAAACGAACTATTCCGTTTTACGAAGATTGACCTGATAAACAGAACTTAATTTTCGTATTTATCGAGCAATCATTCCGTTATGTAGTGACTCTCAGTGGCCTTCGTCAAGTTCGACAGAGAAATTCGTCCGAATTTTCGGGCACATTCCATGGCTCGCACAATCTTATCGCTTCTGCAGTAATGACACACCGCGCCTGGTTCGCAGAAAAAAAACAAGACCAACAAAAAAGAAAGAAGAAGAAAAGAAAAAGTTAAGAAGCCACACCGCAGCGTACGTTTGAGTAAGGAAGGGGGTCCCTCCATGCGGAAGATATGTAGCGATGCTCGCTGGTACACAAACGCAAAGAAGAAAAAGAAAAATAAGGCGAAGAGAACGAAGAACGAGAACGAGAAGAGAACAAAAAAAAAAACAGAATAAGAAAAAAAGAGCAACTGTGCTTCGGGTCCGAAAACAACGCGAGTGGAGCCACGTGGCTTCACAAAAACATAACACAGAAATATATGTACGCGGTACCGAGCTCCCCATCGCACACGCGCACACGTTTGAGCATAAAGTATGTATATATAGTCATGACGAAAAGTTAGCCCCGCGCGGTGGACGAGCACGAGAGCATCGGCGGTGTGGATGGGTGACCGGTGTGCGTCATGGAGAAACACACGAGTCGCTGTCATCTGGCCGGCAAGTGGTCGGACGCGGTTCTGCGCTGGAAGCTCTCCGACGATTTATGTCAAAGACGAGAGGCAAGAAGTACCGCGTACCATAATGGCCGCGCGAGTCAAACGAGCGTACGAGAAATAACTCGCGTGTACGTGATGTCTTCCCCTCCATTCGGTTTTTTTCAACCTCGTTTCTTTCGCTATTTTGCGGCTTTCTTTTTTGGATTTTTGTTTTTTTATTTTTGGAAAAAGTTTGCCACTGAGATAAATTGGTGCGACGTTATCTACGAGCGATGGAGAATGTAGTTATTAAGTTTATCGGTACGTAGCAATGGCCAACAAGGCCGTGAGTTTGAGTTTTGGAATTCTTCTCGTTTCGGCTCACAAGTGTGACCTTAACGACATAGAAACTCGTGATTTTAGATGTACTGCCAGTGCCGATTGATTTTGTTCGATATTTTGAAGCTCCATTGAAAATATTATGCGATATAACAGGGTCGCGATTGACTAGCTAAGCGTTTTGATACCAACGTGAATTATAGAATAGCCGGTGCGTATGATAGAGGCAAAGCTCGTAATCTCCCGAGAGTCGCAAATCGTGAGATACGACGAAGAAAACCATGTTCGAGGATATTTCGGGCCATTGCGACGCAGCAGTCGCTCTCATTATATGACGATAAATAACGGAATGCTCCCCTCACGAGATTTTTCTCGAATTACGAAGCTCTCGTTCTTTTAATCAGTCCGATCATTGGTCGTTGTACGACAAAGTTATGAGACTTTTTCCCTTTACCAATTAACGTTTCAGTGTCTCACGGTCGGGTTATTTACGACTGACAATGATATTGCCGCCGAGTATCGAGGATATACGCGTATTATGTGTATGTGGTGTATCGTACGAAATCATAAGAGAGCCCTACGGTCGAAGGGACACAAGTGGGTTCGTCATTTACGGCGAAACACACTAACGCACATAATTCACACAGTGAGATGCCGCACAGGATACAGGGAAGAATGAAGAAAAAAGAAATCTGTGCGCTCGGTGAAAGCACACGTAGACAATGGATGGGGGCTTCAACAGTGGCGCAAAGGGGAAGAACGTAAATCATGAGGGACCACGTGCTCGACGACTATAGGCTCATCATTGACGTTCATATTTTGTGGGCTTCGATGCAAGAGGGGTGATCGCGGGTGCGGCGAAAACTGAAAGGACCATGGTGGAAACCATGGCAGTGCCCGCTCGATCCCCCTGCGCTGGCCCCCTCCCCCCATAGTTTTCTTTCTATATAAAGACCGATATATGTGTTAGCGTAGTACATACGCACGGCTTCGGTGCTATGAACTTTCGTGCATGTATTATAGTTGTGCGATAAAGTTATCGCAGGGTTGAAACTGAATTACTCGGCCAGTATACGTTTAGGTAGGTCATTCGGGTAAATGTATGAACAGTAGCACGTCGAAGGGTTGTGCTCCCATTCAAAGGTAGGTTAGTGCGAAGATGGAGAATTATTTTGGCCAGAAGAAACATGAAAGCACGTGTCTGGGCCTCGCCAGAAAATTTCAAGGGTTTTTAGGAATTCCAGAGTAATTGATAAAATAATGTATAACTAGAGAAACTTAGGTCTTCATGATGTCACAAATGTACGTACAGTGACATCATTTCCTGGCTTCGAAATTTACCTGCCCCATGTTACAAGTATGGCAGACCAACAAGGACCCACCCTGCACTTAATGTCGAGAATAAATAACACACATAATGTCTTTTAAATGGAAAAAAGACTGGAATATGAAAAAAAGCACAGGACTGTCATAACATTTTTTATTCCCTGTCAACACTCTTGGATCCTCGACAAAGGCTCGTAATCAATGGAAAATGTATAGTTCGGTAGTTTATCGATCATAAATTGACGATGTTAGGCAATGTGTTACAATATAGCTGCACGACCCAACCCGGTACGGTACATTGCCGTTGGCAACGATGCCCCCTCCGTGTGATGAGCTGAACACGAGAGGATACGAAGGTCCCGGGGTCGTATCTAACATCCGGCTACTCAAAGTTGCGGGAAAAAGGGGGGAGGGGGTGGCTTCAACACCTCAAATGCAGTGGTAGAGCAACAGGAACAAGACGCCCTTGTCCTCTTTCCCCTGATTTTATCATAGGTCGAACGTCTACCCTCCTCAACCCCCGTGGCGCTCGTTTTGGCAAAAGCCAAGAATTATTAGCGGTTATTACGCGTTCGGACGACAACGAGGGCGAGTAAAAGTGATCAAGAGGGAAAAAAACGAAGGGGGGGAGCCGAAAGAAAAGGAAAGGTGGACTCCGAGATGTGATCTCCGCGGAAGCTCCAAAAACGAGGGAGGAAGGAAAAAAACGTGGGTCGCACGAGACGACGTTCCGCCCGGAGCCAGGAGTTCCCTTAATCCCCGCAGGGACGCATTATTAAGAATGCGCTGATAGTAAAGGTTTTAATGAGCGAGAGCTCTCGTCCGGAAGCGGACCGGTAGACGTACGGAATATATACTGATATTGCATTTTAGGCCACGGTTACCTCGACCCTCTCTTCGGCTTTACGACTGGTCCGGTTACCCCAATGCCGTTGTAGCTAATTCGTTCGCTCTTCTCGGAGTCCTTTTATTCGTTCTTTTATTGGCTGTCGACGAGAATTGAGCTGAAAGCTCTTCGCCGAGCATCTACGTGCGTTGTCTTGCAGGGGAAAAAATATATTTGAGCGAAAGAAAAAAAATCACATTCAACATTTTATCCGATGCAAAATTGCTTTGGTACCATTTTGTGGATGCTGAAATTCCGTTGAGCAAACGAATTTTACTCCGCTCGCGAAGTTTTGCCAAATGAATTGTTTCGGTGAAAAAAAAAAAAACACAAATCAATAATCCTGCTATCATGACATTTTTCAACTCCGTCCTAACGTTAATTACATTCCATGCGATAGGAAAAAGTATTTTCTCTCGAAACAAGTGCAATAATTGCGACCGTACAGCGACAAAGAATTTTTTCGAGCAGGAGCAAAAGCCAATGTATTATCGTACCAAGCGATACATCGCTTTTCCACCAGTATTTGCAATGACGGTAGTTATGTTATCTCGGTGACGATCCGTGCAGTGCGTGACTCTTTCGAATTCTCACCTGGTGTATCGCGCGATGATGTGACTCGTGGGTGTACGAGGAATGCACGAACGAATACAAATAAATGCAAACGCGATCAGAGAGAAAAATAAATGAATAAAAGAGAGACAGTAATAAGAGCTTAAGCACTGCCCTCGCATGTTCGAAGGTTGTAACGAAAAATTCGATTTCCCGATGTGTAAAGAAAGCGGCAGGTGGTTTACGTACGTCTCCCAAACGCGTAGTTCAGAGAGCTCGTTTGGACGGATCGTGAATCGTCGCACCGGTGGTTTTAAACACCGGACGTGCGCTCGTCGCATTAAAACATAGCCGAGATCGACGATACAGCGACCAAGCTGGTGGATGAGTCGCTCTCCGAAACATTTCCCGTCGTTTGAACTAATGGCTCGATCACGGGAAACGTGCCGGTAACGTTTCTGCTCATGTCCTGCGTTTCCACATATCGATGGACTACCAAAAAAGGTTTTATTAATTATCAAACGCACGAAATATCATACACGAGTGAATCGACTCGAGTTTAATCGGACGTACGTTTCCTGGGAAATAAACATTTTTCGTGTTACGACGCTTTGTTTTTTTATTCTAAGGGTGTAATCGCGTGTTGTGTAATTTTAATGGGGTGAGTGTGTGCGTGGGTGTGTTTGTACGACGGGGTATATAATCGAACGAACGAAATAGAGCCGTACACCCTATAATTTGACACCGATCGTTCATCAGTAGCGGGCTCGAAACGTTTGCGCGAACGATTTGATTGGATTTCGTGGAGTACGAGATTCACGGAACAAAAACGTTGCATGCATCAAAGCAATATCGAGCATTGCCAACCCGATTTATACATTGCCATTGATGGTTTGGTTGTGCTTTTTTTTGTTTGTTTTTTAATATTTTTTTTTCTATTTCTGAACGTGTGGTCTGCGCATTATTTTCCTAACGTCGCTTTGCATATGCGAGCACTCGTGTTTTTGTTTGTCGGTTGATTTTTTTTTTTTTTTAGCACTGACCCACTTTGCCGGGTCTGGCGTACGCCGCGTCATGGAGCTTGGCATGTGGTGATTTACAATCACCGACGGTTTCTTTGACCACCGCTTTGGTTTCGTCAACATTAACGCTCGTTCGTAATGGTCGGAATATATGCTGCTTGATTGTTGGCTCGTTGCGAGGTTATGAGAAATTATTTTCGATGAAATTGAGATTTGATTTCAATCTTTAATTGGAAAAATTGAAAAGTGAGACGAACTCGCGAGAACAGATGGATTGGTGTGTGTATTTTAATTTTTTTAAATAACATAGAGTAGGAAAATATATAAAAGCTAGAAAAATACATATATGAGGCATTCGAAGAATTGGCGTTATCGCTCTCGATCACGTCATCTTCGATCAATCAAACCCCAATTCGCCAGAGGCAGGTGTAACATATTACTTTTGGCTATACTATGCATGAAAACCGTGAAAATTAATCGACGGGGTTCGTAATTTCAATGGGGAATAAGCTGCAATTCGAAACTTGCAAACTGCAAACTTGCTCTTCTAACGGAACTTGCGAAAATTGTAGATGGGTACGCATAAATATTCAAGGTTCTGGTATAAATTTCATGGGAAGTAAAGATTGATGGAGAGGACCGAATTTTCAATGGAGAACAAACTGCAAGTTGAAACTTGCAAATTGCTTCCTCACTATCTTCCTCTATGGAGATCTTCATAAATTATACCATAGTTTTATCGATTCGGGCTTCCTTATAGAATATTGATTTCTCATGTTTTATATTTTTTCTTTACAGCTACATTAATATTAAGAAATATATATCGATTTCGTTCACATTTTTTCGAATACAAGAAAAAATTTATATTTTTTCATATTTTTCCAGACGAAAAAACGGCTCAGCCGGAATGACTCAAACAGCGAGTGTACGAGTTTTTTTTTTCGAGTATTTCGTGGGAACGAAATACCGAAAGTAAAACGTCGTTTCGTACATCGCGAAATTAAAGTCTCACGAAATTCCCGAAAGCGAAAGTGATATATGCGAACTTTCAGCGGACAAACCGGAAAAAAGCTCCACGACGAAATATTTCGCAGAAACTTATTTTTCCATCTCGACGATAACGCCTCTCTCGTCGGGTCCCTCGTCGAGACGACGGCGTTCCCCGCACGGACCCATTGTCGTATACATCTCTCGCGATTGGAATTATATTTTCCTACATTATTCCTGCAGAAGAACATACAATCTTCGTCTCTGTCACGCATCCACTTTTCTCGCAGCTTTTACTCTCGCGGGTATCTCGTTGTTCAAGTCCATAATTCAACCCGAAATTTGTCCAACTGCCTCGACGGATTAATTTTCTGAAAAACTCACACACACACACACACACGCACGCACAAACAAAGTCACTGGTACGTTCGTGCCAACGTTGGCAATAAATTCCGTTCCACTCTGCCTCGCTTTCTTTCTGCCATCGTGATACAGCTCACCCTCTTGATCTCGCGATTGTACGCTGGTTACATTACTAATCTCTTTTTCACGTTGACTCACGGCTCAATTTCAATATTCAAATGTTCAAAAATATATCACGGAAAAAATAAATTTATGAGAATATTGCGCGGCAAGTTAATCAGAATTTTTTTCTATGATCCCATTATTGACATTTAAATTTTCCTTGCCGCGATTTCAAATAAGAGGGTACGTACCCTAAAGTACTCCACAGGAAGGTATTCACCCCGCGGCTTTGGTAGTCATCACCCCGTTTAATTCAAACTCCCTTCGTTCTCCCCTCCAATTAAGATAGCGTCCAACTACTACGGAAATATCAATACAGAACATTCGAGAAGCGGCTCGATATTCGAAAAAACTTCGCGAATCTCCAAAGCTGGTAATGAGAGCATGGTCGTAGAAATTAAATGAGTCGACTCAAAGGTTCATTCCTTCGGAGTATTATTGAGCAAGCATTGAACCACTTTACCGAGAAAACGGAACTCGAAGATTCGTTAGGGAATGAATAATTGCAATGTTTCAAGGTTCTCCGGTTCGATTGAGAGAAGCACCCCCTGTGCAGTCAAGACGAGGGAGAAAATTTGGCTTCTCTCATCATCACGGCAGAAGCTTCGCCCTGAGAGCAAATACTCGGTTGGCTTCGTTGAACCAGTCGGCGAAAATCTCCTCGTCTCACTAACGCAAGACATGTTATTATGCGTATATATACATAAGAACGTGTTTAACATGAAAATTCACGAAAAACCATATTTTTAAGCCGCCCGAAGTCAAATTTAACACACGGCACAGGGTGGATAACACATTGGTGGTAGAAACACCGAATTTTACGACGCTTTGTCGCTCTCGCAAGGTCGTATAACGAGATTTACGAGACCCGCCCTCTGCCGGCTGTTGGTTGAGCGACGAGAGAGTAAGAGCGAGCTTCTGTCGCTGTCGCTCGGCAAGATATACGATCGGAAAATAGTGTATCCCGATTTTTTTTTATCTCACAAATTCCGCCAAATTTTATGATTCGATGACACCTAAAATGAAAGCTGTTAACCGTCAATGTTATAAATTTTCCGGCACGTTGTGTTTATTTATTGATTTTTTTTCGTTCGGTCCTTCGCGTTTCAGTTGCGACAAGTTCTAAGGATGTTAATCCATGCAACGGGATTTTTCATCATTTTCGTTGCTTCGAACGGATCCCCGTGTGTGAGAAAAGGTTTTCGAAGCCACGAGAGCTTCGCGGGGGCCAAGGCAACGAAACTCGGTTGGCTCTAACGCGAGGTAAATATAACGAAAAGAAGAATAACGAGTCGAGGGAAGCAAAATCTTTTCGTTTTTCATGCGCGCCGTCGTCTGGCAAGCAGTGATTATCTAATGTAAGTAGCGCGTTGAGGGAATTGCGCTGGCAAAGAGAGACGAAGACACGAGAAAACGTTTGGCAACGGTCATGGGCGCCGTGTTCACGTTTGTGGAATGAAGAAGCGACAAGGACGAAATAAGGGAGAATTCGAAAGCTACAGCGATTGCGAGGGTAAGTGAGACGAAAAAAAAAAATAAAGGGACGAGGAAAAGCGACATGGCGAGAGGGTGCGAAGAGGGTTTCCCGGACGGTCGAAGGTCCCTCGGGAATCGCCAGGATAAAGCGTCTCAACCGCAGAACCACCGCCTGTCCTGCAAGCTCGAAGCCCACGGCCCTTCCCGCGTCCTTCGAGCCCCTTCCGCTTCTTTTGTGGAACCACCATTCTCCAATTAAATATTTAACAAACGTCTTTAGTAGATTTACCACTTGGACCGGTCGACCACAGACCGAGAGGCTTTATTTGATGAATTACCAAACGAATACAACGCCGCGGAGATGATGAGAAAAAAATGATAATAACAGTGATAACGAAACATCTGTTACCGATAGAAAAGTTTTTCTCTTATCAATACGTTTTTTATGAGACAATGTTCATTAACGGAGTTTATAAATTATTCGTCGTTGACTGAGGGATTGAAGATTAAATTGGTTCATCAGAGCTTGTAGTCGAACAGAAGAGTTGATACAGTCCAATCTCTCTTGATCACGACCATTGAAATGGAGCTTTTGCAATACTAAACATATTCTTACCATATCAGTGGGCGAGTCATTCCGAATGCGCCCAAAGCGGAAAGAGCTATGATCGCTATCCCCTCTTCTTTCCACGTCAAAGACCGTACGAAGTAAAGATAAGGGCGATGCGCGAGTCAGAGACTGCAGACTGTACATGCAGCAACAACGAACCAACATTAAAAACGCATAATCCAGGAATGTCGACTGCCACGTTGCGAGATCACAATGGCTTCGAGTCGTTACATTCCCAAGTCTCACAAAACAAACTTCGGGGGTTCGCTCGAAGTGGCAGAACTTCCTCGGGGTTACACATTAGCCGCCGTCCCATAATGTACATTAGAAATGCATCGGGAGCGGAAAGAAGTATGCAGCCCGCGAAGATGGTAATTTCTACGAGCCCAGCACTCGCGGAACAGCCCGAATAACGATTGCCGCACCTTGTCAGCGTGGGACGGGGGGGCGGTATCAACTCCGGGTTCGGAAACAGGGGTCGCATTTAATAATATATTATAATATCGCGTTGTTCCAAGGGCTGCACGCCCACACTCGGCATACATCATCGTTATACGTCGTACATCCACCCCATGTACAGTACGTTGCGTCTAAAATATGCGACACGTTGCAACGGTGTGGGTTATTCGTTTATGAAAATTGACATTCGCGTCTCTACCAGGCGCGAGTTGAGCTTTTTCGCACCCTTCATCGCACAAAATCAGCGAGAAGAAAAAATTGGGGCTCTCCCGAGTGCAGAATAAAGGAAATAAAAGATTTCAGAAAAACAAAAACGACGTTTGTCGATGTTTTTATGTTTGTTGGGTGAAAATTGTTGTCATCGAATCGGCGAGGATTGGAACGAGCACGAGAATCGGTGTCTCGAGGGTGTTATTATTGTGTTTTCCCTCGATGCCAGACTTGATCCGCGAATTGGTCGATGAAGCAAGGGGTGCAAAACGGTAATCGACCGAGGGAACTCTTTTTCCGTGATAATATTGCGCGTCGGGATTTTTCGAACGTTTTCTAACGATCAACGAATTTCTAAGCAGCAGCGGCGAGGCTTCAGGGGCAGTTTTTTTTGTCGCGTTCCGTTCGCGATCGAAGACTGAAAGGGCTTGAGCAACCAGACGATTTTGCTCAGTGTTGGAAATAATTTCGTCGCAATTTCATTTCGTATTTTCCGTTTCGATTCGTTGTTCACCAACGTTGCGACGAGTACCGCAGAGGTAACAAGCAGCGAGAGCGTTTGTCGCCAGATTCGTGGAAAATCCGATGGCGTTGCGTGACACGAGATTCATTAAAATGCTAATGCACGACCGGGAGAAACGAATTTGATTCGGTTGGTCGTGGACGAGGTGGATTTACGGCGATATTCGGCAGGTCGAGAGGTGGATCCACGGGGGAAAAACTTTGCGAGAAACCGCGGATTTAAGGACGACGAAGGATATTCGAGTGAGAAAGTCTCGGGAGGGGTCTTTGAACCAAATTAGTCTATACTCTGATTTGTCAATGGCGTCGACGCTTTTGATTTGACTCTGTACGAACGCTTATAATGCCATTTGCCAGATTTTCGACGATGTCATGGTCGCCGTGAGCACGTAAATTGCAACGTTCTCGTCTATGATTCAACGTGAATATCAAGTTATCCGTCGCATTAGAAATGTATGAAACATAACTCGCGGGATTGGCTCATGGGCGAGCAACTTCGCGAACGTCTAAATCGTGTTCTCCAAAGTTTTATGTATACATATGTATACACATAACTCACTGACTAAAGATGAATCCGTCATCCCACGCGGCACCAGACGGAAGAATCGTTGCCATCAGACATCAGGAGCGTTGCGATACAGCGACGATTTTTTGCCTTTCGTTTCCAGCAATCCCTTTCGAAAATGCGAACATTGCAGAATGGCCAAATCTACGATGATTGACGAGCGTGAGATTCAATATTTCCTTAGGAATACGATTACGGAAATTCGTCAAAATGATGAGTCGGAGGCGTGGAAATATTTTGTTGATTTCGTTTTCCACAATTTCAATCACAAAAATGGTAGAATATTGTTTAACTTTGTTGTCTGTCAGTAATATATCTCAGATCCGAAGAAATTGTCTTATTGGTCACGTTGGAGCAGACAATAGAGGCTCGCGTTGAATCCGGAATATTCTACCGGTCGGTTCAAAACATCTCAAACTTGCCACAGAAAAAAAAAGCGTCCGCGAGGTGAAAATGCCGGAATTCGGGGTTCAGTTGCAGCGACGCAATAAAACAGTATCGTCGTATCTCTCGTCGTCGGTGTTTGTCGATCGGGTAACGAGGTTTGCGAAATTTATCGTCAGCTACTATCGGCCGAGGTAATAGCCCGTGAACCACCCAATTTCACGTGACCTTCGATGGATGCGTTCTCCTTTTCGTAACTCCCTCTCCCTGTCCGACATTGCGAAACTTCGATGTCGATGTAGCTCCGTCGGTTTGCGAGGGTGTGGTTCACGTGAACGTAGACGCAAAATTCGAATCCACCTCGTTCTCACTGTCTCGCGTCGAATTCAACGACGAGTTTTCCATCTCTATTTATCCACCGTCGGGCCGCGGAGTCTGTTGCCGTATCTCTTGCTCTTCGCGTCCCCTTATGGATGGATGGAATTGGATCGGAGGGTTAGCGGAGAGCCCAGAAGCGAAGCGAGAGTTGCGCGCGAGTGGAAGAGACGAGGGTGGACAACCCTGTCGTGTGTTACACGGGCTGCCGCTGTGTGTGCGTGTATGCTCTACTCCACTTTGGTCCACCCATACACGAAAATACGCGCACAGATGTACGTGTACATAGAAACGTTCTACCTGGCTCTCCCGGTTCTTGGTTCCCAAGAGGAATATGTTATTAGGCCTCCAGGATTATGTACTTCTCGATAGAAGCGAAGAGGGTGAGAGGGGCAAAAGTGGAGAGGAGCCTCCCGACATCGAGGGCGCCGGAGCCACGTTGTCCTGACTGGGGGTTGTTCGGGTAACAGCCCGCCCTCGAGCTTACGCGCAACCCCGAACTCAAGCGCGACGGAAGTATGCGCGAGGGTGAAAAACCCGCGAGAGGCCAACTGAAACGATGCAAGAACGACTACGTGGATTCGTCGCGGGAGCCAATTTAACATCCAGTTTTTGCACGTTGCCAGTAAGACCGGCGGGAGTACGAATGGTTGAAAAATTGCTCTGATTTCGATCGTCGGTAAAACGATTCGAATGATCGTTATTTCGAATAGATTAAATCACGAATTTTTTAGAGTAGTTAACGAACGTTTGAATTTGGAAAGGTCAATGTAGCAAAGGATTTCCGGTGACGCAATGAATTCATATTGAAAATAGATATGAAAATGGACAAACTATGTTCAAGGGTGAAGCATTGTGGTATCAACAATTTGAATTCTCATCAATCAAAGTCTTCGGACTTCAAAGTTTCAAATATTTCGATGATTCACAATGTCGAATCAATAAAAGCTCAGCGACAAAACTCCGAATAGCTAAAACAGCAAGGGAGGAAGACATTCGTTCTTTAAAAAGATTATAAACATATATCTCATTCTTGCACTACATTCCACGCCTTTTTCGATTTAATATATTATTTATTCACGCTTATTCAGTCCTTACATATCCCGCGTTACTATTGATAGCGAAGAAGGGATCCGAATTGACGAAAGACAAAGAGCACAGAGTCTTGTTCTTCCGCAGTGTATATGCGGGTTCAGCCTCCCCGAACTAAACGACTTATCGAAGATATGAGATATTTCGATAGATGTAATTAAGTATCAGGACGAGGGGTTGAATGCAAAGTTTATGAGAGGCGAAGCGTTGGGTCTTTGATGGAAAGTGACATCGAGGCTCGAAGTTCTCCGAAGGTCCGGGGAAGCTGCGCGGATACACGCTGTTCCTCGAAATGACCGATTCTGACGCTTTAAATATTTTATTTAAAACACGCCGGGGGCGAGGGACATCCCCCAGTCGGACTCTTGGTCCCCGTTAGTCGATACCGCGATGCTTCTCTCTGTCGGTACCTCGTGTATACGATCCCCGAGGGAACCGATAACGCCGCTCGGGCTCGTCGAATCGTTAATCCCGTTTAGATGGGTTGTGCCGACGTACAACCACGCAGATACCTCGTAACACACCGGCCACGTTTCACCGAACACAGGCACACGCGGACCTCGGTTTTTCAGTGGTTTATTTGGATGGAAAAACGCCCAGAGACCCAGTCAACACGACGAAAGTATGGCCCGTGTACCGGGAACGAACAATAAACCCAGCAGACTGTTGAATTTTAACGTTTCAACGTCGAAACGAAACGTTGGAAAAATCCCGCGCTCGGCGTTACGTTCGCATTCGTGAATTTTTCGAGCACTTTCCGAGGGACCTTATATTTCCTTGGGTCATATCGTCATTCTATATTCAAGAAGACACCGAGTACGGCATTAAAAGAGTTTATGCCCGCCATTGGGAAAATAACGATGCGAACGTATATAAAAGCTATACGAAATGACAGAGGGTCGATGTAAAACCGAGATTTTGTTTTCCATTTTTTTTTTTTTGGTCTTACGTCGTAGAAAGTTTTCTACTCGTACACGCATTACGGGAGTCGGAAATCTTTCATATGGAAATGGTAAAGTTTTGATTGGAAACCGGGAAAAATCGGGTGGGGCAGTTCCAATGACAAATAACAATACCAACTAGGCGATCTTTTTCACGATTAATATCAGCGAACGATCTGCGCTCTCTGGCCATATGTCGGGAGCAGAAGTGTCAATCACTTTGACGGCAACGTGCTGCCGGAGGTCGGATGAGTGACGCAAGAGCTCGCCTCGCGTGTAGCACCATTTTTTTTTTTTTTTTCATTTCCCCCGATGGTACATGCAGCTTATGGGAACTCGATACTCCCAGTACGACGGTCTAATGACTGGGCTGGCATGCGTACTTACTCTAGACTCGGACGATGCGCCGTTTTGCTCCATTGCTCACCAGGGGGCAACGCTACCAGTGACGGTATTACGTTACTCCGAGCGGATCGCGCGTATGCCCAACACCGCACAATACACGCTACTAGATCTCTGATTTTATCATTTTTTCTTCCTACCATTTCGCTTTGAAATTATCCGACGGATATGGATCCTATCCACAATTTCCTACGAAGGGGGCCTTTCATTTTTTCTTCCAAATTTCCCTTCCGGATCACGTCGCTGAGTTTGTGAATGTAAACACACAATGTTGCAATTGTATTAGTGGAAAGTCTGGATTGACCGCGATATCTATTTTGACCCAGATTCCGGTAAGCGCCGGGGACAGATTGGACCTACGGGACCCATTGTCACGTACGACGGTGGGGGGCTCTTATACCCGTAGGTCTCGGTCACGACGAAATCGACCGGTCTAGAGATAAAGAGCGATACAGCATTTTCGAGAACCTCATTTTCTCTCCCACACTCACGTTTCCAATCGTCTTTTTGTCGGCCCGATTCGCGAAGGATTGTCGCCACAGCGCTTTGTTGACCGCATAGGGGCGAGACGGGGTTACGGAGTGGCATCCCGAAGAAATACTGGAATGGGCTTGGTTAATTTCGCGGGACAGGCGAGGAAACACGAACGATGGTCGACGTTCGGCCATATCCGAAGGTCTATATATCCTCCTCGCGTCGGTTCTCGAATGCATCTTGCTCATCCTGACCCGTTTCGTATACGGGACGAGAGCGGAAAAGCAATTCCGGCTGTTGTAGTAGATTTCCACGTGGGGCGCGCACCGGCGACGACAGCTTTTCCGCACCACGCGCAATCAATAGATAGCGCAAACGAGCCGAAAGGTACGGGTCGGGTGGATCAACCCTCTGATATTACGACGGCCGCAACGAGCAAAAGCCGGACAACCCTCTGTGGATCGTTGAAATCATCGGACACCCCGTCCCCTCGTAGATTTGTTCACGAGGCTCCGAACGTTTGCGTTCGACTCACACCTTTTCCTCGCTGTGTCGTTTCGCAAGAAGTCATCGAATATCCGAGCTCCGGAGGGTTATTCACCAGTCAAACAAATATAGGACGCAAAGGTTCTCGCTGAAAGGACCGTGGGAGACGAAGATAAAAAGAAAACGACATTTATAACCCTGACACGTGTATTTAAGATTGGGGGTGAGATTTCACAGGCCAACCGGGACGGTAATCCATATAAATTGTAAATTTTCAAGAATCTATAAATACGCGGCTCGCGTGGCGACTCCCCAGCCACGCGGAATGGCCAAACTCCGGGATTTCGGACTGTTAACGCTTATCGGGACGCGATATTCCACGCGCGGATCACGCGAACATTGGAACCGGACGAGAGATTTACAAAATGCACATTCGTGGGACAGTTTGGCCGGGAGTCACTGTGGCTATTAGCGTTATCGGGGGGGTTTCTCTAAAGTCAGATAGAATCGTGTGAGGATAGAGAGAGAGATAGAGAGAGAGAAAAAGTACGATGGAAAGAGAGGCGGAGCGATTTTAACGTCAACGAGGCGACTGGGCTTTAACGGTGGGCTCGGGGTCCGGGCACTTTTATGGGTTTTTGGCGCTTGCACGCGCTATATAGCCATCAGTGGCGAAACATCGGAAGATATACAGCGTACGCTCATCCCCCTTTTTCCGCTTGCACCAGAGAGTCTCGAAGGTTGACCCACGGACCCGCTTATATAGCTTTCCTTTTCCGTTTCCTCGCCACCGCTGTGGGCTCTACGATCGAACGGGACACGATATACTTTCTATACCGGGGCCATTCCTCATTCGGTTTCTTTGTCCTCCGCTCGTTCTTCCTTCCCTTCTTTTGTAGGCTCGTACGTGTGTGCGCGCGCGCGTGACCGTGCGTGTAACGTGTGCACAAGTCTCGAACCTCGACCACCCGCGTTTCGCAGCCACTATTTTCTTCGCTACCTTTTATCGAACACGGCCGGAAGACAACTTTTATTGGCAGTGTTTCACGCTATAGCTTCATTGTATACGGGTGGCTCACCGGGAAAACGGACCAAGGCATACCCTTCGCGGTATGGATTACCGACGATTTAATTTATTGCACGGCCTACGATTGATATAACCCTGCCAACGCGTATCTTGCTCTTAACATCGACGACGGTCAAACCGAACTTCCGCATCGTCGGAAAATAATATTCCAATCGCAAAGCAGAGTCCGTTTCCGTCACAAACGTTTTTTTCCGGAACCATCGTCGTGCGAATAAATCGCCCTTTCTTCACGGTCCGACGAAACTTGCAAGTCACCCTCCGTCGAAACTCGGCTTCGCTAACGTTTCACAGCCCTTCAAAGCCGTATTTAACGCGAGCACCGAGATCGCTGATATCGCGTGAAAGTGTCGTTGGCTTATTCACGAGAAAGATTCGACGGATTAAGCAAATCCCTGATAATCAGACTCGGGCGAGATTGTTGTTCGGGCATTAAAATTCGAAAACATAGTTGAACCGTGTACACAACTGTATAAACTAGCTTGTTAGGGCTGTTGGTTCTTGCCGTTTCGAAACTGGCGACGGTCGTTTCTTAGGAGAGCAAACGAGTGGCGCGAAAGGGGGAATATAAGGAACCTTGGTGGCCCTGATTAACAGGGTCTTATCGTCTTCCGACTGGCAAAGCTCCAATAATCACCTTGAAGCCCCACCGGTTAATCCTAAACTAATTCTAGGCGTTACTGCGTTACGCCTACCGATACGGCTGGCTCGGTGACACCCGCGAAGAACCAGAGCACCCTGATAAACATCCGCTCGCAGTCTCGTTCCAATGACGACGGCTTATACAATCTACGAAACATCTTCCCTGTCCATTTTCTTATTTCGCATTTTTTCATTCATTTGCGATGATCTGGGCCTCTGGTACGCGTTTCATTTTCTCAGCCTGCAAAGCTCTCAGGTTCACCCCATTTTTCCCTTCAAATACGCTGTTTATCTCCGTCTTATTCCATCCTCATCCTTTTCTTTAATTTCTTTCTTTTGTTCTTTGTACTCGATTCGGCGAACCAACCACCACTTCCATCCCCACGTGTTTCTTCCCCTTGGGCCACTGTGTTTCCACCATTCTCGAGGTTTTTCATTAATCTTACAGACGACGGTGATGGTGCCAGGTTGTTACTTGCGGGATGAGAGGGCAGGGGGGGGGGGGGTTGTAGAGCAATCGACTCCAACAACTCTCAAGGATCTCCGCGAAGAAGAAGCAGCAGCAGCAGCTCCGTCGTATCGTCCTGGGCAACATTAACGCATTTGTGATGCAAATCCGTCTTTTGGCCCCTTTGAATGCGCTCGCTCTTATACACCCTCTTTCACCGTCAGTTTCTTGTCTCTTCCTCTTTGGTCCTGTCTGTCGCTCGTGCAGAACTCGATGACTCCGAGATCCGGAATGGGCATCATTGCGCACCATGCTCGGTGTAACACCACGGGTCGTACAGAAGTAGGCGGAAACCCGCGCCCTCGATTGATTATGCTTTTAATTGTCGTCCGTTGTATGTATGCGTTAAGGCGGAGGCCACGAGTTTCTCGTCCGACGTTATCCGGAAATCCGCAGAAGTCGCCGGAAGTCGTTGAGCGAGCGAAAAAGAATAAAGGACGAAAGTGATCTTCGCTGAGAGGGAAACTTTGTCGACCTCTATGTCGATGTATACATATATATATATATATATGGACGCAGGTTTCTGGCCCGACTATTCTTCTACGACTAGTTTGACGGGAAAACTTTTTCTCAACGCCTCGTTTTTGAGATGTCCCTTGCTCACTACCCGGAAAGCTTCCGGATTCTAACAGATTCAACCGACCGACGTCTGACAGAATAGTTTACAATCTTCGCCTACTTACTTTTTTCACAACCAAACTTCGATCTTTTTCCTTATTTGATCAAAATACGGAGACTCGAAAAGGTTGAAAAATAAAACACAAAAACAAAATGTATGAAAGTATAAACGAATGAGAAAGTCGAAACAACACTTATCGAATCTTACGACGATCGGTGCTTAATCGCCTCGGGCGTCTATTTTTTCCACCCTCGTCGCGCGGTAACCGCAAAAAGAAATTACTTTACAGAAAAAATCGAATGAATTCAGTGGATTCTCGTGTTTATCCCGCTGCGCGTGTGTCCGTGTGTGTCGCGAGACAACGACAACGTATACGTGGCCGTCGATCGGTCGCGAGTGAGAAGAGAGGAGGAAAAAAAAATCTTGAACGAAGGACGTCGTAAATGAGGGACCGCGAAAAGCTCGAGAAAACTACGGACAGAGACGAGCGCGAGAAACGCAGAGCTACGGTCGCACGAATGATGGGTAGCTTGTTTTCGACCGTGCCAGAGAGGACACAAAAAATAGAGGCATTAGTATTGATCGTGGAAAAATTAATGAGAAAATCAGAGACTGAAACGCGTTTGGCATCGGTACGAAGGGTCGGTAGGGAGAGTTCCGAGTGGAAGAAACTTTTCCAACTGTCATTTGTTTCTAGTGTAGTTGTGTGTGTACGCTCCCCAAGGCCCGAACAACCACGACAAACCATTGGGATGGAGACTCGGTCGAGAGTCCCTCAAGAGGAATGATGTTTTCGCATTTCCTTTTTCTTCTTATGCACGTAGTACAATCCATTTCTCTGTATTAGGGCGCGTTTACGAACACACATTCGCATGCCTCATGTATATAGAGACTCAACTAATGCGTTTTATCTATATATATATACCTTCACGAAGCTCGTATAAGTCTCGATAATGACCATGTACTACGAAACGTGCTTACAGAATTGGATTCACGTGACGGCCATGGCCATAAACATTAAGTTGGGCTGTTGTGGTAGGTGAGACGTATTTTTCGATGTCGCAGAGCTCGATAAAACGATAGTGACGAGGTTCTGGATCTCGTAACTTGTCCACTCTGAGATTGAACGACGTCTTTATTGCGGATCATATCCTCGTTGAGCGGACAAATAATCATAATTAACGTTGCCGCGGGTAACAATGGTGTTCGGAATTTCGGCAGCGGCGAGGAAAGGCTTAGCCATGGTCAGGTGTCAAATTTGCAAGTTGAAATTCATTTTCACTCGTTGAATTTTGAACTCAATAGCACTCAAAGTATTTGGATACTTATTTGGCAATTGATGCACGTACTTCAAGGACGCACGGACTTTTTACGTACTTTCTCTTATATTATGCATTAATACTTCCTGTCGTGGTATTAAAATTGTATCAGAGATATAACAAAGCTTGTTTCTGTCAATGCAGGAGATTGTAACGAACGAAATACTTCAAATGCACGTTTTCAGCTATTCATATGATAACTGCAAACAGCGAAAGTAATTTTCCCTCAAAATATTTTTAGTACTTTGTGCTGCAAGTACTCGTGCAACGCTCGGATTCGGTGGGAATGTAGGTTTGTGCAATTTGTGTGCTGAGAAACGAGATGGAGTTTCGTTGAATATCAAGGACGTTACGCGAGGAAAAACGTCACGGCGTTCGGTACTCAACTCAGTATTTGCTGCATATAACTCGTCTTCGGTATAAATTGTATACATTCGTTTCAATGGATCATCTGCCAGCGACAGGCGTTCGTTCGCTCATTCAGCTCTCTGTATCATACAAGAATACTGCATCATGGTATCCAGCAAGAGAGCGAGAAGAGAGGGAGAGAGAGAGAGAGAAAGAGAGAGATGGAGGGAGGGAGAGAGGGGAGGGCGATGGAGATTTTGCTTTGGGAACGGGCGCACTGAAACGCAAGAAATTCTACTTTTGTCGCCGACAGAATGACACACGTCAGCGCAAGCCTCGAGGACCCGAGAACGAGAAAATACCGGGGGAGGGTATGACAGGCTTAGCAACGATAAAGAAATAAAAGGGAGAGAAAGAGCGGGTTGAAGGGACGAGTCGACGATGGCTAATCGGGGAAGTTGAGTGGAAAGGCGCAAAAAGAATGAACGAAAACGCAGGGGAGGGAACGAGAAATCTCGTGAATACGTCAGAAACAGATAGAAAAGTTTTCGAGGAGTATATTTTTTGAACCCCTTACCCCTTGGATTCGTGCGGAATACAGGCTCAAAGCTTCCTCGGTGTTCTTGTTATTTGTGGATAGCCATTGTTGCTTTATCCGCTCCACAAATTATATTTGAAATTAACTAAACGAATAAAAGTCCATCGTTGTGTGATCATTTTTTCCAGTTCTCTTTCGTGGATTGAAAAATGTGACGTACTTTGGCTCTCAAGCATTGATTATGGATTGGTCGATGAAAGTATTTGTTGCCCCAATGAAAGAATTAGTTGGACGATGAATGAATTCGTTGCCCGATGAAAGAATTTCTCGTTCAACGAAAGAATTTGCGAAGTCTATGTAATTTGTCAGAGAGTGAATATGGCCGATGATAAGGCAAATAGTCGAGTGGTGTAACCCTATATTCGTTAACCCTGCGTGGAACGTGAGCGTCGGGGCAAGATGACGTTCCATCACCCTCGCGCTATACGCACATAACCTTGCTCGCGTGGAGTGACCTGAACCGTCCGAACGGTCTATCAATCTTGATCAACCCACGAACAATTTCACTTGGATCAATCTTAATTAATCGAAATGTCTTTTACCCCTTTTTCTTGTGATTTCACGATGTACACGAAAACGATATAATCGCGGAGTCAGGGGGTTCCTTGTTCACGCTATGTCCGGCGGTAATGTATGATCGATGCTCATTTCTCCGTTCCCGCGATGGGGAAACAAGTCGACCGAATTTTATGCGTTTGTGACAAAAGCTCGGAGTTATCAGGTAGAAGATGAAACATATATTCAGACTGATTTTTTTTTTTTTTGGGGAATATAATCCGATTGATTTTTTTCCTCGTGTTTTTTTTTCTTTTTCACGGTGCAATGACACATTCACGCTCACCGCATTATTCCGTATGCTCGGGTCGAATCCCAGTTGGCAATTGGAACACGCGACCTAGATCATCTGCGCTCCCCCACGATTACACTGGACCCCCTAGGCGTACCATCTGCCTCGAACTGGTCCCACAGCGGTTAGAACCTCGATTGTCATTATTATGTTCGAGTACGCGGTAAGTGGATGCCCGAAAATGAATAAAAAAAGAAGAATGTCTGAACAAATAGATGAAGCTGAGCATAATATTAATATAAATATTATCTGTATAAATAATATCAAAATAAATATTGACAATATGAATATTAATATTGAAGTATTGATTGTATTTGCATTAATAATGAGGTTGGACTAATGCCAAAATCATTAATCACGAAGATAGTAAAATATGTGTTCGAGTTGCATGTGTAACATCGTGTTCGCGGCGTATATGGAAATTGCATCAATAACGCGACGTGGAATTTGACGAAATTTCAATGCGATATCTCGCATCTCCGTTGCGAGCTAGCGTATGATGCAACTCGACCGTTATTCGCCAGTGCTCTCGTATCCACGTTTATATACAACTCGACGTATTTTCCACGAGAAAACGTATTGGTATCACATCCATAGGCGCAAGCGTGAAACCATTGGCGTTCCGAGGCTTAATTAATCGTGACTCTGGCCGGAAGCCCGGCAGATACGCGATGGCGCGGGGAAGCTGCCAAACTAATTTCCCGTAATTAGCTGCGAGGCACTGACGCTCGCATCCCTCGAGATTTGGACACGCCGTTATTACTCGTACCCTCTCGGCTCGTTCTCGTGATAAAAATGTAAATTCAGCAGTGTGGAATATCCCCATCGAGCACGTTGCGAGCCGCGGTGGAAGACGAATTGGAGCGACGAAGGAAAATCGAGATATATATTTTTATCAAGCGCCATCGAGTGGATAATAATTAAAAAAATAAAATGGAAGAATAAATCGAAAAGGTTCCGTCAATCTTATCGTTGGACACCCAGGTGAGAAAATTATACGTAAGGCTATATATTCACTATATATTGAATTGGGCATATATAGACTATACAAATTATATATAATTTTTAGATATATTACTTTATTATATCAAATAGAGTTATTTACTTTTGGATTTTTTTAAATTGGACATATATAGACTATATTTAAACTATACATGCTCAATTGCGTATGTAGTTAATATATAAGCTATACATAATTTTTTTACTTGGGCATAAATGATTCGTTGAATTGTCAAACTCCGGTCGTTTTCCTCATGAAGAATAATTTTATACAATGTATGCTCTATTTGAGAAACGAATAAATCAACTCTGAGAATTATCGAGATACGAGATTGCGTGTCGAACTTGACTATTGAGAAGACACATTCAGAAGTGAATTTTCAAATTTAAAAACCATTAAATAAACGAAGATTCGACCCCATCGGGGTCGAAAGATTGCCGATACGAAAAAGTTGTTGGATAGGCGTACATGGGAAGAAGATGAAATTCAATTACACCCCTCCAGCAGCCAATATTGTTCAACTAGTTGCCCGTGAGTGGTGCGGGTGGCGGAGTATCGGGTGAAGAGGGTCCGGGGCCCGCGCAGACCGTACCATAAACAAGGGTGAGATTTTTTTTTATGCGCCGGAGAATATTTCTAAGCGTGCGATATCGTCAGGACGAGACATTTATCGTGCAGGCTTGTCGGGAATGAGATCCAAGTGAACTCGGCTCGAAGCACATCGATTTTACTTGCATATACTCGCGTAGTCGCTACGCTCGTACCGTCGTACACAAATCCAACGAGGGAATCTCATTCACGAAGATACATTGCACGCATTCACGTGTTCAGCCCACGGAACCGATTCGGTATGAGACATCAGCCTCGTACCCATCCGAATAATACATTGGTATTCGAAACGGCGAATTACTCGAGACCGAATTAAATTCTTTCTCTCCCCTCCCCGTTCGTTTGCTCCCGATATTGCCCTCGGTACCCTATAGTCCTTCTTTTTCCCTTTCATTCGTTTTTTTTTTCTTTTCGCCAGTGCGTCGATCGATAACGAGAATTACCAAGGAGCGAATAGGCACTCGGGCTTTGAAAAAAATGTATTCCTTATTGAAGGAAGAAAACAATCAGAGGTGTTATCACCTTCAACTTTATTTATAATTCTCAGGATACCATGTTAGATAAGGACGAAGAAATATTTTGAATATATTGGGTTGAATATATATGGGTGTATGGGCAATTTTGTGATTTGTATTTTTTATATAATTTATTTTCACTTGAAAAGAAACTATTACAATTATTTAGTCTGATTTATTTTTGAGTTATAAGCAGTTCGCAAGCAAAATGTTGTTAAGGAATAATTGAACATATATATGCTTCTTCCGTTATGATGTTTTCCTGCATGTTTTAAGGCTAAATGCACGAAGTGCGGGTTTGAAAAAATCGAATCACTCCCTGGAAATTGATTCGATGGCCGAGAGATACAATTGGCAATATCGTGTCCTCCCTCGTAGGCTGGATTCCTGGAGCTGAAATACGAGTTCGTCTTCGACGTACATTGACGTCCGGAACTCGTTAAATTACTTTCATCGACATTGAATTAAATTCTTCTCGTCATTTTGTTGACGCGGAAATTAATGGGTATCCCGGAATGTTCTTCAATGCAAGACTTTTTTTTTACAAAAATAATTCTTCCGTCGGAATTAATCTGACTCATATCTGTATTTTAAACAAAATATATCATCGACGAATAATCAATGTTTTCCGAGAACCCAAACCAGTCAGCGTAGTCAGCAATCAGCGTGAGATTGCGAATCACGAAATACCGCATAAATGCTGTTCCAGCTGCGCTAATTGCCGGTACTCGAGCGCGAGAGACGTCTATTTTCCAAATTCCAGAAGGACCACCTTTATAAATTTTCAATGCAAGCATCGCGTTCGAGAATTCGTCTTAGTTTCGTTCAACCGAAATAAAAACCGGTCCTTCGCGGGTAGCCAATCAGAACGCCGGATTGTAGGGTCTGCGCGGGAAGTTAAGCCCGAGGGAAAAGGAGCCATTTTGCAGATGCTAATGGCTTCGCAGCAGCCGCGGGTACTCGGTAATTCAAGGGTTCACCCGAAGCGCACAATAATTGCCGTAGACTCTCGATTTACGTGTCATTTTCCGAGGCCCCGAGTATTGATCGATTCAAGTTCCTGTCGCGGTTCAACGAGCTGTTTTACAACACCTTTAAAAATTGTCAAAAACATTTCGATTTGATGCCGACGACGTGCCATCGAATGAGATCATTTTGCAAAGATCGAATTCATTTTATATTCCCAATATCATAGACGCAAACGAATCCATTTGACGTTACACGCTAAACTGAACATTATAAATATCAAATACGTCGAAAAATAAACGAAATAAAATTTCAATTACTCAATCATCGTCGCAGTCTAATTAATTCGATTTTTATGAACAAGGATTCGGCTTTTCTTGTCCGCCGCGAAGTTCGAAATCGATTTCCGGTACGGCCATGTATGCGGGAAGCGGGAAAGTCGTTTGAGATTCGGGTCCTGGACGACATTGAATGGGTTAATGCCGTACGGATTATGCTTCGTTGCTTACAAACTTGGGTCACAGCTCGGAAACTCCGCGAAATCTCCCGAGGCTCGGTCCGCCAGTGTAGATAATATTATTCAGTTTCCGGCGGGCAAGCTCGTGCGGCTGTGTGTTTCGTGCAAACAGAGAGAGCCACGGAGGAATATATCACCCGGAAAACTACGTGAAAACGTGTAACTTTAAGTCCGACGCAAAAGAGGGGACGATTGCACAGCCGAATACCATCGCGATATTTTGGCAACGAGAGAACGGTGTATTTTATATCTATACGTATATATATATATGTCGTATAATGAAATGAGCAAGAGTCAGGGGCTTCGCCCGGGTCGGTTGTTACTCCCGTGAATAAGAGATGAGGCGAGTACACTTGGACAAAGTAACTAATCCCCATGTCGCGGTGGGGACTTACAAAAGACTCGAAGGACGTAACAAGACCGTCTGCTCCGTGCTATGCGCGCCGAAACGCGCGAGTAGGCGTCGAGAAGAGACAGTGAAAAGAACGACGAATGAAGAGAACCCACGAGTTTTGTGAAGAACCAGGACGAAGAAGAAACAAAAAAAAAAAAAAAAACATAAAAACAGAAGAAAAAAAATGCTGGTCGGATAAGCGAGAAAAGATAGCAGTGAAAAGTTTGAGATACCCGTCGACTGCGAAGCTTTCGCTCGAGCTACTTCATAATGCATCGTATTCCCATCTTCGAGATTCACTATTTTCACCCGGGCTTTTTTTTTTTTTTTTTACCAACCCTCTTATTTTCTGGCGTCTATCGTGTTCGTATTTCTTTCTTCGCGACAGCTTCTCCCTCTCGCTCTTTCTCACAGACTCGCACAGCCGAATCGGGGATACGCGGGATGCCTTCCATCTTTTTAATTCCACCCTCCGACGCGAACACCAATCCCAGTACCGTCCATTGTTCCGTGAGGATTCCTCACGTTCGGTGGGCTGGTTATCCTCGCGGATTCGCTCGACGGGAGTCCTCGTGCGCCCGAACACAAGGACCTGACTGCTGTGTACTCGGCGAAGAATTCGTCGACGACAGCTGCGGGAATGATCGAGGTGAGGATAATACGGTCTAAAAGGGAAAACCGATCTTGACCCGGGAGAGCACGAGACCCCCATTGGCCCTTGCGCCTACTCGTCTAGCTCGTCATACGGTCGTGATCGTGGTGGAAAAAGGGAGAGATGAGTGAATTCACAAAAGCTCTATATCTGATGCTTGATTGTATATATGTGCGTCAATTCCGTACAATTTTCCCGGCGTTTCACGAATGTGCCTCTCACGAACAGTCGGCCGATCCTTCAGGATCCGCCCAATTCGTGTTCATTCTTCTTTTCATCGTCCTCACCCGTCTTCGATCAATGACGAAACCGTTTGGCGATCTTCCGGAAAAATACAATTTTTCCTCAATTACGTTTTTTTTTGTTCTTTTCACAACGTCGCAATCGCATGAATGATCGTGCGGGGCAATTCGTAAGCTTTGTTTTCGCAAGCTCGTGAACGAACTTTCCTCGTTTCACGAAAGGTCCGAAGGACTTCGTCGACCGAGACGATCGTTGGGAAATAAAGTAAAAGCGTGATACGCGCGGTGATTGCCGTTGCTTCGAATCACGATGGGGAATCCTCGAGGAAAGTGATCAGGGTTGCATCATCGGTGATGCGTGTTCGGCTCGAACAGCGGAGATGGGAAATATATTCCCGATGGATTAATCGAGGAACTCATGGAGATCTCACGATTCTTGATTGCCATGCCTGTGGGAGCTGACCAAGGTTCGAGCTTCGTATTTGATGTATACGTATATAACAGTAGGTTGTACACACGTTCCTGCCGCAATTTCCCAAAGCGTATCTCGCGTTTGGGTCTTTGATACACTCGGAATCGATTTATATACCTTTGGCGATTTTCAACCCAACCTCTTTTTCCTCTTTTTCTTTGTTTTCGTTCTTCTACTTCGCACAGAGGATGACACAAACTGTTTATGGTAATTAGTCAACGGCAAATCGATGATTTATACGGGGTATTATAAAAACTTTGAGGATTTCAATGTCACCGATATATCTCGGTTAAAAGTTCGTGAGTCGACTTAACGGGGCGGTTACCGAGAAACCGTGGGCTTGGCTGTGGGGCTCTTTATCCCCCAAATCCCGGGCAGGTATATCCCGAGGAACGAGGCATATGGTAATATAGGTCGTTGTCGTGCACGAAAACGGCACCACACCGGGGTCCTCGGTGTTTGATGACTCGTGCGTGGTTCGAATGTTTCCACTATTATACGTTTTCGAAAGTGTAGCGTGCACGAGTGATTGGATACAATTAACCACCACCATTGGATCCTCGTTCGAATAACCATCCCCCACGTTCTTCGTGCTCTGCAATTATCTCACGTTCCTCGAATCAACGAAGCAACTAAATACATAAGGCAGCACGGGCACGCAGCGCTCACTTGTACAAAACATTTCGTGGGAAATGTCGGACTCACAGAAAAAAATCTACCCTATTTGCAGGCTGCAATGATTTTCGTTAATTTTCCATGCGATTGGATTGATTTTTGCAAAGAAAGTTATCTTAATTTGGAAAACATTGGCTAGAAACTTGGGCTATGAGAAAAAAAAATAATAACACAAAAATTATTGCTGTTTATTTTCATGATCATAGAGACCTTGAGTTTGATATTGGAAATGCTCTTTGATATTTATTACACGGTAAATGTATTTTTTATCTTGGAGACATAGAGACGGACTTGGGGTCTTACGTCTTCTCGGATTTCTTTTCAGAGGCTTTTCCTCGAGAATAATCAATGAGACTGCGTCGTAGATTTTTGGAAAATACGTGGAAATCGATGTGAAGGTAGAATTCGAGTGGAAATGTTCGTCGAAGCATTTTTCAACGGTCAACGCACAGTCGACGTCGAAAAGGCCGTATTTGCGGCGCAATCGATTCACCAACCAGTCCGTTGTAGCTTCGTGTTTTTTCTTCTCTTCTCGTATCTCTCGTCTGACCTAAATCAAAGGGAATAAATCGAAGCTCTTTTCCGAACCCCGTGGGTCCATCCCCGTCTTTCAAAACATCCAGTTCACTCGTCCGAACGATCCTCGCAAAATATTCGAAAGTTCAATGAAGAGTATTTCGGGGATGAGCTGTGTTTTCACGATGTTCATCGATTTTATTTTCATCCACGTGCCATGAATAACGGTTTTCGTTTATTTATTTTATTTTTTTCACCCGAGGATAGAACGAAAAAAATGACTCGACGGGGTCTCGAAAAATGTGCCACGTGGTTGTGGGGCGTTTATGCACGAACAATAATTTAATGACGATAACGATGACGTACCGTTTCTCTTTAATTATAATGTGCGTAAGTATTCACCCTCGTTCACCAACCCTCACGTTTTCACCGTACACGGGAGTATAACAGCGCGGCGCGTTAATACCTTCAATTTAGTAGCATGAATAAAGAAGAGTTTTCCCGGCAGGCATTGCTCCGCGTTCCTCAGGGATGAAACCAGCGTGGGGGCTAGATTGGCTAACTTTTCGCTTCGTTCATTCATTTTTTTCTTTTCGCTGACGATATTCCGTACGAGTATATAACGAATAAGAAGAAAAAATGACTCGAGTCGCTGTGACATTCATCACGAGTAATACATGAAAAAAACGGTAATTCGTAATTAATCGTTCAATAACTTGATCCATCCAGTTCCACAGCTTTATAACAGACACAAAGAACAACCAATTTAGTTCATACTGTCAGACCTCAACTTCGTACTGTTAACTTTCGCGCTTACGTTTATTTTGTACCGTTGAATTACGAGAAACTTTTGAACCCTCGGAACGACGAGGCAATCGTGCGTTTCCGGCGAGAGTTTCAATCCCCTGATGCACAACGCTCGAGCGAATGAAAAGGGTTGAGTCGAACTAAAAAAGAAATAAAAATAGAATGAAAATGCGTTAATGCAAAAAATGTGAAACGTCAACGAACCTCGTATTTTCGTGGTAACCACACTCGCCGAATAATAATGCATCGGGAATAAAGTGCTTCGGCGTATATTTTTAAAGGTTCACGGGCTTTCGGAAGGGTGGAGGGGGCGGTTGTGGCGCGCATAGCGCGGAGCTGAACCCCTAGAACGAGCGATCCGATGTCGAAGGGAGACCGCATCCGCGAGCGTGCATTATTAAAAACTCCGAGGCACGTAACGCGCGTCCGACCCGTGGAACTGGGAAATCAAAGGAGTTTTTTTCAATTGAATTCCGGTTGTGAATGCTCGTCGCTCGTACGTTTTTTGCCCATTGAATTGTGCACGTCGAACGTTAAAGTGCAAAGTGCACCAACACGCGAGATCCGTGAGTTCGCGTTAAAACGTGGGTTGTCCAAACGCGTGGTTGGTTCGTGAAGCGAGAACCCGGAATAGGGAAGTACTCGTACCGGAAGACCTCGAAGAAGGACAAAGAACGTCGAATACATTTGCGCGCATATGGCTCGTGGCCTCGAAGCTAATGCCGTCAATTAAGCTGCCCTTCAATGTTCCATTGAGAGCCATTTTTTCTTCTCTTTTCTTCCTCTTTTTAACTACCTATGCAAATGCACCTGTTTCTACGTTTTTGAAATTTTTCGTTTCATTTCCATCAGCGTTGCGGTAGCGTTTCGTTTTTTTTTTTTTGGTTTTTTTTTTCGAGGAGATATAAGACTCGGTGTAATGACTGTCGTTGAAAAAAACTTTGTCGACACACGAGACACGTTTATAGTCTCCTTCATCCCGTTGAACACATTTGTGTGGGACATTATTATTCAGCAGCATAAATTCTTTTACATAGCGGCGAAATACATTCACTCGTGCCGGAGGTACGTTGAAACGAGGAGAGGGTGACTGTCGACTTGGCCGTTGCTAGCTGCTTCCAGCGATATTAGTCGCAGTTGTGCACGAATAAGCCAGAAAACATCTCAGCGATAACGAGTCAACGGTCTACCCCTTTCCTTCTCGTAACTCAGCTCCGGGTTGGAAAAAAAAAGAAGAAAGAAATAAAATAAAAAACTGGAAGCAAATGAAAAAAGCGCAAAAGAATTTTGCCGAGGCATTCGTGCTCGTTGGACTTTAGTAGTTGCTTGTCCTCGTCGTTGAGATGGAAACCAAGTTTTCGCGGTTTCGCGTCTGTTAAGCACGTTGACGAAGAACGAAACTTCAAACGAAAAGCTCGCCTCTTCCATCGTCCCCGTAATCGCTAGACTATTCGCTTGGCGGGAGAGCGCTTATATACTTTAACATCGCGAAGCTTCGTCACGATAACCGGAATGCCCGGATACATTATGCACTGGAGCGAGTTTGGCGGACCCGCGATTCCAACGTTTCCCGTGGTTTCCTTCTATTTCCGTTGCTTCGGTCTTAAATCGCCGAAAAAAAAGGAAAAAGCAGACGAGGAAGGACAAAAAGAAAAGAAGAAAAATTGATGACGAAGAGTCGCGTGAAACAGCGCAACGTTTGGTCGCTTATTTGCACCGTAATGTGCACTAGCGATGTTTTCTTCGAGTTATTTTTTTATGTATTTTTATTCGTTGGCAATCGAAATACTTTTTTTTCCGTCCTTTTTCGGCGTATCGCGAAGCTGAAGCAGCGGAGTTCGAGGATGGTTTAAAATTGTCGAAAATTAAATCTAGCTCACGAGTAGATATCGATAACTTTACATTGTTGCACGTTTTTTTATGGAAAATCGACAAAAAAACTTATTTTTGAGTGTCGAGGATTTTTTACTGTTTTTTTTTCTTCAATTAGATGAAACGATGGAAAATTTTAATCGGAAATGAGGTTTGAGTTTTACGTGAAAGCATCGGTAGTTGAAACGAGTGAAGATAGGATGAGCGTGGAAGACCGGCCGCGCTAATTGGACTTGATTAATTTAATTAATGCATGGATAAGCAACTGCGCCACAGCTCACCCTCTAACCCCCGTGTTGCGTACCTTCAACCCCAAAGAAACCTGCAGAAAGTAGCGTGAAACGAGCTTTCAAGCCTCCCCACAGAACTGCTGCTGCCACTGAGTGCTACTGCTGTTGCTGCTGCTGCTGCTGATGCTCTTGATGATGATCAGCCGTTGCTACGACAGAGCTCTGCGCAGGCAGTCCGGGGATGTTCGATCATTCTCGTTCTCGTCCTAACCCTTTGCTCTCTCGCGTCTTTCCCGTCCTATGATAGATCGTCGGACTTTAATTAAATTAACCTCCCCCTCGTTGCAACTTTCTTGGCAGAACCAAGCAGCCGTTATTCATCATCCCTCAGAACGTGTACATCAAATTGGAATCGCTTTTTGCGAAGATAAGTTGGTCATTGATATTAAATAAATGTACTCGACTCCTGAAACGTTGCTTCCAGCTTGTAATACGCACTTTCAATTTTACAACGAAGCTGCAAAGTCCTTATACATACATACAGTTTCACGCGGATAAATAATAATTCGCGAATTTTTTTTCACGTTAACAATGTTCGGAAACTCGGAGCTTGCGATAATTCCATTTATTCGAAATACAGGAAAGAAAAAAAAAGCAACGATGATGCAGACATGAAGGTTGAATGCACCGGCGAATAGGTTCGTGGTGGTACGCCAAAGCTCTGACGTACCGCGGGAGAACGCGTATGCGTGGCTTATTGCTAGGTTTGCACGGTTATACACGCGCGGGGGGGTGGCGGGTGGCGGCGGGGTGCTAGCCTTCCTCGCGATATTCTAGAAATAGCGGTGTATTTTCTCCCGGAGGGGATCGAACTCGTGACCTTAGCAAGTTACACACTAACCGTGTTCACTGTATTTTTAGTCGGTGCAAATTGGAAAACATGTCGCAGGCGTTCCCTAGCTTCGTGAAAGCCGCCAATCTTCGTTTTTTTGTGTAATTTTTTTCTTTTTAATTTATCATTTCCTTCCTTCGTGTCTCCAATCCCATTCCGATATTCATTTATTACGAGAGCGATGTTCACGTCTTCAGGGCGGATATTCAAATGAGCCGCCATCAATTGAAAAAAAAAAAAAAAAAAAAGAAAACAACTTAAAAATACCGATGTATCAGACGGCGGGGTTATATAACTCGAATAAAACTTGAGTAAATCATGCTGCCAATGCGGAGGCCACGGACAGGGTAAAAATGAAGAAGAAAAAAGTCGATAGCCGGACGGAAAATGAAAGCGATGGAGATACAAATCGGGGTAGCTCCTTCGAAAAAGTTTCTTCTTACGAATCCTCTCGAATGCTTTCCCTTCGTTTTTTTTTTTTCCTCGATACGATATAAATTGTATCGTCCATCCACGGTTACGTAATATATTTTCATCGTTATTACGGTTCCCGGAGGATCGAATAAGGGGTGATAAAGGACGAGAAAAAAGTGTTTGGATGCTCAATTTCGATAAATATTCGAAAAAAGCACAAAAGTCGAGACGCTCTTGTTTATTTATTCGTTTCGAAGTACGCAGTAACAAGCGACGAAGGTGAAACGAAAATATTGAAAGGATGATTGAACGACCGGTCCGTGGAAAGGCTTTGATGCATTTGGCAAACTCATTTCGATTGATAAACAAATCACGTCACCATTGAAATATCTTTTAGTTGGCTGTTTCGACGTTACATTTCATCCCCCTCGCAACATTCGCGTCACATTTTTTTTTCCTTCGTTCCTGCTCCACTTCCATGACGGGAGTCACCCTTCGTGTCGCACCCCCTCGGCTCTGGGTGAGCCTTTTGCCGTGCGCAGCAACCCCAGCTCGTTCGTCATCTCTTTCCGTTGCTCGAGCTTCCTATCTCCATCGTGTTCGCGGGTCCCAGCCGCCCAATCTGGCGCACATTTGCATGAAACCCTTTCTCGCCCGGCAACCTCTCCCCCTAGCGCCTCTCCGTTACGGCTAAAACCCTACCGCGTAGCTTCCGTTGGAGCGAACAGGCTTGCGCTTTCCAGAGCGCCAGATGAAATATTCATTTAATTATGACTGATTAAAATATAGATAGCATGTTACGTGCTGCATTACACCGGTGGACGAAGCATGAGAGACACGATATTTCGACAAATTGTACAGCCGAGGAATGAATTTGTTTTGAATTCGTGTATTTTCGAACAATCGCGAGACTTTCGTGCAATCGGAGTAGATGGATTATCGAAAAATACTGGAATACCGCGAAAATTTCGGCTGTGCCAAGTAAAAAAATAATGTATAGCCTATAGATGAACTACATATGCAATTGAGAATCTATAGTTTATGTATGTGCAATTAAATAAGGAATCCAAAAGTAGATATAATAATAATTCCAAATAATAATAATAATATATAATTCTCTTTAATATAATAAAGTAATATATCCAAAGATTATATACAGTTTATATATAGTCTGTACCAAACTTCCTTCTGTCATCATATCATCCGTAGTTAATGTGCCGAATGAGATAAATTTGATTTTCATTAATTCACCACAACTCTCGCTTTAAGGTGAACCAAGTCGTCCATTGAATTCTCTTGGAAATCCTTTGCAAGTAGAACGACCATTGTCACCGGTCTGACCGCCGTGGTGATGTTTTTCCCGGACGTGGAGAAGTCGTCGGAGGGTTGGTACACACCGCGCAAACCACGAGCCCGGGAGTGGCACCATTAATATCCACTCAGCCTTCACTTGACAATTACAGAAATACATCCCAACGGGTTTCACCGACTCCGGCAAGGAGCGAAACGTTCGTTCCGTTATAACTCTCGACGGCCTATGCTCTTGCCACTCCCTAATTAACTATTATTCATTAATATCACTTAACGTTTTTCCCCCAATTTCTCCGGTCTTCGTTCTCCCCACAATACTCTGTTACATTTTTCACTCGTATCCGTTTTCCCAGACGCGATTGCGAAAGCCTCTGCTCTTCCTCAACTTTGATATTATTGTTTGCTCTTCCGCAACTTCGTGTACGAGCTGACAACGAATCAGGAAATACTTTCGGGGTCACGTGTGAGTTCCAGCGCCCGCTCATCCTCGTGCAAGTCTCTCCGGAGATGTTGAATGAGAGAAGCCACAATGAGATGAAACAGGCACGCGTCGCTGCGTAATCTTCTTCCACGCAGTCCAAGCCACAACGTGTATTGACCTACATTTAGAATCCGATATTGAAAATATATCTAATTCCGAGAACGGTAAAAAAATAATTAAAATATTTTCACAATAATTTTTCTTATCAACATTTTATTGAAAAAATTATACGACTGCACGTTGAACGAAACGAATTGCGTAGGTGGAGTGATAATTGGGCAAGTTGAAGACATGATGAAGTTAAAACCGTCAGTTATGAGGCGAAGTATATAAGAGTCATAACCGTCGAATCGTCCAATTAGCAAGAACGAGGAGAATTAGCGAAACCATGAGAGCGAGTATGATAAGCTTCGACTCCCGCTCTGTGTGTAAGCAGGATCATTCACTTGCAAATTTTGAGGCCTATATACACAACTTGGATAACGAGAGCTCCGAAACATTTCGAAACGTCAGAGCGGAAACGCTCGCGAGGGTCGTTATGAAACGGGGTTCGAGTGACGGTGCAAAAAGAAAACAAAGAATATAAAGAAGAATAAAGAAAATAACCCTTTCTCATAATGACGGTGAATTAGCGCGGGGCATACCCTTGGCAGACACCCTTCCGGGTGTCGAGAATTCGTCCGGGCACCAGCACTGGCAGCAGCGGATCCACCCGGTCGTCGGTCCCCAATTTTTTTTCCTTAAATTTTTTTTTTTTCATCCCGGGCTACTTTGAAATTGCCGTGGGATTAGCTGCGTGCATTTTATGAGAGTACAAACGGTAAAAACTTTTCTAATAGCGCGGAAGCAACCATAAGCCATGGGTGTGGGAGCCGAAGTTGATTTTTGAATTTTCCATTTAAAGCACATTGTAGAACCGAAACCAACCCCTCAACCCAGAACGGCCATCGTCGCCGTACGCTTGAAATATCGCCCTTCGTCCGCCATTCGGGCTTATTGCCTATATTCCACGCTGCATAATGCTTCGCGTCGGTCCGATTAACCCCGGCTTGCGCACGTCAGCACTATATATATCGGGTACGAAGTTTGACCAAAGTTATACGTAGAATGCCGTTACCATTGGCGAAGCAGTGGCAGCAGCAGAGCGGTGGCTCAGCAGCCGATAGGCAATGGCGAAGATGATCCCTATTTCCCTACGTACGCGTTGTACGGACGACGACGACGACGACGCGGTTGGAGCGAATATTAATAAGACTAGGACTATGAGGGGACGCTCTGGCAAGTGACGGTTTTATCGTCACCTTCTCCCACAGGCCATAATGCGCTGGTCAAACTACGACACCCGTTTTGGATATTGCTGAGATATGTATATATTTGTCTATGTCCGTGTGTGTGTGCGTGGGTGTGTGTATTTATACATATATATATATATTTATGGTATCGGTGCTGTTATAGCTTTTCCGTCCGTCCGCTCGAATAACCAAGTTGTAACGGACCCCATTTGATACGCTCTTGAATATAGGGCGATAT
This sequence comes from Sussaba pulchella, assembly GCA_963971145.1. NCBI lineage: Eukaryota > Metazoa > Arthropoda > Insecta > Hymenoptera > Ichneumonidae > Sussaba > Sussaba pulchella. Next base: position 17,166,290 of record OZ020169.1, on the reverse strand, counting down.
CACAATGTAGGGCTCGGACGAAACATTCCGTAGCCCAGAAAATCTCATATTTTGCTACACAGAACATTGCGCAAGCCATATCCAATCTAGACACGGTTCGTTGCCTTCGACGTCTCTATGACGTCGATATTCGCAGTACCGTGGGTTGTGTTCGAAAACGATAAGGGAAAAAAAAAAGAAAAACCATCGTTCTGGTAATTTTGACACTCCAGGAAAGTTCTTTATTGGGCTTTTTGTATATAAAATTGCGTACTCGCAACACCACCGAAAAGAAAAATCGTTTTTCTTTTTGGTTTTTTTTTCGAGCACTTGTAACGTATTACCTGTGTGACGAGGTTATAATAAATATGTACGATGTATATATGGCCTGCGTATTACGCTACAGCCTCCATTCTTTTCCCCATTTCTCATTCCACGTGCTGCTGCTGCTGCCGCCACTGTTGGCCCTCTTCGTTCCTTCTCACGCGAGCAACTTTATATACCTTCATTCTGCAAGAGCACGAATTTTTTACTCCCCTTCGCAATTTCGCCTCCTCCCGTTATAGTCCCGATAGACTTTTCGCAGGCCGGATACAATTGCTCGGTTGTAATGCGACCCCCTTTTTCGTTACGCCCGGGCGGTATGTGGGTACCGCGAGCATACGACGTTCCTCGTTTCGAGGGTAAGTCCCTGGTGCGTTCCACTCTCTTCGGGTGCTTCGACGAACGACCGAAAAATCTCGAGCATCTTTTTTCGAAGCTCAGATTATTCGGTAGAAATTTTCCGACGAGCGACGAGTGCTCCAATGGATGAAGTTTCAAGCTGTTCGATAGCTTTAACTCATACGAATGCGGAAATTACGTTGAACCAATCTTTTTCCGAATATGCGCGATTTCATGAATTTCTCTTTCCACCCTGTCTCTGACAGTTTTTCAATCTGTTTTGCCAATTGAAATACTTTGCTCCGATGAGCCTCAGCAAATTCGGAAGTAAATTCACACAGAAATAATGATAATAATAATAATAATCGAAGGTTTACGACTATTAAATCTAGACTATTAAAATTAGGTGTTTGTATCAAGCTCCCGCAATCTCATTGAATGCGATTTCTCGAGCGAATTACCACCTGGATGGCTGAATTATAGCCGCAACGTCAAGACAGGGATAAAGCTCGAGGTGCGGGCAGACAAGCGAGGATCAAGGAAATCCGAGCGAGAGCTACTTCGAATTCTTCGGCGAGGGTTCGATAAATCTTCGCCGGTGGTTTCTCCCGGGGTCTCGGGGTCTCGGGGTAATCGGCACGTTTCGAACGGTGCGCCTGATCATCTCCACAGTCGCGGGACGTGAAGAGAAGAAAAAAAAAACGATTCGCAAAAAATAAAAAATGATAAAAATAAAACGAAAAAGAAGACACGGCGATTATTATTTTTCTTACGGCGGCGCAACGTGGCTATAAATTGTCTCACGCAAATCCTCCGTTTTGTGCCACGAGTGGAAGACGCGATCGTCGTAATATAAGCGGCAATTCGTCGGTAAGAGTGTCGCGTTCCGTAAAAATTAGAGGGACCTCGGGTTTGCTGCATCGGCGTTTTTCTTCCATTCTTGAATCTCGTTTCTCACCAGCGACGTACTCGTAATTTATATACACAGATATTTATATACGTATGTGTGTGTGTGTGTATATGTGAGAGCGCCGAGTGAACGAGTGAAGTATACTAGGTGAAACGGAATGAGCAAGAGAAGCTGAACTAAAAGGGCAGTTACTGCCAGTGCTTGGGTGAAAGCCACCTGCGCTCTCAGAGTTATCACTCCGACCAGCCAAAGGTCTTATCTACGAATCCAACGAGAGTAACAACGGGATTACCGAAATTAAACTGGTTTCTCCCGTTAATCCCGTGTCTTCCTCGGCGTTTACCACCCACGCCGTGAGCCACATTCGCCTCGATCTGGACGAATGAAAGCGATTTAATGCACGTCCGAAGTTGATACTCACCCTCGAACACCAGATGGGCGGACATCGTTCGTATGAAACGTGATGTTTTCTTACGCATCCACTCGTCTCGGGGGAAACTTCTGTCCGTTTTGTCAATGACAAAAGTTGTCCAACTGATATCGATCTTCCAGTTCACTCGTGGGATTGCTAAATGTACGGTGTTGCATATGGGCCACTTCGTATCAAGTCTAAAAAAAAATATATCTGAACAACCAGTCACTGATGGAATTAGAAATTTCGTGAGGCCGACAAAGTTTATAATGATTTTTATGTTCAATAATGAACTAACTTTTTTCTATGGAGCAACGCGAGTGATTTACGTTTTCTTTCTTCCAAAATTCTCGTTTCTTCAGATTTTAATGACGTTGAAACTATTTTGGAACCATTGCAGGTCAGGTCTGAAGAAGCGGAAATCATCGTGCGCTGAATCCGTTCCGAAATTCCAATGTGCTGGCTCGACAGCTGAGAATTATTGCTCGCGGAGTTTTCGTAAGGAGATTTCAAATTTTCGTGGAATTCCGTAATAAGTCGTTCGACCGTTACCGGCAGTAAAATATATTTTCGTGAAGATTCGAAGCGACAGACTTTAACGACCAGTCTTTATGTGCTGCTCTTTAATAAAAGATTTACTATACTATTCGGTTTAAAAAGAAGTGTCTTTCTACTTTTGCTGAGTACGAAATGAAAAAATTAATTATATGTAAGCACATTATTTTATCGAAATGTAATTTATCGTCGCTAAAAAAGAAGCTGTGGCATTGATCGGAAGTCCGTTCAATTAATTAAGATATCGTTTGTATGTTGAAACGTTCGTATTCACCGAGGACTGGGTATATGTATATCGTCGAGGTAAGTGGGCAGGTTTGTCACGACGAAAGGGGTGCGTTAATTCTAATTGGTTAGTGCCTCTCATTGCAAACGGTATGGCAAAGACCGAGACGAGAAAATCCTCCCGGATTTCACCGGGCGTCTGCGTCGTCACCCGCCACTTCTTTCATCCACTGCCGATGTTATCTCTCGTTCAGAACCGTCCCTCAACCTTAAGAGATTACGAACGTCAAAGAGAATAAAGGGATGGAGCAGTGGAAACAGCAATGGAAGCGGTGACACGGGGCCACACAGCGTCCTACCCTCGTTCTATCCAGACCGAATCCTTTAAACCCGCGAGTTTTACTTCTCGTCAAATTGTCAAGTAGTTCGCAACTCTTTTATCGTCAATTGGCTCGCAACGAAAAATAATAAATTCTGTGCTTTGGGATAGTTGTCTATTCGTGGAATTCATGATTTTGTAAGTAACAATAAACAGTTGATTGAAAATAAATTACAAAAGCTTATTCGAAATATTTTGTCGTATTCGTATATATTACGCATATTTTGGGACGTTGCATTTTTTGTTCCATTGCTTAAAGTCTCATTCGCTACGAAAACATACAAATATGTTGATTCATGGTCCAAATTATCTCGCCCTCCGAGTTGTCTATGCAGCGTGGTTCTATTTCAAGATTAAACCATGCAAAGAAGAAATAGTTCCGTAATAAAAACATAAAACGACGACGCGACGATGGAAAACTATTTTTCCCCAAGTCGCTATATTTACCGTGGTGTTGCACAATCCCTCCGTGGTCGGAAAACCGCAGGAAGGGTCTGAAAGAAACGTGCGGACTCGAAGTAGTTCGTCAGTAGGGATCTGTGATTCAAGGGCCACGAAGCATTGGGTGATCCGGTATGCGAGGGGAAAAATAATGTAGATCCCGCTAACAACACCGTCTGTATAAACAAATTAGTGAGCAGCAGCTTTGACGGTGCGAGTTGTGTGGCCGTTGGTCGTCGGATGCTGGATGCTGGGTTTGGAGGAAGCTTTGGTAGCACGAACTCGAAGCGCATCTTGCTGTCGGTCGTGCGTCTCGTCGTTCACTCGTGGGCGACGGCGGTGGTGGCGTCGCGGCGAGCCATCATCAATCACCCTGGCTATCGGGGACGCTCTAGCTACGAGCCTTCTCCCGCATGAAACTAGCAGCCACGTTACCCAACCACCAACCACTTTCTTTCTTTCTTTCTCTCCATATAACGTGTTTGTGTACACACACGCGGGGCATGTTTCAACTGTATTGGCTACGCGTCGGAACACCCTGTCGCCAGCCACCCGGCGGCTCTGGAGTACGTATCACAGTTTAGTCGGGAAAGGAGAGTCGCGGACCGATGAGACGCGAAGTGAAAGAGCTACCGTAGAAAAAATGAAAAAAAAATATTACCGTTCGATACCATCGAATATTTCAGAGTGGGTTTAGGAACTTGAAAAATGCTGGAACGAAAATCTTCCCCTCCGTTTCCGAATATTCGGAACATTTGATGAGTTATTACTATTTTTCTACGATTTGTGAACATTTTAACCCAATTAATGTATAGTCGATCGGACCCAGGCCAAAATTACAAAATTCATTCGTTTATCGTTATTTTTACAATAGCCGTGAGCTTCATTTATGAATTTATCCCGGTTATTACCATGACATTTTCTATTTTTTTAAAGCCTTGAGTGGAATCGACCGCACGATGCACTTTCAGGGTGCGAAAAAGAACGATACACTAATGGGGTTACCAAACATTTTTAGGATGCATTCGGACTTTGAAAGATGTCGAAAAAAATCTTTTTTTTTTCTGAATATTCAGGATTAATGATCGAATCGTTGTTTCTCTGCGATACATGAAAATTTGTATGAATACTTTTTGAATGGAAAGCTTTTTACATGAATCGTTGATGAAACTCGCACTGATGAAAAATTCGGATGGATTGGACGTACCGACGAGGTTACGATTCTACGCGTTTTCATATGTGAGTTTATCGTGGAAACCGCAAGTTTTTGCGGTCTTATCAATCCACTAAAGTTTTAGGCGGGTTGGGGTTGCGCCGCTCGATGGTGTAGGATATTGTGTGTAGTCCTTCGTTACACAACCGACCGATGTCGGTCTCAAAGTAAACGGTTCCCCCGGGGAATATTTAATTAGGGAAAACTTGAATATCCACCCGGTATCCAAGTTAAGGTACTTGCTCCAACGTGATACTATAACCCTTCCACTTGGTTCGCTCCCATCGTATTCGATCTACCGAGCATTGTTGGTACAAACTGTTGTGTCTAGCTACCCTCGGCTTTATAGTCACCCGTTCCCGGGCATCGAACGTGCGTTTAAGGGCCACGGAACGAACCCAGAGGGTTTCGCTATTACGATGAAAATTTACGTTAAATTTTCCCATTTCCGCTAACGGTATTTGCCTCTTCCATGCCTCTCAATTTTACGATAATTCAGCGCTACAAATGTACCGAGAATATTGAACAAAGTACGAGATAACCTGAATAAATAATTCATGAAATTATATTCACATGTATTCCGTATTCCTTTATACCTTTCGCGTGAAACACGATTTTAAAAGGGAGTACCGGAAAAAAGCAATAGGTTCACGGGTTAAAATACCGAAATGATTGATGATCAAGAGTAGTCGTTGGGGGTTTTTTTTTTTTTTTAATGTTATGCAAAGCTTCGGGGTTCGCAACGGGATCACCCTCTCTCGCAATGAGATCGAACCTTTTTTTTATATGCTGCTCGATCTGACATCACGAAAAATGCATTTTCCACGAGTGAATAGGTGAAAGGGGATGGAGCATGTCTTATTCGAGCACTAGGCGACCCCTCGCACTGTGAAAATGGCACAGTGATTGGCTTTGTGTCAGAATTGATGTTTTTCGATACTTCGTGATGAATATAGGTCAGGCCATTATACAGGATGTCGTGAAGAAAAATCGGCTTCGGGTGTTGGGGGGGTATCAAATATTTTTTTTGATCCGATAGAAAATCGTAACTTTCTCAGGTGAGACATTGTAAAATCATTCATTCACACCTCTGTACGATTAAACGTGAAAGCCCGAAGTTTTAGGAGTGATTTGTCGAGTCTTGATCCGACCTGCCTTTTTTTCATCCCCCGCTTAAATTATTCTATTTATTATATATCTACAGTACGCCTTTTCACCCCATTCCGGATTCTCATTGCACCGAGCCATTTTGCCCCGAGGTTTCTTCCCACCAGTCACGAAATACACGCTTACACACATATTCGGCTATGTTCCCTCTGTAATTGGGTGCTGAAGCACTCTCGCCCGACCGACCGGGCCGTCACAAGCATTCGAAAGTTATGCGTGTCTTCCGTCGCATTTCGTTATTCTCTCTTCTGTTTTCCTTTTTACACAGCAAAACTTATTTCGCCGAATAGACGGCTCCATCCAACCTACCTTTTCCTTTGAAGACACGGAGATGAGAAAACGTGAAATAAAAGGTTCTTCTTTCTTTCGAATGGTAGCACGAATACGTTTCGAAAAAGCTTGTCTGGCAACATCTTCGGAGCTACTCAGATGTCGGAAGTCTCGACGAAACGTGCTTGCAACTTCACGTCGGAGCTGTTGAACCTGGAAGGCCGTATTCGAATGTACGCCCGCGAGCCAATCGAAGGTTCTTTCTGTTTTTAGAGAGGATGGAATTTGTCCCGGAGAAATCGGTATTGAATCGAGAAAGCAAAGCCCGGTACGTGCTCGAGAGACCTTTTTCACGGTCGCACGACGTTGCTACGAAGCTCCGCCCGCGAAGCTTGAGAATAATTGTACACGCGTCGGTGACGAAGAGCACTCTGATAAATACGATTCATTGATTTCAATTTATCACCGTATCGCATCTCGATTGTTATGGCGGACGATAATGACATCGGTGCACCCGGAACGAGGGACGAAAGAAATGTGTAATGAAAAAAGAAGATGGACGAAGAACAAGGAAAAAAGAAGCTGACGCGCGGAGCGATGGACAAGGAGGGAAAGCGAGACACGGTTGTTTGAACGATCGAATAATTCCAGATGTCAGAAAGATAAATGGTAACAAACGCGGAAGTACGAATAAGACATTCGAGCACGCGTCTTCCGACCCTCGGAAATCCGTGAGGATTCTACAGGTTACGATAAAACGCCGCCGGGGCGATAGTTGAGAAGGAAACGGAGCGAGAGAGAAAGAAAGAGAGAGAAAAAGAGAAACCAGTCACAACTGGAAAATCGTCGCAACAAAAATCAACCCTAATGTCGATCTTGCACTTTTTTTCCTTGCTCTTTCATTCTTCCTCAACTTCAACGAAGACGTTTTTTGTTATTCCTTTATCTATCTTTTTTCTATCCTTATTCTTGGTCGACCGAAGCAGATTTTGGCGCCGAAACGTAAGACGGCAATCGGCGCCGAGAAATAAAACAGCGCGGGCCGCGCGAGAGATCTGAAATTCTTTCCAAATCGTTGAGTGATTTTGTGAGCCTCCGGTAAAGCCAACAAGAGGGTAGACGGGCCGAGCGGTGACAGCGCTTTCCGACACTGACTAATGATCGTCGAAGTCAATGGTTAATACCGTTGGCAAGAGACGCCAGGTTCGTCACTCTTGCCTCCACCATCAGCGTCAACCAAGATCATCTCTACCCTCCGGCTAATTTTTTTTTTTTTTTTCATCCCCCTTCGATAGTTTGGCCAGTGCGGCTTTGCCCCTCGGCCTTCACCCTCCCGCGGCGATGCAACTTTGAGTGATTCGCAACGCCTTGTAGGTTCGCGAATGCATCATCAAATACGAATGAAAATAAACATCGTTAAACCCTGAAACTGGAGGGGAGGGGAATCGCTGACACCGGAAGCTTGCGAGAAGAAAGATTCGATCTTCGAAGGGGACGAAAATAATGAATCACGTGTTGCACTTTGGTCTACCCGTGCGGGCAACATGTTTTTTTTTTTTTCATGATACGGTATCGCGTACCAAGTTACACGCCGCGTTGATGGCTTTATTGTGAATCGAGAAGATCGAGACGATGCTAAAAAATTGTGCGTTAAAATGGCAGCAATGAAAATTAATAAAAATAGGAAATAAAATAATTTTTACGGTCAGAGAAACAGGACGCTACTGGGATTACGTTTTACGACGTCTCTCAACGAACGTTAGCGGAAGATATAACGACGTTTTGACATTTTTTTTTAATCGTCCTTATTACCGTGTGAAATATGAAATTATTATTCAATTATTCATGGGCGGATGAAAATAAAGCGAATTCGAAGAAGCCAATATTCTCGGAGACGAAGCTCTTGTCGCGAAACCGCTATACGCTACGATATCGAGGCAATCCATACGTGTCTACGTTTTGTTGCGATAAAACGATACGGAACGACGCGAAGGGGAACGAAAACGCGAATGGACCGTCGGCAGGGTGAGGGGGAGGAGGAGGATCACCGCTACCGACGTCGCGCCGTTTCGAAGGAGTCAAGTCTATAAATATAAAAATTCGTTGCTGTCAAACGTGTTGCTTTTAACGAAGATTTATTTTCGAAGAACGAAAAGTTGTATGCCACATCGGCCATCACCAGCCACGGCAATTTACTTCCACGAATCAATAATTCAGAGTTATACGCGAGCAGAAACGTAGTATCCGGCTGACGCTGATGCCCGTGCACGTTGCGCACGCTGTCGCTATACGGCCAAACGTAATTTTTTGTGCCCCCCCTCCGCTCTCTCTCTCTCTCTCTTCTTTCCATCGTTCGAGTAACCGATAAATCTTGGCACATCTCTCGCTAATAATGCAATGACTCCTCGTGTCGTATAAACGGGCGACATGTTTTCGAGTCAATATTATTAAACCGGCTTGTTTTACGACTAACCACTCCCCCCCAACCTCTTACGGTGCGGTAATTCCAATTGGCTACCCAATGTTTTCTACCGAGTCGCGCCCTCGTTAATACTTCCAAATTGAACGAAAATAAAAATAAAAATTGCAATTAAAAATAATTCCGAAAAACGAATATCGATAAAATAAAAAAAAAACAATGATAAAAAATTAATGAATGAGACATCAGCGACGTGGATGTCGAGTCGGTCTCGATGGCGGCGATAAATTCGGTTAACTCGATAGAGCCTGATAACCGAGTCGCGTCACGTGTGTGAAAGGTCCTCGCAGCCGCAAGTTTCTGTCTGGTAAAGGGGGGGGGGGCGGTGGAGAAGGTAAATTAAACGTGCGAGAAGGAACGCACGAGGAGTAACGATTTCGATTTTGTCGGAGCATCGGGTGTTCGCCACGTTTCCGCTTCCACGATCACGAACGGGGGAGCGTTATTGCAACGGTTGTAATTCGATCGGATTTCAATTTGCCGAGGAACGAGAGGTGAACAAAAATGCGGAATGAGACGGGACAGATGTTGCGCTGTGCGGTGGACGCTCGGATGGCCATGTGTGCGTGGCAATGGTTGTGCACCACGAGGTACGTGGTGAATGGTCGGTTCATGTTTATAGTGTCACGAGTTCGATGTATATTTACTCGGGTTCACATTTTCCGGCTTAATTGTCAACAGGTTAGTACCCTCATGTATAACAGTCTGGTATTTTTATTGCTCGATAAACGGGGAACGCATGACGAAACGTGTAACCGAACGGGGGTTGATTCACGAGTCAAGCGGGGGAGGGGGGGTTGTTGAAAAAAAAATAATATAAATTGGGGACACTCGAGTATTTTTGGTTTCCGTGAAAATCATCGGTCGGAACGAAAATTCACTGTAAAACGATTGCAAGGGGCGAGTCAATCATTCAACATCCGGAAGGGGAGAAGTCTATCGACTGGATCATACATTTTTTTTCAACGTTATTCGTAAGCATGCAACGCTTTGTCGACGATGTATTTGATAACGAAACCTACGATTATAACGTAAAATAAATGAATTTAGAATATATATTTGAAAAATAAAGCAATATTAAGTCTAAGTCCACCCCTATGAGACCATATTGTCCATCACGATGAACTTTCTGTACTCGACAAACAAGCTCGTTGATCCTTAGATCGAAATAATCTACAACATCTGCCATACGACTGGTTCCACAATAAGAGTCGTAAACGTTTGACGCCACTCACGTGAAACCAGCAATGAAGTTCAACACTGTTGGGATATAATATACCGCACGTTCGATATCAATGGTGCACAGTAGTCACGGTTCGTTTCGTATGACAGTAGATCGTTTTTCGTTGGATTATTTGTGCGAACTCTTCGTTCGGAAGATCGCTTGCCCGACCGGTGGAATATGGCACTTGGATTCGATGACGATCTATCGATGCATGAAGTCGGTACTCGTGGCGGTATTGTTTTCTCGGCAATAATCTTGGTAGGTTGTCGAACATTTTTTCCCTATTTTTTAAAGTACTTTTCAATATGCTGCGGACTTGGGTAACATACACACACACACACACACACACACACACACACACGCACTGTATCTGTACAAGGCTGCCCACCACGTTGAGACCGACTCGTGGCGAACAAATGCTGTTTCAAACATACGTCGAAAGTACGGGAACAGCGTGTAGTAAACGTACGGGACACGAGATATCGGCAATAAACCTTAGCTAGGATTGCGATTTCTTGGGCCGGGCTTACAATAAGGTCTTAGACGGTTCGGTTGTGAGCGTAGGTGTTGAACGCTACGAAATAATGATGATTGATCCTAGAAAAGGTTTCACCGTTAAGTAAAGACCGGTTTACGCGAGCGACTCGCGAGTCAAATCTGTTACGTACATATATGTTTATATATTTATGCTTATACGTATATTTTATCGTCATGTATACACGTACGAATGCGACTATATGGGATTACGTGCCCAATACCTGTTCGCGAGGCGAGGTACCACTCTGTGGCTTCCACGATCGCGTATCTCACGGGGCAGAACCTTCATCGTCGGTTGTGGGTACGTTCCGCAACGTCGAAAATAATACGTGCAACGAAACGGCTCACTGATTCCCGAGCGAATAACGCCGTCAGCATTCGCCATCAGCGATTGTTCCACCTGGACCGGTACGATCCCATAATGTGGAAGATAAATGCAAAGATCTGAAGATCGTTGATGGTTATGTACGCTTGAGAACTTGGAATGTAATTTGTGGAAAAGTGTTTGGCATTAGAGAACGATCGTTTGGTAATTGAGACTGGCGAAAACATTTGCTTTTTATTATTTATTTTTTGTCTTTTGACTCCAAAGAATGGAAAGATCGTGCGATTTTAAGAGGGAGTTCAATCGAGTCGGCAACGAAGGTAAAACTGATTTCTGCAATTGCTGCGAATTATTTACGCCGTGAAGCGCTGTTGCTCGACCGATTCCAGTTTCGTTCTCGTACCTTCGATCTGGATGGCGCGTGCCACAAATCGGAGACACCGAGATAACACACACGGCCCAAGGAAGTTGCCGTTGCGAGAACGTCAAACCCGTTTGCGTGTTAATTCAACATGAATCATTCGTGAATGGTTTCGCGCCGGGATTCTCATGAATAATCGATGGATATATATCATCCCAACGTGGATACGTCTGGAGTTTGAGTTTGCGAAGAGATCTACTTCACGTGGGAGTCGATTTGAAAACTGGATATCGCGCTATGTATGTCGCGTGGCTTCGACTATTTTGCCACGTAATATTCTTTTCCGGGGGGGGGGGGGGGGCAAACCGTTGCAAAGTGCGAGACGTGCAAACGGCATAATATCCGCGAGATGGATTATCGTCCGTCTGTCCGTGTGCGCCTCGCTCGGTCGTTCGCGACGACCCACGCTGCAGTACATTACACGCTTTTGCATAAAGCCTCGTTTCTCGACGATGAGTGCCAGCACTGTGGTGCACAAGCACCGACGTTTGAATTGAATGTCACCTCGGTATGACTTGAAATTGCAAAATATACAATCGATCCATCAGTTTTCGAACCATTAAAATCCATATGAAGATAAAAATGGCATATTTTACATGGCAAAACTCATTTAAAATCATAAAAAACGTCCTCCACATTATTTCTATGACCGATAATCGCTGAGAAATGCGATAAGTCGTCGTTTTGCAGATCGAGAACAATTTTTGAAAAAATTTCGAGTCGCGTAATCCACGTGGAAATCCATTTCAACGAAAATCAGCGAAAAACACGTTGGGACAGTAATGACAGAGTGATGATACGAATTACACGAAAGAAATTGGGATGCTGAATATTTGACGTAAGTCATACAGACGAGTTGTGTAAATGTGATATTTAAATTGGAGAAACTTCGCTCGGCGATTCGTCATGGTACATGGGATGGGGTTCGGCACGAAATTGAATTTCGTGGGAGAAAGAACCGCGGAAGAAACTCCGCTGGATTTACCGAAGACGGTTTTACCTGTGATATTACACGTTCGCATTCAGTTGAATTACCTCATACGGCTCTCATCGAGTCTCAGCGCTCTTTATTGCATTGGCACACACTGCACCCATGTTACATTTACTCGAGCTGCCAATCGCCTCGTATCACGTATCGCCATGTCTACAACATATTATATAACAATATCCTACCAGAGAAAACTGAAGGCATCAAGAAAAATTAAAGAAAACTATTCGTTTTTGCGTATAAAAACTTGACCACAACGAGGAAAATCATTCAATCAAGCAGTTGCCAGTAGTCCCACCATTATTTTCTTTAACATCCCATAATATCATTGCAAAACCAGAACAATCTTCGAGTCTGGAAACCATAATTATAAAATAATGTCTCCTCCAAATTTAGGAAATTAACCACATCAAATTATCTTAATTATTCGAGTGATCGTGATTTCCAATTTACAATAATAAAGCACAACATTCAAAGATGGGTTCTAAAGTTTATTCGGACAATTTGTACGATCCGTGAAAGCATCTTTGGCACGAGTTAACGAGACTCGTCGCGCAAGAGTTAATAAGATCCAAACGGGCTACTGCAGAATGATGTAGGATATGCATATATAAATATATAGAAGCAACAAGCAGACCTTATGTACCTCTCGCGGTGTCTCAAGACCCGAGACACCCAAAGGAGCCTGCAAAGCGTCGCCAAGTTTACGTTTGCACGATCTACTCTCACAGTGTAATTACCCGACGCGCAGGAGTGAGCTTCGGAAACTCTCGGAGCACGTTATAGTCATACCACGCTCGGTACAACGAACTCCGAGCATAAAAGCACGGTAGTTGGTGTCCATTATCTATCCGCTATAACACGTACTACCCGTGGAAGTCTTACTTCGTACGTTACAATCCCAACCGTTGCAAGGACCACTGGGAAACAATTTACGACGAGTCAGACCGAAGCAAAAGCACCGAGCGAGAGCAAGCACACGTGCAGGACGAATCGTAGGACAAGCCAGCGAGAGAAAGCGTGAAGGTAGTGAATGGAAGATAGCTCGTCGTTGGGTAAATTCAACGAATAGTTTACTCGGCTTGCGGTTCGAGATATCCGTTTCAAGTACAACATGCAGATTGTGTTACACCTACGTGAAGCCAGAATTATCCGAGCGGTGCGGGTATTATATATCCATTCGTTTAAATTCTCGTCAAAGATCTATTAGCTCGCGGACGGGATTGCGAGACATGTGCGCCGAGATGTAACGGTATCGCACTGTATCATAAATGGGAGAGGCTGTGCCGGTCGAGAAGTGTATTATCTGGTAGAAAACCAGATTTCTTCCTAGTTCGTCCCGTTCAATCTCTTCGGTCTCTCGGGCTCGTTCGCGACGGGTCCGAATCGAGGCTTGCCAAAAGGGACTGATGATTTGCATCTTTCGAGTGGGATATGGTAGACGTCCTTGTTTCACGGAGTCTGTTAGCGATCGGTTGGGATCGTCGAGATGGTGGAAGTTTTTGTCAAATACCGAATACTCGATTCGATATGCATCCTCGTAATGATCTTGTAATTTATCCTCGGGTCTCGTCCTTTCGGATCCCTCTCCGGTCCCGATTGTACGGATATGCTGTTGAGGTCTCGTCGTTTCATGCGCGGAACGATCTATCGGCAAGATTGCCGAGCGGTTACCTCAGAGTCAAGCGGCAGCGTGAAGAAATCATATAACCGACGATCGATTGACCGCCGCAGTCGGTCGTTCGACTCGTGATTGACCGTCACGTACACGCCTCGAGGGTCGTCGTACGATCCGTGTGCGAGAACTCGATGCGGCCGATGTACAGACACGATCGGCGCGGGCGCGCGCGTGCGCGGCGGTGCGGCGCCTGGCCGCAAATCGGGGAACTCGTCAAAAGGAACAGCGAGAAGGAAACTCGACGCGGACACGGCGGTGAGAGTGAGCCGGACGGTAAAGCAACTCTCGGCTAATTGATAGATTACATGCCACGGTTTACCAACGGTCATCATACGCGCGAGGGCCTCCTCTCTGCGTATAATTTATTACGCCTTCGCTTCCCATGAACGTTGCCGGAGCAATCCTGCACGCCCCGGACTCGGTGACTCGCTGGCTTTGTGCGATGCACCTTGCTGCCGAGACTTCCATCGGCTACCGGGAGCTTCTGGAAGCTGAATAACAGATCGGGGGATGGCTGGCAAGAAAAAAAAAGTTCGTTACCTGTAAAATTACCGAGTCCTGATAAACGCGGCCGCAAACCATAGCGCGGATGATTATTTGACACATCGAAGAAAAAAAGAAAAGGCAATTTTACGAAGGTGATACATTTCGGGAGACTTCGCGTTAACTGCCTGGGTCATTTGTCCTTTTTTTTTTTTTCGTGAACCATATTTTGCTCGGAAAGCTTTGGTCGCTACCGTTATGGACTCTCCGATACTTGAGCTCATATTGCAACGGATGCCGAGAGTTTGCATCGTGAATATAGTTACTGTATGCAGCAAAGGTGGATGATACTAATGCCAGAAAGAGCGGAGCGCCTATTTTGTATAACCAGTTTTGCCGAGGCTGAGATTTACGACCCTGACCATCGCTGGGCACTTCTCCCGGCTTCGCGAATGGCGTTATAGCCGTGGCAATCTGCATCGCGTTTCTCGGTCGCACGAGCCCCGGTGTTGCTCGACAAAGCCCGGAGGGTTCGATCGGTTGCTACAAACTTCTGACGGTCTCGGCAACTTTGCCATCGTATCGTCAAACAAAAATAGAAACGGATGAACTTTATACGATCGACATAAAAGCTGTGCTACTCCTCACCGGAAGTAATCGACGTCGTGGATGGTAAATAACCCATCCGGAGATCATTGATTCAAAAACGGATCCTCGGATTGCGATATAACGATCGAGAAGATTGCACTGAATGGAGAATCAGTGTCCTGTAAATTACCTCTATTATGACTTCGACTGGCTATATTTCGATTATTACACGTCGCTGAGTCGATAATCTCGACAAACGAGTCGTTATATTACTTCTACCCGACTCAACGTTTCATGACCTATTTATGTCTAAAATAACGCGTTAAAGTTTTGACACGACTGCACCGAACCGTATCACGTTTATACATTCTTGGATTATAATTCAAACCGTTATTATCATTCTCTTCTCGACGATGATTCACAATTTAGTTTGCATCTCTCGCGCATATGTATATATTAGCTCGTGATTGAAGATCCATTTATTCATGGATGAATCTTCAAAGAGTTTGTATATACAGTCTATTCACAAAGCAGCAACCTGTAATCACACAGGCGCTCCCTTGTCGTTCACGGCCAACGGTTCTTCGTAACCAACTCATCCTGCGCCCCGAAGCGTTCTATATCTAATCGCACGGTGTGTTACACGGCTGGACGTTTAAGTCCATCGAACGCCGTGTGTGCGTCGGCCGAGTCGTTCGATTCTCGCTCGCAGCAAGACCGGGCCGGGGGGGTCTGGGAAAAGAGATTAAACGAAAGCTCGGGCGCCGGTCAGTAGCCCGACCGGGACACGGGCAAGGATCCTACCGGCAAACTTATTCGTCCGTGTGCCGGCAGAGCCTTCACGATGTCGACTACAAATTGCCGCCCGTCGAGCAATTAGTCTTGGACGATCAACGAGTCATCCGCGTAACGTTCCCTGGATGCCCGGGTTGCGTCCCACGATTCGCTCTACGGTCCGCGCGGCATCAACCTCGAGAGATACGCGAGATTCCAACCGTCTATGCGCTACCTCCGTACGCTGCAGCATCAAGGCAAAACGCCTTCCGTATCACGCATCGCGCCCGCACTCGTGTTGCGAAGATGATGTACGAGTTGGCATTGCAAATTAAAAGAAAACCTAACGTAGAGATAAAATTGAGTGTAACGACCACTCAATAACACGCCGTAATCCGATTCATCCTGCGGGCTGATGTACGCGCTGCGTACTTCCGATGAACGCCGTGTGAGCGAGCACACATATACGTACACATGCGCATACGCGTGCACAACGAGTTTCTTGCAAATTCAACGCCTGGTTCCCACGAAGTAGAACGAGCGCAATTTTATCCGAACACCGGAAATTGCCACAAAACGGTTCTGCTGTGCAACGCAGTAAGCTTCGGATGTTAAATTAATGTTCTCAAACGATTTTTCGCGTGGATTACATCGCGAATTGAACCGAAATATCGGGACTTACTCGAGCCATGGGTTATTACGATTCGTGTTGCGAAACTGGACTACACTACGACCTCGATTCTTGCAACGTCGATTTTCATGGGAGTCCCTCGTTTCATGTGGCACATCGATCGACGCGACGCGCGATGGGGGAAGCGCCAAGCCAATCAGTGCCTCCGGTAGCCCCACCGAGCTCGCAGTATCCATACTTCATTGTCGTCGGAGCCATGCAGTTCCGGCGCTGTTACAAGAATCGAGGCTGTAGTGTATTGCAAACTGGGAAATACTAAAATTCGGCACGACTTAACGTCGCATACCAATTTAACCGGCCGAGCACCGTGATGACCGGGGCAAATTGGGGCATAATGCAGATTCGCTCGTTAAGCAACCGGCCAGGGTCGAACCCCTTTGATTGTCTATAATTATTGCTCTCCGGGGAAAAGGCCCGGATAATTGTTCCACAGATTTGCGTTGCTCTTCGTATGTATATCATATCACGCGCTATCTAGGGGTGTGTAGACGCTGGTTTTAGGTTAGCGAATTGGACAAGGCGAAACTATGGGCGGATTCGTTGATATGCCGTACGCGTTTTATCACCCATCTCACTCGTCTGATTGACCTCGTACGGCGGCTGCGTAGCCAGTTATCTGTTGAATGAGGGACGCGTATATTGCGCTTTGGTCAACGGCACAGATCTCACCTCGCTTTTAGAGGGTAGCGATGCTAATCTTAACGGCACTTGCTCGTTGAATCCCCCTTCTCTTGTGTCATATTGCCCGGGGGGTCGTGCATGGATAACTACCCTTAGGGTGGGTCTACCCCATGGTAAAATACCCTTCGCAGAAGCCCGGGCCTCATTGCTCTATCGTGCTCGAACCTTCGCAGTTTTACGTCCTCCCACGTGACCATTCGCGAATGTCGGGACACCATACTGCCCCTTAATAGGGAGATACGGGCCAGGATTTAATCCGAATATATCTCGACGCAGCAGCAGCATTGGTCACACTTGAGCCGCGGTAGAAAAAAAAATGTTACCACACAATTTATATGTATATACATAACACCCCGGGACCGGAGTCGGCAATTAAAAAAAAAATTGGGAGTCTTGACAGATAATGAAACGTCAATGTAAATTTTAACTACTATGGCTATCGCGAGTTTGTCGTAGTATCCTCCCCAAAGAAAAATCTTGTGTTGCCTGTATTATTCCCTGAAGTGCTGATGGCGATGGCGAAAGCTCTGGAGCCTCATTGAATAAGAGTAAGAGCACAGTAATAACGAGTTAGTACACGAAAAAAAAATAAAACAATAAAAAAACAACCAGGCACGACCTTCTGCTTTGTACCTCCGACGAGTGGTAAATATGTACATTCGTCACGTGGCAAAATTGAATTTCACGCGATAGAATGAAGAATGTTCTTGTCCTTGTCTACGTTGTAATTTTCTGGGTTCGAGAGAACGACTTCCAACGCCGCGTAACACGAATCGAGACAGCGATTCGACTGCACTGTCCGAGTCCACGATTCACGAGCGCGATCACGAGCCCGAGTGAGACTTTCGCCGCCCCTGTGCACCTTGACGAATTGTGAAATGGTCCGGTGCGCTACACCGATACCCAGCGGTCGATATCTTTCGGCAGCGAAGATTGCGGCACTTTGCGGTTCAGATTCAATCAGAGTTAACGCTCATGCTCTCCACGCAGGGGATCCGGGGTCGTGATGATATAACCGAGTGAAAAACGCCTCGGGATTGCCACCTGAGGCGTTGATGCACGTATTTTTACTTTAAAAATAAGATTTTTCGACGATCATGCAGGTCGCTCGAAGAAAAAACAGTTAGTCGAGGGCAAGGCAGACTGTTCTTTAATTCAAGTACATAGAATATTGCGATCACGCGTTTACGGCATCTCCTCTACTACTTCCGTCAATTATATAATTTTTTAAATGTTCTCTGCTTCTACTGCTTCGGTGAATTATTTATTTCTTGAAATATTTCTCCTCAATTCTCAATAAAAATTGACTGAACCATTTCATCAGCAGATCCCATGTACAGAGATATATCTATTTTCCGCATTTTTTTCAATGTATATTCCCATCGCTCGTACTTCGTAATTCGATTGTGACAAGTAACACTCGATGATTCAGACAAATCGGTTGGAAATATCAATAGGTAAATTGATTCCTACCCGACACTCTCTTCAACTGGAAAATACTAGAGATGTTCTCTGAAAGCGTCCACTGAACGGCCGCCCTCGAGTTGAATAATAATAGCAATAGCTCCTCGATCGAAGGATCCCATATCTACTTTTATTTAGTTTTTGAAGACTTAACGTCGTCAACCCAAAACTCGTGGCCACGCGGAAAATTTACTGCGCCACGTG
Source organism: Sussaba pulchella (assembly GCA_963971145.1). Taxonomy (NCBI): domain Eukaryota; kingdom Metazoa; phylum Arthropoda; class Insecta; order Hymenoptera; family Ichneumonidae; genus Sussaba; species Sussaba pulchella. Next base: position 17,147,538 of record OZ020169.1, on the reverse strand, counting down.
CCGGAGTCCACTGACGTCTCGAACGATGCCCCTTTCCACAGCGTGAAAGTTCTCCGAGCGTGTTGCAAGCCCGCTGTGCGACATATCGCATTGACTCCGCGTCGTCTCGAGCCGCGATATGTGTACCATGTGCGGGATGCTGAAGGATGCGCGCTCGTGTGTGAAGACCGTGCAGAATGCTCGTGCAACGTCGACCCCCTGAACTGACCCCGTGAGCTCGGCGAAGTGCGGCAACTGCACGCCGAACGTGTTAGATTTTCCGCGTCCCGCTTGATTGCCCCGCGCACCCTGCTCGCTTGCTGATCTATGTGTGACTTCTGCAGACGATGCGTCGGATTGTCCGACCGTCGTTCGTTGCGTTGCAACGGCATGGTATGCCATTTCGTTGGTACAATTCGATTGTGCACGGAGGTTGGATTGTGAGAGATATAAATTATCGGCTGGGGGAATTATCCAGATGCCAACGATAGATACTGGCTAGAGATACTACGTGCGGCGCTAACGGTTCTTCAATATTGTCGAGTGGCAACAGATATCAATAGAAAACTTTCATGTTACTTTGTTTGGAAACGATGTAGTAGAGAGAGATCTTGAAAATTAAAACGAACAAAAATTTCTAATGCATTTTATTATTTTTTCAGTTCGTTATGATCGGTAGATATACCTAATATGTGATCTTGTCATATTCTTATAATTTAAGCCGAGAAATAAAAGTTTTTCATTTTTTTGTGATGGAGGTAGGTCCGTCTAACGGGTCACGGATTAGTTCAGCGACGCCGTCGCTCGGGGCGCTGCGATCCAACAGTATTGCCTACATAGATAAACACTTTGTAGACATTGCTCTACTACTAACTCATATTGCACCATATAAATATATATAGATAGATATATTATGATTAACGATATAAACAACACTGTCCGATCGCCATGATATCTACCGGCCGACAAAACAACCAAGAAGTCGTCACGTTAGCCGCAATCGCCCCCCCCCCCCCCCCCCCCCGCCCCGTGCCAAAAGTTGCCAAACCTGTCTGTAAGACCGCAATCCTAGCCAAACGCTAGGCAGAAAATAATTGACGATCGTCGTGATTCCATTGTTCCCAAATGATTCATGTGCCACGACTGGTCGTTACAATTGACCGATGGATTCGTCGTCGACCACTTTACGAAATAGTCAAACGTCAAACTTCGCTAATCAACGATCGTTATAATCGAAGTATAACATGGCATCCGCGAAAGCATCGAGTGATAGCATTAGCGAGATCTTGTTCGTGGTATAGAGGAGCAGAATTATTGCACTTTCACTGAGAGAAGTGTACATATATATATAAATACATATACATGGGCACTGAGCTGTTTGCTCGACTGGCTGCATGATACCCAACAACACGAGAGGAGTCTCGAGCCTCGCCCATCAGCGAGCACTTCGAGCTTGTGTAACGACCGAGCTACGACCTGGTTCCCATAACTGTTCCAAGTACAACCAGGGAGCATCTACTATATATGTACTCTTCAACGCTGGAAGGTTATCCTGGAGAAGATTATTTCCACTACGTCGTGTGGTCTCCTGCCGATTTATTTCGTATTTATTTGCACTCTTCTGTCTTTTTACTAAATATATTTTATCACAAAAAAATAAAATAAAAACGCAATACAATAAGACGCTACATAAATACAGCACTTATTGTGAATAAAATTATCATTATTGTCCTGCACAATGTGTCTAATCGATAGTTGCCAAGCCAACTATGATGCTACAACGGAAATGCGTGTTTAAACGTGCGTAGTTAAAACGAATATACAGCGAAGACTCCTGTAAACTTATGCGAGGTCAGACTGTACATCGTGGATTACAAAAGTCTGGCAACAAATCGCGAAATCGGCAAGGAGAATGACCGCGTGAGTCCCGATCGTTTTGTTCGCGTATCGAAACCTCGAAATTGCGGTGCTTTCGACGGGTATGGATCCGGCGAAATCGAGTTGCGTGAACGTTGCAAGCTGTCGAGTTGCGGTTAAGAAGGTTGTACGTACAATACGTGCGTTCGCCTTCGGGCAATTGGGTCACTGTATCGCCTCGCGAGGGGCGATCTCAAACGGTCAGACTTTCGCACGGAGCAGCGCGCGGCGACTTGCGAACGAGCATCGTGAGTCCCTCTAATAGGATTAATTTTGTAATGATGACAGTCCCGCTCAATCTTTCACTTCACGGCGGCACGTCATCGATCAACTCGCTGGACCTTCGCTGCCGTTGCTGCTGCTGCTGCTGTTGGTGCTACGGCTGATGTCGGCGGTGAAGGCAAATATAGAAAGAACAAGCGAAAGATTACTTTCCGTTGCGTATTGTTCTCATCGTGGGTCGTAGCTACAATATCTGATATGGACCCACGAAGATAATGTCAGCTGGAAATTGTTTGAGTGATATTTAATGTGAGATTGAAAGAAAGACGGGCGATACAGTGGTGAAGTCTTCAAAAGAACAATTCTGATCTTTTAGAGGGAGGGAATAATTTTCCAGTCAACGACCTTTGAGTGAAAACACGAAAAGCCTCAAAATCTGAATAACTTAGAGGTTTTATGGATTATTGGTGAATTTATTACGAAAATAAAAGAGATAACACTGTGCTTATTTTCATATGAAATTCACGCACATACATGCGTAACATTTTATGCGTGGATTTTACATCGCTTAATCAATCCGCCATCTATTCAACGTCTCTATCCATACAGTGTCAAGTTCCTGTCCGACCGGTTTTTCGACTGTCCAAACCTAGTGGCGACAAGTTGTTGTTTTTTCTCCCATCACTCGGGAATATCGGTTTCCGCATTAACCCGGAAGTATTCCAGGGTGGCAGCGCGCGCTGTGGTCCAGAAGATTACGCCGTTGGTACATCGAAATGGAATAAAGTGGGCCAACGTTGCGGGACACCGCATACGCGTTACTCACACTCGTACCGAAAATACGTTCGTGTGTGCGATGCGCATGACGTACAGCATGCGGCGAGCCGATAGGTGACGGGAAATCGCGTTCTAATTGACGTGTCGAATCGGTCGTGCGTCCCGTTGCACTCACGGGAAACGGCGAAATTGGGGGTTGGAGGTTAGAGCGCGGGAGTGGGAGAGGAACGGGTTGCAATAGTACTGACACTAGATGGATTCTCGCTATAGCCGTTGTGTTGTTTTGTCGGGACATTCTCGTGCTGCTCGAGGCCGTGGCAAACGTTCCGGGTTCATCGTGATCGTAAAACCGCGACTGTTCACTCGTACCTCACCCGCATCGCTTGGTTCTTCTCGCTCTGCGTCAGGATGTCCACATAGCCGTTCGGGTATCGAACCGAGAGACGCAGCGGAGGAATCGCCGGACCGTCGTGAACTATAAAACAAAAGCCCAACGGCTAAGTAGAAGCGTAACGGATCTATTGATGACCGACGAACAGAGCCGGTGATTAGCGATTCGTCGCTACGATATTTCTTGCCCGTACGGGTGACGCCGTAAAAGGTTCGGTGAGTGCGCAAGCCATTCGCGGTTTTGTCCTCGCCACCGTTGACGTTTCTTCGGTATATCGCAGCCATTAGGCATGCAAACGGCATGCTGATTGACCCTAAGACACTTTCATGGTAATGCACCTGGGAAACAAACGACGCGAGAGCTAAGTTTTCGCCTTCTTCGTGTTGCGTTCGTCTCGGAATTAATTAAAATGCAAAAGTTCGATTCTGAAAGTGAGAAAAAGAGATTTTTTGTGATGCGACCTTACGAAAATAATGTTGGGAACATTATTATCGATGATGGGTTGAATTTTTTCAGCATTATCGGTTTATTTGGACTCAAATTATGAATAATTTAACGAATTTTAATGAGCTCGTAGAATTTGCGATGAGATAAATAACAATAATATAGAAACGATGCTCAATAGTAAGGACCGTAGACACGCGGTTGTTACGAGGCTCATTCGTTTAGTATGAAAGGTTCAAACTGGATAATAGTTTCACGATTGAACGAAGATAAGAAAAAGGTTACTTGCGTTCCCGAGTCACATTGCGCGATGAGAATAATGTGTGATACACGGCTGTGATCGATATTAGCGAGAAGAGTGAAGATTCTTCAAGCAAGAAAGTCATTTCTAAACGGACAATGGATATATTATCAACATATATTATGGCAGAATCTTCGATGGACTCATAAGTCAATAACACACGCGCAGCAGTTGATGTTGCAAGGCGGAAGTTGAAGCGAATGAGAAGCAATCCTCGAATCACGAGGAATTTATTCAAATATTGAATCGAATTTATCGCCTCGATTGATCCCCCATCCCCGTCCCCAAGCCTTTTTTCTCACGTGTTGAGTTTTCCGTGCTTCTCCACCCATCGGAAGCTTATTAGCAAACACTCGGTATATTGATTGACAGAAAAAACAGCGGGACGGACGGAGATTACCAGTCAAGTCGGGGGGTGAGTGAAGAGGAGGGGGAACGAGTTCAAAGGATCCGCCACGAGGGATAACGAGAGGACTCGCTCGCGACGATGGCAAAAGGCCCGAGAGAAGAGAAACGTAATGGAGAGGGTGCGCGTGCACGGGTGTTCGGTTTGATACATCACTGCCGCTGACAACCAACGTCAACGTCTTGCCGCGTTACACTCCTCGCACATCAACGCGTCACGCTACTTCGTATTGATCGCTTTGGCTGATAACGAAACGATAACAAGCTCGGTATAACGAACTCGTCACTCGTTGATTCTATAAATTTCCTATTCTTTACTTCTTGGTTGTTGTTTGTTTTTTTGGAAAGTCGAAAATGGTAAAAAAATGTATTTCATAATTCGGTCAAAATTAACTCGTTGCACTTTGGATTGGTTCTGAATAGAGAATCCTGATATAAATAATTTTCGCCTTGCAATTATTATTTGTCTCTTATTCATCACATATATTTATAGTTCTTTCTGATGATAAGAATATTTTTGTCCGATGAAAAATTCCGCACCGAACCTACGTCTCGACGTATAACGATCGGTTAACAGAAATTTGAAAAATTAATCGCGAGATTAAAGCGATGAATTATTCGCGAAGAAGAAAGCATTGCCCCCGCAGTGATCGAGCGAACGAGATGAACTTTACCGAGGCATTCATCATGCGTGTGGGCGGTTGCCAGGAGGGAGCATACCGAAAAAGGCTCTCCGTGGAGGATGAGGAAAAGGGGGGACGGCATCACGGTTATAAAGCAGCATTCTTCGTGTAGCTTCTCTGTCCGTACTTGTCTGGTTCTCTTCTCTCTCTCTTCCTCTTTGCCATACGAGTGCGATACTACTCGTCATTTTCTGCTCTGCTTTCAATTCTGCTTCTGCCGTTTTCCGCCCCACGCGGGACCCGCTTGCAGATCCTAGGCTTGCACTCACAGTCTTCGCATTACTGCAAGAGATTTTCTCGTTCCCGTACTCCGGCCCTGCACCTAGAAATTACATTTATCACCATTAACTTTAGTAAAATTAACGAAGAACGTACAATTCGTGGAAATGAGAATAAAAAACTGATAAGACGTTCATTCCACGTTGTAGTAATTCACATGGATTCGAATTTCGCCAGCATTGTTCTATACCGGATCCATGTGGCTCTGTTCAGCTTGCATTGGTTTAGTCAACGTTAGGCTAATATAATACAAGATTTCTCTCACTCGATCGTCGCGTCGAACGGAATATATTATTGTCACACGGATTTGATTGCAATCCAATAGTGAAAAGGTGGAGAACGTATCGATATACACAACATAATCGTCTGCGCACGGAGGTTACGCGATCGTATGGCGTCGACGCCACATCGTCAGATGCGCATTAATTAATTTTTTTTCTTCATTCGACTACAGACACCGAGTCAATGCTCACGTGGCTCCGTCGAATGCACAATCGACGAGACAACAATTATGCCACATAGACGCCTGCACCTCTCGCGATCAGTGGCTGGCTCGCACGACGTGTGTGCTTTCGCAAGAGCTTGGATTGCATTCAGCCTCCTTCGTCGAACTTTTTGTATCTCGTTCGACGCTTCGCGGTAAAATCCGTGCGAGCATTATCACGCCTTCTCATTGCACCGCCACGACAACGGGGTCAACGCGAACAACAATCGGCTAGCGTCATGTCTTCGGTATGATCGAACACAGCTGGCTGTGGAACGTGGCTTTTGCGATTGCGAGCGTCTAGCAGTTACGACTGTACCAGTGTCTGAAGACTCGTTTGCCTGGAAAGTATGGCGGTTTTGAGGATTGCGGCAATGTGATGATTAAAATCTGTTTTATCTCGGGAGAAGACTTAAGTTTTGGACATGAAGGCATTTCAAAGGTAGCGAATCAAATGAGTGAACATTTTTTTGAAATACACTCGAGCGATCGAACATTGCTGTGCGTGTAAAATTTAAGAAATACAATTTAGTCGTGATTCCGGTGGTAATTGTCGGTAACGTAGAGATTGCCTGAGTTTTCGTGAGTTTTATGAGTTTATTCCAGGCGCTCGACACTGCCTGAAGGATCGACGGTAAAATTTGCATGACGAAAAATCGTTATCCAATATTTCACCAAAAATCAACAATTAAGTTCAATCATACCAAAATAACGGCGAACTTTGTGTACAGGAAAATATTTGCTTTGAATTCGTGGAAATGTCGACGTAAGCCGTAATTGCTATGCGTTGAATTCGAGTAAAAGGGACATTCACGCGAAGGGTCTGAGAGGCCACACGAGGGTTTTCATTGAAACTACGACGGAAAATTCGTGAAGCCATTGCGACGTGCCAGAGACCAGACGTTTGATGGTCTCTCCCACGGTAACGTTACTTCAATGATCCGCATCTCGTGTCCGCAATGTCCGTAACTAATGCCGAACTCGCGGAATACGTGCATTTAATTTCCAAATGCGAAGCAATTTGGCGTATTTATCGACGCGAGAGAGGGTCGAGAGTATGAAATTGAACGAGACTCGAGTGGGAAGGAGAATCGAGAGGGGGCAACGTCGAAAGTTCAACTCGTAATTCATTTGCACGGGTTTCCAACGCTTCTCTTTCTCCATCTCGCTCACAGATTTTCAACCGTTTCTCTTCGATCCGGGACCTCGGAGTTTCTCCCTCGACCGCAACGGTCACCGCACACCGGCGTCGACATAAATCGAAAGCACCGTGGCGGCCTCCCTCCGTGCCCGGGGTCACTGTGTACACATACGCACCCAGTAACGTATACGGAAACATGGAAGTGAGCGCGAAGACCGATGTTCTCCTTCCTGGCAATGATGACGGTCATCGCCGCATCATTCTGCGACTCGGCTCCGCGAGTCGAGGCGGCCTCCCGTGAATCCTTTGAATTCCCTTTCAACCCTCTTGTCTCATTCCACTACGAGCCCCCGGGAAAACGAATTAAGCGTTTCGCAGTCTCCAATTTGCTTGTAATTCAGGCAAATTGTATGGGAACTAGGGACAACACCTTCATCGCAATTTTGTACCTGCTCGTGGCGCGTTAATTCACGAAACTCTTTTTAACAAAATTATTTTTAATTATTCTTCAATGGACTTTGTGTTGAAAATTAATTTATTTGTGTTTTACCCTTTTTATTTATTTTTCGCACAAAGTTTGTTGAAGAATTTCGCATTTTGGCATTTTGGTCCCTCATTGAATTAAAGTATGTACATTTTTGGAGGCGTTTTATCAAGATCGACATTACCTACCCACACGCACATTACATTTTTTGGGATGAAAAATTAACGAATTTTCTTTCTGCAATGTAGCGTAATGGGAATTTCAGATATAAGAATCAAATTCTAATCAGCCGGATTGCATAATCTGAATTTTCCGGACCGTATGCAATAACGAAGCGTAATTGAACAAAGTTTTAATCACCTTTCATTTCGATTTCATCCAATAATCGTCAGTTACAGATTTTCTTTCGCGTAGACATAATTGAAAAAAGTGCATTCGATAGTTTCGCCAATTCCTATAAATGCTGAGCACACGTTCAACGGTCACGGAAAATTCGTTGAAATCGAGGATGAATAATTAAGGAAGTTAGTTCGTTTGTAAAACGCAGTGGGATCAAACGGTGCTGATGGACAGTAAGAGACGAGCGTGGGTATTAGATATTAACGAGGCAATTTATCAGGTAGCCGTTAACGGCACGAAAAGCCAATGGGTTGAAGTATCTGTGACGCCGACCGGGACTCCGCTCTGGTTCATTAATTAGCGAATCCCGATCGACGCCCTGCTTTGAAAGGAGTCGTGTCTCTCGATTGCCGTGCACGGTTCGATTGAATTCACTATTCGTCGAATTGTCGACGCTTCGTTCAAAGCTGTGAGCTTGCAGTGCAAGATTAAATCTATCGCAATCGAACCAGCCGCTGGAAACTTCAGAGAACTACTGCTGCAACTTTATTTCGTGTGAAAAATGCGTCACGCACCTTACTTTGTAAATGAAAAAAATGCAGAGAAAAATAGTCAGTGCACCTTTTTGATTTTTTTTCTTTCATTTCAATATTGAGTAACTAGAAGTACTCTGTACAGCTGGAACGTGATATTGAAGATTATGGAGCTGTCAAAAAAGAGGGCGAAGATGGAGACAAAGAGCGAGAAAGAGAGAGGAAAGGAGAGGGTCAGAAAAGTATTTTAGTGCACTTCGAAGCTGTCGGAAGATTTTTGATAGCATTTCCGGGAAATAACAATCGTAACCGCAACGGTTATGGCTCTATTCCATGGTGTCGGTCACAGAGGCGTGGACGATGTAACAATTTTCGAGCCAATACGTCGAGATTTATCGGTGTAGGACTCAGCTGAAATTCTCCGGCTCTCCCCGTTTCCCTCAGCCCCTCCGAGTAATCGATCCAGGGTGGTCGTGTTCAACCTTCGAGGGACCCTGATTTTGCAACGAAGGAAAATTCGAAGGCCAGTAGTGTGGCCGAGCCGGACCTTCTGTAACGCTCTGATTACGTACAAACTCGGGTATATTCCCGTGCGAAACCTACTTCGGACCCTAGACTGGACAAATACTCGAAGCCGGTACGATGTTCGGTCGAATTTATGGCTCGTGGTTGCAATTCTCGAAGATTCTCCGACCCTATAGGGTCTATAGTCCTTCGAATGCTACGGCTGGTGGTTTGGAATTCGAACGGTCTTCGACCGTTAGGCATGAAAACCCTTCGTTCCCTTCGTGGCTATACGGGAAACTCGCTTACGCGGAAAATTACGAGACAGAGATGTTATCGAAGATCTGTAATCTTTGTTTTGTTTCAATTTTTTTCTCCAATTCGACGTTTTTGGTGCAGAAGAGTCATAAACGACCGCGATCGTGGTTAGACTACCTAGAAGACATTGCGTATCCAAGATTGCGAATGTTAGGTGCGAATGAGTGATGAGAGTCGAAATAGTTCGACGAGGTAGATTGTCGAAGAAGGATATTGCACGCTATCGCCATCAGCGGCTGAACAGGCTACTACTGCTGGTGTGATTCGGCAGGATGGCTCTAGTACCGCTGTCAGTAGCTTCCAATCAATTTGATAGTCGTCTCGTATGCCTATTAAATATACATATATTGTCGTCGTTGTGTGCCTTAAGCTGCTAGTTTACCGATATATGTATATATATAGACATATATAATCATGGGTGAACTAGCAGCCCAAGGGAAACGACGACCGCGATTCGCATACTCGATCAATCCACACCCAATGCTCTTCTGTCAATGCAGCACTATTCTGCTCTACCCGACACCTCAACCAACATAATCACTGTACCGTATATTTTTTTTCGTACGTCGCATTTCGCTCGTTCGCCCACACTCTGCCGTTAAGTCGTGGAATTATGCAAAGTAAAATGCTAATGACAACGATTCGGGAATTGCGAACGGCTCTTATTCGGCCTGTTTTTATTTATTTTTAATTTTTTTTTCTCGCATACCAATATCCGCCGTGTTGGCAAAGCGTCGTGAAAAGATGAAGGAGGAATAGGTGGACCGGTATAATGTCGAAGTAGCGAGGGTATGGCGATCGTTCTGTTCACGTGCGTCATCGGGATCGGGTTGACTTTTCATTCCCATCTGATAAGAGCGGACGCATGAGAACGGGATAATTACGCACTCGTTATGTAGGCTGTGTGCAAAAATCATTTGAAATCATGTTCGTCGAGAGAGATTTAATCTCGATGGTCTACGCGGAAGGATTTGTCTCGGCCAATGTAAAATAAATAAATAAACTAGCGTATGGAGATTCAGTAGCGCGAGGTTTTACTGCCCGGCGTCGTGCTAATCTCAATAATATTGTGATGTGAATATTGTCAGCACGATAATATCGGCGGTCTCGCACTGGCAAAATGAATAAAAAATTTACAGTCGAGTTCTCGTCACGAACAGCTTTTTGTTTTATTTCTCACGGCGTAATGCGTCTCAGGTGTACCAATGTCATAAAAAAAAGCCATAAAAGTCGTTCGAAACACATTTTTCGTTTTATATTTTAACAATTTTTTGTAAAATCTATAGTTTTACAGATATTAAAGTTTGGGTGATTATTCAAAGTTCGCAAGTCGATAAAAATCCCGGAAATATCGTAAATCATTCTCGCATCGAAACCATTACGAGAATTATCGTAGAAGCTGGAGACAGTGGAAGTATAAAGTTATCTTTGGTCGTTCAATTTGAAACGGAATCTCCCGTACGTAGGTAATTTATGACGGTAAATGACTCTTTTGCTCGGTACTGGCTATAACGTTATGGCTCTGACTTTTAGCGCATGAGAACGGACGCCGTGGCGAAGAGTGGGTGAGCACTGGCCGGAGCGCGGTCAGAAGTAGAAGAAATTGCATATAAAATAATGAACCCAAATGTGCCATTCCCGTTGTCGTTCGTAAATCACAGAAATCCGCATTAATATTCATTAAGCTTATGCAGATGGGCAATTTACGGTGTGTATATCCCTTACTTTGCTCTGGTACTCGAGCGCGCTTATGTATGACGTAAACCCGGAATGAATTCTTCCGACATTGCCACGGCCACTCTACTCCGCCGCTAACATTTTTTTTTACATTCGCGGTTTATGACGATTATTAAAAAAAAATCTTTAGATTCCGATCCGTAAAGTTTGTGCCTGAAATAATGTGAAAAATGTTTTTTTTTTAATCGTTGTTTTCAAAAAGGACGATTGACTAATATTTTAGAAAATGGAATATCAATATCTGGATCAATAGGATTATTCAATTGTCCTGAAAAAATATTTAATTCTACATCTGTTTTGCCTCAGAAGATTTGAAAATAATTTAATGAATTTTTATTTACTTACTGCAATGCCACGAGGGCCCTTCAGACGTTAGATAAACATTTGCGGTATCTAGTATCGTTGGGCTGGATCATTTAAAACAAAAAACAGTCCTATAATTAAAAAAAAAACCAAAGACTCGATTTTTTAAGCTACATTCTGTCAGCGAAAGAACTGAGTAATAAAATATAACTTTTTTCAAAGAAACTATCACAAAGTGCGAAGGTACAAGGATCAAATATTTATATCCGTACAACCTTCATTATTTTTAACCAAATCGTTTCTCTCAACGGCCCTCCAGACATTCTTATTCACACATAAATAAATAAGAAAAAGCAAAACAGAAAAAATATTTTCGTGGGTGTGACAAACGCGCTCTCCGGTTATTCGTTCCTGGAAGCGGAACAGCTGTTGTCGCGGGCAGTAGTAAAATCCGTCACATTTCTTCAGATTTGCAAATCTTGGCATGACCGGACTGTTGCGAATTCGGTGGTCGGTGCACTGCGGTGGTTCGTTTAAAAAAAACATGAAGAGAACAAAAAAAATAGAAAGGAAACAATTTTACATTTCCAGACAAAGTTACCGCGCGTGTTGGATTATGGAGCGAACAAGTTGGTGCTGCACGTTGCAACGGACCCGGAGTGTACGGCACGGCTGTGAATCATTCAGTTTTATGATGATCCGACATTTTGTGGGCAGCTGGGTTGACCGTAGATGCAGATGTAGCCGATATACATACATGTTCCAGCATACACCCTGAAGACACGAGACTCGCGTGCGTCTCGTCCTTTCGTAATTCTCGGAATCCCGATCCGATCGTTTCGGACCATCGACGAGATTTATCTGGAATCATCTCCCGATAAGTTCACCAGACGCGGAACTCCACGAAAAAAAAGTTCTTAGCCTGAAACGCCTGGACGATGGCGTCGAAGATTTGTCATTCTCGCAAAACGCGAGATTTGCGGTCGAAAATTTTTCCGCAATGTCGCTGACGACGTTGCCGTGATAATCCCCATAAAAGCCATCAAGGGCTTGTGTTACTTCGTTAGTACCGTCCACGATTCGCGACCGAGCTTCGACCACGGTCAACGGAAATGTGAGCCGAACGAGGACTGATTGCGGAAATTATGGCATCAGTGCGACCGCGACTTTTGTCCATGACATTTTCGAAATCTTCAATCACGAGAATTACAGGATCGACAACATTTCTCCGGACATTTGTGCATTTCATTTTTCCGGTCATACATTCGGTCCTCGAAAAAAAAAAAATACGACAATATTTTGAGAAATAAATGTGCGATGAAATTATTATGGGATTGAGGTTGTTTATGGTCGTTCCGGTTATGCACGATGCTGTCTAAAATAATTTCGTGAAGTCCCGCGATATGAAAAATATTAGCGATAAACGTTTTCTTTATATACATGATATACAAATATACAATGATATACCCATAAAAATATGTACATGCAAATGTCGTTGGTATCTTCACGAATTCACATAAATCTAGACAAGTTCAATGCGCGTTTCTCTCCTAGATTGATACGACGTCTGAAAAGCACTCCATGGATTCCGCAACGGCAGACGTTGGGTTTGTAAAATATATTGAAGTGCTTTTCAGCTCAAAAAGATGTTTTCATTCGAACGTTCATTCCGTCGAATGTTCGGTCCGGGTATTCGGCGTCTGTTCCTCAACTCGAGACGAATACGTAAGAAATTCAATAAACCGTTCGCAAGGTATGATTGAAACCTTTGCGAGGGCCGGAAGAGAGGTTCTTTCCGTCACCGGATTTCGTAAGTGAATTGCGCCCGAGACACTCGCAGAATCATACGAAAAACGTGAAATCGAAGAAAGAAACCCGAACCGTTCGCCGTCGTCTCTGCGCAAGCACGACGACGATAATTCAAGGTTCTACTCTTCGATCGTAACCCGAAAGAACGATGCGATCGGGATAAGCGCGTTTTGGAAATAACGCGTGAACGATGATGATACCAGAGCGATGGAGTTATCTCGAAACCAATGGAACCTCGTCGTCAACGTCAAACCCCATCGTAGCCAAATATATTTTTCCGATGCTTCATTTTCGCTCGCTGCATTACACACGAAATTGTAGGTAACGATTTCCCCACTGATACCGGAGTGTCACGAAAAAGTGAAATAAAGGTTAATGTCACTGCCAAGCCGATATTTCTCGTGGTTACCAGCGGGATGATAACTTTTGCTCGAAATTGGAAAGAAAAAAAAAGGGAAGAAAAAAAAGTTTACGTCGGGCTCATTTTACCGGATCGAGGTCGCGCGAGTCGGAAACTACGAGGGAGACGGTTCGGAAGACTTTATCGCACAGCTGAACGACGACCGCGTTTTACTGCCCGATGCGACCTCCATACCTCGACGAGGTCCCAAGTGGGGGGTCCGACGTTCTGTCTCGATGATGTTGCGGCTGCTTCTGCCTGCTGGTCTTCTCGATCGTCGTCCTCACGCGCTGTGTGTGTCACGGGAACTCGGCGGCACGGTCTGAGACATCGGCGGCCGAAGAGGCCGGAGGGTGGAGGCCGCAGGAGTGAACGTGCCGCGTTTTAGATTCGGTGAGGCATAACGTGCGAGCCATTGCTCCCTAAACACCGGGCCGCCCTTTATCTGCATTTTATAGCTTTGCGGGCGATAGATGTGGGGTGAGGGCCGACCCAGGATCCGTATAGCTGGCTGGTTGCCTGGCGAGGCTACTGCGACGCCAGTAACGTCGACGACAACCACCGAACTCCTCGGGGGCTCAATTTTCGTACTATACATACAAACTTTCCGCGATATTTTCCTCCTTCGCCGGTTTTTTTTCCCGCTCAGTCTTCTGGCAAAGCGCGCTCGGGCGCGAGCGAACGAACGGCGCGCCTGCGTTTCCCGGATGACGTATTCTTTAACTGCCGACGACACGAACGGTCTAATCTACACCATTATTACCGGGACCTTTTTATAGCGCATAAATCAATTCGGCTATAGTGGAATTACGCCCCGTGTCGAATCCCAGACCCCGAAGCCTCGCTGCCAGACACACCGGGCTCGAATTCCCGCAAATGTATAAGCTCCCGGTTGTACACGAGAAGAAAAAAAAAAATTGTTTGTCTTTCTTATTTCCTCTCGAGACGTTTTACCGCCGAATAGGGGTTGTTTTATTTCCGTGAATTTTATGGACTTGGAGTCAGCTGAGAAATAACATTTTCGTAATGAAATAGCAAAAATGTAGGGAATATACGGAATAAAATGTTTTGTTATTTCGGTCTAAGGGTGAACGCAACGCGCGCAATTTTGATTATTCTTGAAAATCTTTCTACTCGTAACTTTCTGAATCTGCAGCCCTTCTCGTTCATCGACAGTCCATCTGCCTCTTGTCCACTGATTTGAACGAGTCGTTCAAATGTGCAGGTTTCGAGATGTCGAACGATGCAAAACGTCGCAAAGAAGAAGATCCGGCCGCGAACGGCCGATAAGACGGAAAAGTACGACGAGAAACAATGGAAAAATGCCGCAACGGCATCAATCTTAGAGGTGAACCGCGAACTAACGGTCGTTAGCAGTGCCCTGGGCCGTATCGAAGAGGTCGTTTTAGGAAGTACGGTATTACAGGAACGGTAGTCCCGTCTTTGTTTCTCTCGTCGTTGTATCAGCCATAACGTAAATCGTCGAGCGAGAGAAAGAAAGCAAGAGAGATAGAGAGGGAGAGAGAAAAAAAAAGTTTTATGGATCTGCGTTGAGAGCGTCATTAGCGAATGAGCAAGAAAGATAGCGCAGTCGGAACGTTCTCGGAGGGAGCAAACGTTCGAGTACTCGGATTCGAGCGAGCGAGAGAACCCGAGGAACGGACTATTCCTTTTACGATCCCTCTTGGAATATGTATAAATGGGAATTATGTTACTTACCTAGCGGGGCAAGCATCGGGAGCACCGTCCACCGACTCGAAACTCCGAAGATTACCCATCTGAGCGTACACGGTGTCGGTTACGTCGGGGTAAGCACGTTCCGCCGCAACACCAAATACGTAACTATCAACGATGAGTAAGTACCGTCTAGTTACGCTACCGAAATTCCTCGTAACCGTTATGCGTATTTACATTGCCAACTCGTGATAACGAACCCAAACGCAACGAACAATCGTTGCCCATTGTCGTTGCGATTGTAAATCACTCGGTTTTGTCGTTTATCGTCTTTACCGATATATATATATGTCTCACGTGCATGATGATACTGACCGGAGCTTTGTATTTTCACGATGAATTATGTTTCCTCGATTCCGTTATTGCTCTTGCATGAATTCCTCGTCATGAGTAGCCGGTTTCGCGCGTATATCCGAAAGATAACAGCCCGCGCAGGTGAGGCGAAGATCCTGGGAAAGGTGTTTTGCCGGTTTCGTTAATAGCCGCGGAGCGATGTCGGGAAATGAAGGAATAAGTCTTCAAGGCACAATGGTCAATGCGGCGAGGAAGCTTCGGCGAGGGTCAGAAGTCAGCTTAGTTGAAGTAATGGCGCATCAATGATGCGATCAGAGTCTTCCGATCAACGAGAACATCACGCAACTCTCGGAAAAGTTGTTGTGAAGATACGGAAAGGGGGTTGATGAGGGTGTGTGAGGTGGTGCGACGTAGTGGTCGGGGGACGGAATAGGGAGGATGTTGCGTTTGTTGGTTAGGTGATGGAACGTGCGTGCCACTGGCAACCCCCTCATCGGCCAAACGGTATATGAAATCTATGGATCTGGCTTACTCTTCTGGGAGCACGAGGATATAATTCTTCATAGTTGAAATGCGATGCCACGTTTCGGTCATTTGGGCGGTCCGAAATCGGATGTGACCCAACCTTTCTCTCCTTGATTGCCAATCCAGCGATTTAGAAATGCATTTTGATTCAATTTTATGAATCTTGGGATTGAAAGACTGGCAATTGTGGATATCGGATTTGAACTGTTTCATGTTGGTGAAAAATATCGCATTTTCTTGAACAGTTTTATCGAAAAATTATTCATAGAGTGTGATTACGTATTGGTTCTATGAGAATTGCCATTCATGAATTATTATCGATCGATCAATTGATTCAGATAAATCAACTGTATTGTTTACTTGTAATTTTTTCAATTTAACACAGTTCGTTGCTATTATTTAGACTCCATCCGTGCTCTCTATAATATTGTTCTTTTATCATTCTTTTATTTCTTGTTTTGCGCTACTAGGCTGCTGCTCTTGACGTCGAGTTGACCGATGATTTTTCGAACAGTTTGTTCGAAGAAGCCTTTTTTTATTCATTTATTGACCCTTTTGTCTACTTTAAGTACTTGTTGGTTATGGCCATGCAACGTCTACCGACCGAATTTATCGTAAATATTTTATCTGGGAACGAAGAAGCGGTTGAGGTTCCCGACAATAATGGCTTCGCAAGAAACGCGTGCTGCGTGAACGTGAACTCCGTCGCTTTGGGAATTGAGAAATTGATCTGGGAAAATTTTCGGTTGTGTTTCGACGATAACCCGGAAAAAACACTTCGAGGGGTTGGTTTTTATGGCTCAACGCCGAGTTTAATATTGAATCCGCGTCTAATATCCGGTCTCGTGGGCCCGAGAAACTCGGAAGATACGAATTATTGCAAACCAGCAGCGGGAATATAGAGAATTGCCTCTACATTCTGAAACGCGAATGTCACATACTGGAAAATAGAGAAGTCGGGGAAATAATAATAATAATGGAAAATCGATCGTAATAACGGCATGCGAGAATGCGATACTACGTCGATGTCGAAGCGTTTTTTTTTTATTCGCAAACGTCAACCGACACGTTTTTATGTTGTAAACGGGAACGAGGAGACGAAAGGGGACGGGGAAGAAAGGTAGTCGCAGCTTGTCGGATCGTAAACCGTGGAAATCAATATCGCAACGACGCCGTCACCCACCGCTGTCGTGAGACACACGGGTCGTCGATTTACGAATTGGATCGCACTTCGTGCATTTTCGAGTAACGGAAACCGAACGAACGCTACATCCGCGCAAGAAGCTAGCTCGTAGGTACTAGGTTCGAAGATTATTCCATAATAATACTACTCTGATATTCAAACGTTTCTACGAATTCGTGCATTCTCTACCGTCTCCTCACTGTTTTTTTTTTTTTTTTTTTCAAACAAGAAAATTATTTTTATTTTCATTTTTACAATTGGATGGTTCTAGGATCGAAGAGACGAATACTGCGCCGTCTTGTATCGACTTTCAGCCTACGGTTGTAAAGTTCACATGAAGAATTTCGAGTATAAAATTTATTTGCAAATGTATCTGCTCGATAAGGACGTGAAATTGAATTATTTTCGAGATTTACGTTTGACATTTATTTTTCCGTGACCCGTTCTTGGATTATTATTTTTATTGAGCCATTCTACCGAGGCCTTATTCAATGTTTTACACCCTCTTAAAAAAATTCAAATGAAAGAGTTAATTCAAAACAGATAATTTTCAACGATAAATTATTCGAGCGCTCGTTTTGAAGCAGCAATATACTCTCGGATCTTGAAAGAGAAGAAAAATACGTTAGCGCGAACCACCGTGGACTCTTCTTTTCTTTTTATTCTTTTTTTCGCGCGGAACCCCAATATATCCACACGTGCTCGTAAAACGTCTCGTGAAACGCCAACAGCGAAGACGACGAAGACGAAGACGAAGACGACGACGACGACGACGAGTTTCGTGACCGAATTACGAGGTTCTACTGAAACAAGCCGCTGAAAGTAAAAAAGTGCTACGCTGGGATTAACTCCCAAACCCTGCAAAACCGTATCAACCGACAGTGACACAGTCAGTGGCAGTTGGCGAAAAAAAAAAAAATCATCCATTTACCCAGTTATCGGTATACGCGACTTTCCGTTGATCCGATACGAGGTTTTCACACATCGTTGACCACGAGCTTCCAATTTTCGATAGGGACGGCCAATGACTGTTTTATTTACCGTTAAACTCTCGTTGCTGCAGTCCAGAGTGGACCATCTGCGGTGCATTAGCCAATGCTCCGTCGAGTTGTCTCCGAGGCGTCTGAATAAGGGGCGACCGGGGGGGGGGGGGGGGATCAGGCAGTTTGTACCACAGTCGTGATGTCCCTTTGCCGCATCTCTCCGACGTGCACATCGAAATTAGAGAACGCAGCTCCCCTCCACCTCTTTCCGCCCTCTCCGACCAGTTGCACCGAAGACTGACGGGGGCCCCGACATAAAAGCGTTACTTTCGTGTCCCGCAAAAGCGTGATCGCCCCACGGAGCGTAAATAATATTTTTACGAGTCGCAAAGAGTCCTTCTTTTCCACTCTTAACTCCACCTTGTCTTTTTACACGCTGTGGTTTTCGAAGTTCGGCCCCGGCGTTAAAGAATGAGTTTTTCGCTCGGCGACGCCTACCCGGGAGCGTGGTACCGGGAACTCTGCGGTGATCCGCTGCGGTCCCGGACATCTCGTTCTCAGTTATTTTTCTCACTCGCTCACGTTTTCACAATGCCGGGCGAACGATTTTTCTTTTACTTTTTATTTAAACATTTTTTTGTTACCGTATTCTTTTCGTTTCTTTTTACATTGCCCCAATGCGAAAAGGCCGCTGTTTATCGATGGCATAAAGGATTACGGCGTGCGTTTATGGCACGGCCGGCGGGTTCGCCACAATCGCTTGAGCTCGACAAAGTCGACAATTTGAAAAGGAAAAAAAAAATAAGCAAAAGGAAATAAAGATCGAAAGCTCCGAGCAACGGTTGTTCGGCTGCAGTCGACGTGTCGTAGATCTCCAAAAGATGCGCTTTACGGATCGTCAATTTTATTTTTATTTTGTTCATGTTATTTTTGCGTTTTTCTTGACACACGGAGGTTTTTGACTGGCGTGGAATTTTTAGCGCAGTCTGATTCGTCATCGCGCCGCGCGGCAATCCGCAGAATGTGCTTTCGTACACGGGCACATTTCGACAGGAAGGTGAAAAAGTTGAGTCTCGGTTTCGGGTGGTGGATGGGGCACACACGTGTTGTCTACGCCCGCGTCGCGCATTCTCGGAAACCGTTAATATCGTGGAACGAGTTCTCTCCATGTGTGTTCCAGAACCAACGCCGACTATGGTGATTGAGCAAACGAGAGATTTTTCGTCTCGTGCCGGTGATTTAAACAAATTTTTTTAAAAAGATTTTTAGGTTGTCCGCGGCGCCCCGAAATGTTTCAAGAGATTCTACGGTCGACTGTTCGAACGCGTAATACGGAATTAGGTCGATAGCGGGGACTCGAAAACACCGTGGATAATGAGCAGACGCGACATGACTGATAACGGCGTGTCTCACTTACACGAGAACAGCGACAGAAGTTTGCTCCGGAAAAAACATGTAGGAATGTTTCCAATATTAATAATACGTGACGCCATTTCCGCTCATTAAATTTCCGCTGTTTCGGGATGAATAATTCCATGGAAGAGTTGTGTAGAAATAAATAACGCTGGTTTTAAAAACAAAACTATTAGACACAAGAAGAAATTGAGGGTCGAGGGGGAAAATAAAGATCGTTGCGTGGATAGTTAATTATGACGATAAGTTGTAGAAGAGCTTGGGGGTGGAATCGTAGTACTGCAGCAGAGGTTTTTGGCAGTTCGATCGAACGAATGGGCCATATGTATTTGTCGAATCGTCGTCGGGGATCTCACTCGAGTTTTGTGGGGCGTTGACGCGCGTATACGGGCGAGTGACGCGAGGCGAGAGACACTATTCGGCAGACGTCGGAGTAACGCGAAGAGAAAAAGAAGAAAAAAAAAAACACGAAGTTGCCGGAGAAGCCGGAGAGTAGCCTGGGTTGCGCCCCGCGGGAGATTATGGTAATGCCGGCAGACGTTTCGGGGCCGTAAAAATAATATGATGGTGTCTTGGCGCGGCTACCGGGTATACTTTGGCCGCGCTTGCGTGCACGTTGATTCATTCCGTCGAGATAAAAAAGTGACGCGGCTCAACGTAACGTCGTGCTCCTGGTTGAAACGTTCAACGTGGGCGCCCCGTTACCCATATATCCAACGACAACAGCGACGAGTCTCGAGAGGTGCACGCAGTCCCACCATCACCGTCGCTCGTCCATGCTGGGCGACGTCCCGGAGGCTCTGTGCCATTCTCATTTTCGCCATATGTATGCGTATAAATGCCGACTGTCGCGTCGTTATAATATCAAACCCGATAAACACATTATTTAAAAATATATATATATATATATTTATTCGATCGAGCCTCCCTGAATTCTGAAACTCCAACGAAACCATTTATTGTTCGAGTCCCTGCTTGAGTATTCATATTATTTATCTTCGTGACAATATCAAACCGGATCAACACATCATCGAAAAATATTTATCGCGAGAATATGGGTTTTGTTTGAGTTTCAGCCGAGATTGATCGAGTTCATAATTTTATATTGTATCATAGTCTATCTTCGATCACCCGGAATAATCTGCAAGTGCCGAAAACTGCAGAGCGATTTGCAATAACAGAATCGAATATTATTCATTTTTACTTAATCTTTGAGAAAATGGGGGCAAACATTTTTCGCACGAAAGACGTGAGCAGAAGGATCTACGAATGTCAGTCCTTTCGGTCCCCTTCGCGAGCCCGCGTGCGTGTCTGCGTGTGAGCGTGTTTTATTATGACTTTTTATGCGTAAATATAGGGTATCACAGAGGGTTTTTTTTCACGTGAAACTTTTGTGCACACGTTTGGATGCTACGCACGCGGCTTTGAAAGCGATACTACGAGAACGAGAGTGAGCTCTGTTATGAAAGATCCGAATGTGTTGCCGTTGATCTCGGGTCTGAGAACTCAACAAAGCTGGCAGCCCCTCCGTCAAAGCGTTGCTAGAGTGCGAGACCGAAGAGTCATGCAGGATTTAAACGTAGGTGCCCTATAAAAATTATATTGCCACGGAGGGTCGGAGTAACGATCTATGGACATATAGACGGCGCGGAGCGTTCTCGCGCGCTCCGATGGATTAAAGTTCAAGCTGTAACATCGCGCGGGATGTATTCCGGACCGTGCTTTCCCGAGACTATAAACGCAGCGATACTGCCTATTCGCTCGGGCGAGACCATCGCGTCGAGGTACGCAGGCGGTATTATAGGCGAGAAAATTTACGGAGGTCTGTGGGGCTAACTATATGTATATATGTACCTATTACGGTGGTTTTTATTCGGGTCATTTTCGAATTTTGTATGGGACGGCCTAGCAATCGATTCCAAGTCAAGAAAAAAAAATCTGGCGTTTATTTCGAACGTTTTAGTTCAATTCCAACCTTCCTCCCTAACCAGGTGGAGTTTCTCGTTTAAAATACATGCAATTTTTCTATCTTCTATCCAGCGGTTGATTCTATATGGTATTGGATTTTTCCAGAAATAACCAGCGCTGCCCCGTCAATACGAAAACCAGAAAATAGGAAAATTGCATGTACCTTGGATGGGACACTCCACCTTCAATCAGCGCGTAGTAAGAGCTGGATTGAAAGGGTCAGATTAGGTAGAACATTTTTTTTTTGTGGTATCGATTGAGACCTAGGCGCAATAAAAGTTCAAAAATAACTAAAATAAAAACCACCCTAATATTAATAGTATATAAATAGTACACGAAAATTTCGGGAATAAAGAACAATCCCTACGTAAGAAATTGTCGAAAAAAAAAATATCCGGCAATTTGAACAATTTAATTAAACTCTTTCAAATCCAATTTAATCGACATAAAATTCTATTCGATATAGAAAAACCAAGGTCCTCCTAAAAACATGTAAATTCAACGATCCTTCCACCATTTATATGATTGAAAATTGAGTCTCACAAAAATAGAACGAATGGCATCATTCGAATTCCCATCGGATTTCTGTAGTTATTTTGACGAAAGTTTTTGAAAGACTTTGAAGGATTATCCTCGTATTTGTGATAAATTTTCTTTCGATAAAGTAAAGGATCGTTTCTTATCCCAGCAGAATTTTTAAGTTTCACTGGCGCTAGAATATCATCCGTCTTTTTTCTCGGGGCTTACGTCGCAACGGTTCGTCGTGACGGAGTAGAAAAGAGTTGGCGAGTTCTCGGAGACGCTCTCCCGGCTTCCAACGACTGTGCGGTATCGCGTTACACGTGTCAACTCGAGTCAACTCCCCGGCAATATTCCGACTCGTACTCGCGCGCAGCACGGAAACGGCTTCAAAGGCAACCGTGCCGTTTCTCAAGTGTATATTACTCGCGGCCATTGCCTTCGTATTCGTCTGCCCCAATATTTTTCTTCATTACCACTGATGCATTCAAAATATATCCACAACTACTTCCAGCACTTTTTCTCTTTTAAGTTTGACGCTTGATTTCCCAACGAGAAATAATTTAACACGAGAATCTCGTCACCGTGTTACGAAATTAGTACGTCATCATCATTTGGCCTACTCCGACACATGAAACAACATTGCAAAGCCGAAAAAACCATAATGATTGAAAAAAGAAATTAATAGAAGGTTTTAAAATTAGTTTTAAAGAAAAATATATATCTCTATCATCGCTAGCGGTATTTCGTTTACAAGCTCGTAGCTTGTTTTACGGAAAAAAAAAATACTCGCACACGATAATCTCGTTTCTGTGCTACGTTATTAGTACATCGTTGTCGTTATAGCCTACTTTACCACGTGAGATAACATTGCCAAGCCAAAATACTTCAATAATTCAGGAAAAAAAAATGAATATGATATTCTAAAATTAGTTATTCATAAAAAATCTCAGTTCCTTGGAGATAACGTGAAATCGCTGAGAGCGAAATTCTTATTTATCATAGGGACATAACGTATCTCATGCTCGACGCTTCTCTCAGTGCCGAATCACCGAAGACAAACAGAAGTTTGATGCTGGTGAACTTTGTTGGCGATGTTCCAGCAGTCGCGCGCCTTTCGCCGTGAATTTTAAAACGTTTTTTACGGTGTTTCATGCCTATGTGGACAAAACTTTTCTCATATCCGTGCCAATATAGCCGTGAAATATTTTCAAACGTTTTCACGGTTAAATTACCCATATCGTTTTCAAAATATCGCTGATGACACTTTTTATCAAATTTTAACGACGCGTTCGAATGTAATACGAATTCTAATCAACGATTTTATCGTCTCAATACCGTACAGGGGGAGGAGATTAGAAGAAAAATTAATTAATTCCCAGCATCCCCGTAAAGACGGAACTGATCTAATTGACCCTGTTCGTCCCATCCTTTTATTTGCCCTTTGCGATATAAACCTTCCCCCCGAACTACCGTGCCATTGAGGGGGTTGCGAACGGTCGAGCAAATACTTACTATCCGAGTGGGACAGGGGCGAGGGTAGGAGAGGGGCCGTACGAAGTAGACAAGCTCTCGTAAACCGGAGCAAACTATTCAGCTACGGGATTACGTTAATTAAATAAATAACGAGAGATCCCCTCGGATCACGGCGCACAATGCCCGTTCCTGTTTCCACCTAGCTGACGTGCTTCTCTCCATCGTGTGGCTGGTGT
The DNA here is from genome assembly GCA_963971145.1 of Sussaba pulchella. Classification (NCBI taxonomy): domain Eukaryota; kingdom Metazoa; phylum Arthropoda; class Insecta; order Hymenoptera; family Ichneumonidae; genus Sussaba; species Sussaba pulchella. The sequence continues at coordinate 17,123,757 of OZ020169.1, read as the reverse complement.
GTTGCACCCACCGGGGTGCATCGGACATCTGCTTCCGTAATGTACTCGGCTTTCAATACCATTTAACGTTTATATTTTCGCGCACGATGCATTCTACCCCATTATCCGGCGTATATAATACGAAAACGTCTGTGATGTGGAAATCGTTTTCTCTTTATCCCGAGTATACACAATACGTATTCATTTGTTGCAGAAATACGGATTCGGGAGTTAAACCTGTTGTACGTACCTACTTGAAACGAATTTTTCAAACTTCGTACTTTGTATTGAATGAAAGTATTTCAAGTAACCGAATAAACATTCGCGTGTTTCGAGCGTCGTTCACTTGTGATACGAATTAATTTTTCGTACAAAAATAATCCGAAGAAACACGACGTACACGGTCTATTTTAGCGTCCCACGAGCAAATATTTCACGAAGAAATCGAGAATACGAGACAAGGGAATGAGACACGGGCCATGAAAATAACAGCTAACAAGAAAGAACGAATAATGCAAATCACGTGTGGTACGTGCAATTGAAAATAAAATCGTCCGTCACTCAACCCCGACTGTGAAACCGCGGTGGCGAAGATACATTCGTTTTCCGAGAAGGCTATTAAACTAATCTGCGGCAGTAAGCTTAACGTTTGCCAAGCCTACTTTACGTGGGCGTGATTCGTACGAACTCACGCGCGTTCGCCGCAACGATCTTCGCTGGTGTGTCCCATCTCCGTCGGGACGTACCAAAGAAACGCGGTTGACGTAAAAGTGGCGGCTGCTGCAGCACCAACAGCGCATCAGCATCACCGGAATCTTCGCCCCCCCCCCCCCTCCCTTTCGCCCCTCGATCTCTCGGATGGTCCGGGTTGTATACCGGATTCAGGACTCAGGGTTTTGACACAAGGAATAACTACTACCAACGCACGACCAAACGCAAAAGCAAACGAATGAAGTAAAAAAATAATAAAACGAAACGCACAAGAAATACCAGAGTCCCTGTACACGCGAGGCTGAGAGAAGCTGCACCGCTGGCCTGTCACTCAAGCTCGTCTCGATGGTTCATCGGTAAAAGGCTGCTCTCGCTCTCACGGCGATTCCTCCGCGACCGCTATTAAACTCATCAGCGGTGAATGAGCCTTGCGGTCGGTGTTTCAGTTCGAGAACCAAGGTCGAATCGGACGAACCGAAGGTCTCAATGATTTTCACGAAAATTTCGCGAGACTTCTCGTTCCGTAAGAGTGCGACCGAAAAAAACGAGAGCAAAAAAAAAAAAAAAAAAGGGACGAGAAATTCTCTGACGTGAAATTACGTCTACGGTGGTCCGGGGCGAGTCGGGGTTTAGGTAGCGGAGAGAGTGTCGTGTTGGTGGATGGATGGCCATTTTTCTCGCGTGAACCGGGCATTGATCGAAGTGTCAGGAAAGATGAAAGCAACTCGACCGAAGGAAATTGTTGTGAATGCGGGGAAATTTCACTGTGCAATGTTGTTCGAAGTCGGGAGGGTCGTAACAGCGTGGAATTGAAAGACGGGCAAGTCACTCGTCGCTTAAACAGCAATAACAAACTATTTCGCGTCTAGGTTTTTTCATTGTCAACGAGAAAATGAGGCACCGGCGACGAAATTAGCGTCGCGACTCGAATCTGGAGCAAGAAGACTTGGAAGAATTTTGGATTTTGTCTAAAAATTCTGATATTTAATCCACGACGGGTTAGATACGTCTTGAACGATTTGAATGTTTGTGATCGCGACTTTATTAACCCTAGTCTTTTTGGAAACAACCGACATCCATTTACTGTCTATTTGCTTCGGTTTCAAAAGTTATAGCGATTACATTTTTAACGAGTTTACGTCAAAAAAGCTATTGGAACATTTAATACAATCACTAACAATCACGAAGGAGTATTCTAGAATCTTGCAGACTTTTCAGATGCTTCTTACATAAAGAAATCTTCGATAGGACTTTTTGGGATCGGTGTATAGACGATGTGCTCAAATAGTGTACAGACGAATGGTTATTGGAAATGTATGGAATCGAGGCTAATAGGGGATGGAAGTTCGTTCGGATGAAATCTGGTTTAGAGCGTTAATTTGTGTCGGTTCACGTCTCTGAGGATTTGCTAATAGGTTCAAATCGATTGTCGATATCGCTATTCAAATTCATTCATAACGACCCGACCGGCGCAGCCTCTTTCGATCGATCACCACCGCGACTTGCCTTCCGGTCGCCTTACACCCTCCCTCATCTGTACTATTCATCGCAAAATATTTTTTTTCATGCCTTCTTTTATTTCGTCCCCCAATATTTACGCGCACAAGCGTTAGCCGAACGGCGACAGTTGGTTTTAATTAACGTTGGGATATCGGGACGAAGCTGCGGCTTCAACTGCCGCAGGGCCTTCTCAAAGTTCGTAAATTAAACGGAATAATTTGGTTCAATTTTTTTTTTCATTTATGCACGCGGATAGAATGAATTTATGAAATTTCATAATTTGTTCTTGTCAACAATTTTACGTTTTTTAAAATTTGATTTTATTTTGTTAGAACTCAAAGTATTAGCCAGACAAGCCTACGTCATTTATCGAAATAGTGAGAAATTCCCCATCGCTGTACAATGTTTCTTCGATCGAAATATTTCTCAATCGAATTTCGGTGTGAATGAAGCTTATTACCGAAAAAACGTACAAAAAAAGTAATTAAAAAATCTACGGAAACGTTAAAACTTTGATTATTCGTGATGTCACTTGCAAAATTGCCGATGAAGACATCACAAGCGTGTCTTCTCTGGCGCGAATAACTGCGGAAAATTAAGATACATCGACGACAGTCCAACTCGCAAATAGCCCAACTTAAGCTGTTCATCGCGATTTCCGAGTGTCCTCGAATCCGTAGATCCGGAAATGTTGAGAAGCGCGCGGTCCGAAGTATATTCAACGAAAGTCTTCCCACCTGGACGGAATGCCGAACGGTCTCGTCCTAAATTTATCAGACGCGCATTGCCAGAAATAACATCGTGAAAATATCTCAAATGCATAAGTCGTGCCAAAAAAACGATGACAGACACATCTCAAACCGTTAATAGTTCGCTAAGCCAAATCCGTCCGTGAGTGAGTTGTTCGTGCGTTGACCTTCAAAATTATCGAAGTTCAGGGTCACCTCGTTCCCGTATCATTGCGGAATGTCAAAACAATTTTGATAAGATCCGGACGTCCGGTTATATTTCCATCCTCATTTCCACGAACATTTTAAAACGCTCCACCCAATTTTCGAGCAGCATATTTTTTTGATCTCCTCAAGCGACCTTCAACGTCCATTAGACGGTAGACTGGGACCAGGAGTAAGAGTGGAAGAGAGGAAAAAAATCATCATCCAAAGAAAAAAACAAGAAAAATGTCGGAATTTCTAAAATCTCTACGTTGCTGATGATAAAATTGGCAATTGAAAGATCGACATTCAAATGCTTCGAGTCGTATCGGTTTTCCGTAGCGAGCACACGACGGCCGCAATCGATCTCTTCGGTCAAGACGAATAAGATACGAAACGAAAGATAACGAGTTCCATTGAGCCGTGCAAGCGAACCCAAACCGCGTGTCTCGTTTCACGTCCCTCAACAACTGGCGAAGCTCCCACGCGATTCGCAGGTCCCGGTTCTGTCGAGCACGCAGACCTTGGGGATTCGATGGTTGAATTATTAACCTGATTATGTCGCGCGGAGAAGGTCGACGGTAACGGCTCTCTCACCTTCCACCATCCGGTCTGCGTTGTTGCATTATTGAGATCGCGAACCAAGAAACGCCTCGCCGTTATCCGAATAAAGGAAGACGCGATTGTACGAAGACGTATCTAGCTGCAACGTAAACGAGTGAAAGAAAGAATTCCTTATACTTTCCCTTACCCATTCCAACATCAAGCACAATCCTTGACCCTGTCTTTCTCGTACCGGTGTCATTGCCGCGTTTCCGTTTTTTTTTCCGTTCTTTTCTTCTGCGTTCCCGCTCACGCGATCCAAAAGCTTGACCCGAGATTTCCCTCGTTAACTTATCAACGATGGCGCGGCAGCGAGACGACCGAGTGTGTCTCGAGAATCCCCGACCAACGGTGTCGCTTTCGTTTTTCCGTTTTCTCGTCAATTATTCACGAAGATAAATAGAACCGGCCGCGCCCGGACGGTTGAACGTAACACGGAGATGGCCACTTGGGACCAAATTGCGTTTGGATACTTTCGTATGTCGTTCATTCAAAACGGCGGGAGACTATTGAGCAAACTCCAATCGAAAGTACTGATTAATCACGCTCGTTTATCATTTTATTTTATTCATGAAGTCAAGCTGTCGCACAATATTCTTAACGTAATCTGGGAATGATTACCACGGTGCTGATTTTTTCGCGACGACACACCGATTTCGTGATCGAATGTGGGTTAATTGGGTTCTTTGAGATACGGGAACTAATCCGATTCGGTATTCTAATTAAATATTCAATTTGCAGGTGTAATTCGTAAGCCAGCGAGTTTTCAGGCTTGTCCGTGAATAGGAAGATAAGACCGAGGAGCGATGAAACTAAGAAGGGAAGATACAAGAACGCGTAACCTTAGGGGGGAAATGCAGCCGATATTTTAAAAATTTTCCCAGCGGTTAGGCGCGTGTGCTGCGAAGCGCAAGTCCCGATATCGTTTTCCTGCCCCCGCTAAGCCCTTACGCATTGCGACGACGCCGTCTTATACGACGAGATACCATTATAGTACCCCCAGAAGTTGCTGCTTCTGCTTCTGCTTCTGTTCCTGCTGCAGCAGCACACGACTAACACACGTGACCTCGCGACAGGAAGAAACAAATTTACTGTAAACTATTTTGTAAACCCAACGTCTTATGAATATTCCAACACGTATATTCCCCTTCCATCTTGCCTTTCTCTTCAGTTTCCTTTTTTTTCTCACTCCCGACCCGGAGCAGCGCGCCGCCCCATCGAACGCATCATCACAATTTTTATCGAGTTTGCCCCCCCCCCCCCGCCCCCACCCTCGCGCCGCTCTCCGCTGTGCGCACTTTTACGGTCCTATACGAGGAAACGAACAAAAACGAATTATGTCACATCCGTTCTGCAATCGCGTCTGAGGCTCTCGAAGATATACGCGCAATGTAATTTTTTTTTCTCAAGCTTCGTAACAGCGTCGTGCGTTGAATTGTATTTTCGTTAGTTCGTTTTTTTTCTTTTTTTTATCGCAAAGTAGCAGTAAAATATATCAGTATAGCGTGGTGAGTTATAAATAAGCTAAGTGAGAAACGCAACGCGCGGACGAGTCAATTATGTACTAGTCGGGAAGCATGGGGTACGAGGACTCGAACGGTCGTACGGCGCGCAAGATTCGCGAGGGAGTATTACAGAAACCGTAAATAACGTCATCTAATAAGCACGGCCGGTCGAGCCAGTCAGTAGCGAATACGTACAGCGAGCCGAGACTCGGAAATCCGTGGATAATATACGCAACGGCACGAGAATTAATGCTCAAAACGTTTCGCAGCTTCTACTTTAGCAACGGGCGAATGCGGAAAATTTATTGTGTTCCGTAGTTTTCTCAGGATTCGATCTCGGGGCGAAGATGGACCGCGGATAATGCAAGAGTCGCCGGTGAAATTGCTCGGTCGACAGATGCAACTCGTTTGTTCGAACGAGTTGGAAATTGTAATTGGAAAAAAATTGAATGAAATGAAAAATGTTGAAGGAAAAAAAAATGTATTTCTTGCGAATTATTTTATTTTATTGTGAAGATTGTAAGGCGATTAAATTGTTCGACATTCGAATGGTGCTGGTGAATTCGTTTTGAATAGACTTTTGTTATGAAAATTCGAATAGAGAGTTTTATGTGTAGTAATATCGTTTTGGGAGAACTGACTGCTGAAGATTTAATAACATAATGATAAAAGTAAGTGGCAATAATTCTTTTCGTTCCGCATTTTATACGTGAAAATAACAAAATAAAAACAGAAGAAAAGTAGGAGGGATATTGTTCGATACTGTGAAACGGTGTCCGCGGTTTATATCCACACGGCCAATCTTACGCTGCATACCACGGTCATTCAATTATTTCCTACGTCAGCGTGCTTCCGGGATAAAAGCCACGGTGTATTGCGTGGCGGGAGCCAACCAACCAGTCAGCCAACTTTGATCGTAAAGAAAACGCTCACATTCGTGAACTTGCGAGGATTTTACGAGGAACCGACCTCAGCACACTCGGAGCGTGAACCAACCCCGGGTCCCGGAGAGAGTAATCGTGCAAATCGCCGAATGAAAAGAAGACTGAAAATTGCATGCATCCCACACACGAGAATAAATCCTTGAAACTTTAACTGGAAACATGACCAAAGAAAAAAAAATAACGTTAAAAAACCAAAATTGCAATTTTGGCTGCCAATTGACGGCAAGGAAAAATACGAGAAGCGAGAGATTGACCGACGGTCACGTGGGGTTGGCTTGTTTACTCGGTTTTTCTAGAGTCGTCTGGACCGATGAGAGTTTTCTTCTCAAAATTTTCCTCTCAGATTGTGCTTTCATGTACTTAATGAATCCTTCGAAGTAATTGAAGAAAATATCTATGCCATCTTTGAAAATTGGAATACAGTGTCGAAGTTCTTACAGTATAAAAATGATACCCACGTTTCATTTTTGTTTTTACGTATGAACGAGAAAAAAACAATATGTCCTCTTCTAGGCCAGTTTTCGATCTTCGAGAAAAAAAAAAAATCTCCCGATTGCTAAACCAACGTACACTTATCCTCGTGAAACCAGCTCTATGCATGAATTTCATCGTTCCCGAACGACGGCCATAACATCCGGTGTGACGCGCGTAAGAGCGCGCGGTTAAATCTTAACCGTGCAAAAGAAAACCGCGACCAACATTCGTCGTGCTTCTTTTTTCGGTGTTGGCCGTCGCGCAGCCGCGTCAGCCGGCTCGAGATCAATCCCTCTGAAAATATACTTTCAAACGAATGAAAAGAAGATGCCGAAGAGGGGATGAGATGGTTTTTCGAGTGTACGTTTCTACGCGGAGACGCTCGAAAACCGTGATTCTCGATCGTCGAAGGGAACCAACGGCGAAGCCGTCTTGAGCCAGTGCTGGTGAAGGAGATCAAATGAGCCGCGTTAGCTGCGAGTCCGCAAGTGTGACGAGCCGGCAGAAGCGGCAAAAGTTCGTTTGGTTCAACGTCGTTCGAGTAACGCCAGAAACCGCTGTAGCGCCGGTGTGATCTTTTTGTTTCTTCATTTCCCCCCCCCCCCCCCTCGTTTTTCTGCTTTCCTGCTTCCACCTTAACTACGTACGCATGTACATATGGCAGGTTCACGGTTCCCGGTCGCGTGTAGATCCCACATGGACATAACACACACGTTCGGTCTCTCGTTCTATGGCGCGTCCTTTCCTGGACAAGCGGAAACCCGACGACTCTCGTTTTCGCAATTAGGCGAAAAGGGATCCGCCAAGGGTTCGTGTGTATAGGACGGGTAACCGTAGTCGGAAGGTGGTCAGACGCACGTTGGTAATAGCCCACGGCGTTCCATACACGTACGATTGGCTCGGAAAATTGCCGGAGAAGGAACCCGTACGATGTTCTTGCCCTTTTCAATGGTTCTGGTTCCATTTGGTCCTCGTCCTTATGTGTATATGACCGGTGGAATTGATTACACAGTTATTGGCCTTCTAGGTATGGACTATCGCCATGTGTTTCCCGCGCCAAAGGGGCCCGGAAATTGCTTGGAATAAAATGATTGATGGATTTCGCAACGATATTAATTAACACCGTATTTACAGCGATAAAATAATCATCGTGGATAGATTTTCTATCGGGTCTTCGAAATTTTTCAGTTTAATATTTAAATTTCATTTAATTGTTCACCGATATTTATTTATTTAGTTGATTAATAAATTACTATTTATTTGTTTATTGATATTTAAAATCATTCCTTTATGTGATCCATTTATTATTTATTCATTTCAATTATTCATCATTAATAGAATATTTGAAACAATTCTCCCGAATTTTCGAATTATTTGCCCTCATCAACGTCCGATTTCGAATTTAACGTATATCCCCGGACCCCGTAGAAATACACCGTAGAACGGTTTCGGTACGTGTCCAAGATGCGCAGATACACGCAACACGTGATATCATCGAGGTACAGAACAGTGAAAACGTGAGCGTATACAGCATGGAACCCCAATGCACGTATGCGTAAAGCCATTACGTCGATTCGTGATTACGTTTAATTGCATCCCATTTTAGTGAGCGGTGAACCGAGCGATTCCACGCAGCTTCGAGTACGTGAGTTTGAGATGATTTTTTCGAGATGAGTGGATTTAAATGTGCGTGGCAAAACGTGATTACGTTGCGAGAGCTTGTGGAATAGCGGTTGAGCGAGTCCGTGCGTCGAGTGTGCCGCGAAAGATTCGAGGTTATAATCCAGCGCGCCACGTTCACGTTGCAGTTGTGGAACCGTTGACCGGATGGCTCTGGTCTCTTTCATGGCGCGGAACACGAGTTCACGTACCTAACCAGAAATAACGTCAGCCCCGTAAGCACGGCCACTGTGCTCAGCATATGTGCGGATCTGGGTCTGAGAAGTCGTCTAAATCAGTGCACGTTGATACATATGTATGTATATATTTTTTTTTCGTACCAAATGTTGGAATAGCATATGCTCAAAATGGCGGTCGTAACCTTGGTTTCACGGCCACCACATAATTAGCCCACACTTTCTATTCTCAGAAATGTTATTCGCGTGTAGTCGTCTCATCGAGCAGACATTGCAGCGGCGCATCGATGACATTTTTCATTTAAATTAATTGGTCGATCGCGTCTCCGTTCGTTATTTCAATTTCAATGGAAGGAAAAGAAATTCGTAATTGTTTTTGTACGTCAGGTATATTCCGATAATGAACATCCGATGTATGTATGTTAGAAGCATGATGGGTCTACACAATGTGGAGGGCATATTCATTGTAGACCCTTCACTGCACGTACACTTCGCGGTCGATAATAGACAAGTTTTAAATCAATCAATTCTTTATCAAGACCGTCTCTCCTTCGCCAGTTCGAAGGGAGCTTGTCGTCACCAACTCGTCGTCATAACAAATGTGAATGTGGATGAGTTTGCGTGTCACGGTAGTAGTGAAAAGCGTGTAAAAGCATCATGGGATTTCGCCTTCTTCCGCGGCGCGCAATGTCGTGCTCGAAGGGGAATTTAAAGAGTGGGATATCATCGTCGAACCGGTGACAGGGAATGATACATGTGACACACGAGCCACGTAAAGGAAGTGCGAGAGACAGGCATGCCCATCAGACTCGGTCGTACTACAAGTACCTGAAGGACTCGATGGGCTATGACAGGAGAGAGAAAGGGAGAAAAAAGAAGAAAAGAAGAAAGGTCTTGCTGCGACCTTAAGAACTGCCTGTGGGTCGAGGGGTCATTCTAAACAGGCTCCTTTATATCTTTGAAGGGAAACCCGGGAGAACCCCGCGCCGTCAGCAGACGTAACTCGTCGTCGCGGAGGGTGGCCGGCATCAGAAGCACCGGAGGAAAAGAAAAAAGAAAAAAACGAGGAAGGAAAATGGAAAAGCATCATAGCAGGAATGGGACGACTGTTGCTGCTGCTGTTGCTGCTGGTGCTTCTGCTGCTGCTGCTGCTAATACTAATGTACATCGGGTCTCGTGCCACACTGTCGTGCTCGCGTGTGTGCATTGTCAAGTTTCCCGGTAGTTCGTTAAGTTCGCTATTCAAAAGGACCCTGACGGGATACACGCATACGCGAGAGCATCACCCATCGGTAGCGTGATAGAGTGTAGGGCGCACGTGCCCTCGGTGCTTGTAGCTCGTTCGTTTCTATCCCTGTGTGTTTATGTGTGTACGCTCGTTCTTCGGCATCGTAGATGCTCCCGCACACTGCAAACGGTTGATGGGCCGCTGGAAACTCGACGGTCAGCCCCCGGGGCAGCTTACCAGCGTGCGCGATCAACAGATCCGTTCCCCCATTAGAATTCATGCTGGCCCTTTTGGCTATAGGGTCCGCCAGGCTCAGTGGATTAATCTACATTTATACTGCAGCTCCGCGATTTGCATGTGTGAGGGAGTCCTTTATCATTGATTACTGGAACTACGTCACGAAGCCAGTCGTGCTAGCCGGAGTTGCTTGAAATATGATTTCAACGATATTGGTTATAAAAACGGAAAAGTGAATCCGTAAGAGGATTTGTTCGTACTATTTTTTGGTAGACGTGATGTCTAAAGCTGAGCAGGATTAGAAGTTCTTGCTCGACGTGTTGGATAAAATGAATTATTCACTATGTGTCATTAAACTATTAGTTATACTATACTATCAAGAGTACCGTGAGATTGAAGAGCTTTTGGTATTATAAATTTTAAACACTTTTTAGCACTTTACCTTTCGGTGCTTTTAACTTGTAAGCTGTTCGAACATTCGTTAAATTTATATAACTTTCGCAGCACAAAAGCGGCTTAACGCGAATTAATTACGGGAAAATTGGTCATTCGAGTGGACTTACGGTCATTTTGAAGAAAAATAGCGATGATAGAGTGAATTGATTTATCTAGCTATTACTCGGGATTTCGGTATTATATGTAATAGGTGAAGGCTTTCGTTCGAACGAGCCTCCACTCGTCCGTGTGCCACATAGGGCTCTTACGATTTTGCTCGGAGAGTGGCGGATATAAGCTAGGAAATTCCATATTGATTGTTATATGATTTTGCTGGCTCGGGGAAAATTGGGGGGAACGACGTGGCGAGAGTCGATCGAAGTATTTTGGGTTGGAGTGCGTGAGAGTCCCGGTCGCGTGTCCCTCCCGTCCCGGACAATTCAGGTTACGGGCGGAGGTAGAAATATACCGAAATGATGTCGTCGACCGACATCGACGGTTATTGCCGACGATTTGTCTCGTGTGTCCGGGCATTTCGCATGAGAAAAAGTGGGGAGGAGGAGGAGCGCAAATCCCTTGTCCCACGTCTGTGCGCCCACTCGTGTTGTCCAAACGCGGGACACCTCTGCTACAGAAACGAGAATAATTATCGGTATTGCCGATAAATCCTTCATCCGTTTCAATAAATGATCAACTACATTCGAAGCAGCGAGTGTCGAGTCACCGGCGTTAGTCCGACACTTTCGGCTCGATGTTTGAATTATCGCAACGTTTCAGCGTTGACACAGCAGATACTGTGTACAATAGAATTTTTCAGTCACAATGCATTCTCACGCGGATAACGATGATAATTTGTTCGAGGGTACTTGAAGTAACCCGCGAGGCCTAACCACCTGTGCTAAATGAACGAATAAACGAGTGACGGGTCGTAACAAAAGCTCCGAGTCCATAATGCCCTCCCTAAATTCTAGAAAAAAACGATACTCACAATTGACGCAAAATTAAATTGAATCCTCATTAATATCGAAATTCGTTACCTCATTAAAGAGAGTACTTTGATGAGATTCGTCATCGGGAAACGCCCGTCGAATAATAATATGGGTTAAGCTTTGTGCCGTCTCCTTTATGAGACGTTACGTTTCGATAAAAGCAGAGCATCGAATCGATCCGACAGAACAATCGCACTTTGTCTTTATCCGTTCACCGGAACAGCGTAGTCATTAACGCTTGCTCCATTAAAAGCTATCAGCCATTAAAGTGTCGAAATATTTTATGCGAAACTACAGGGGCGGCGACTATGTGCGAGACCAAGCGATAGGGTATATAATTCGGTAGGTGTGGTATAAGGCTTTCGCGTTGTATTCGTGACTGCGCCATCAGCGGCAACCCTAACTCATGGGTTCTCCTTCGTGTTCGAGGTTCCGTTCTGGCCAAAAACAAGGGAATACCAAACGCCTCCGTGCTCTGCACAGATTCTCTACGCTATTCCGACGTTCGCGAGAAATCTCCGAAAAGCTGGAGAGCTCTCTCGGTATCCCATTATCCGACTTACGTATTCTCCCTCGCTCGGTGCTTTGATGAACTTTTACCCGAGTCAGATACAACGACGAAATGGGAAGACCTCGAGGTACGAGAAAATACGACGGGTGCGGGGACGAAACGAGCACGCACGAATCTCTGGATTATCGATGGATTAACCAGCCGGAATCTCGTGAGAAAATGAGATAGCGAGTGGAAGATTCGACGTGAAGAACAAATTCAACGACGAAAAAAGTTTTTACATCAGGAAAAAAGTGGTTTTGTCGGTCGGCGTGTTTTCTCAATCACTTGAAGTTGAAACGACAGGGGCCAGAGGCTTCCTAATGTGTTGCGGTGTCAGAGAACGAATATTTAGCAATATGATGTCGCCACGTCCAAAAAAAATGCATAGCGGAAAGATTAAATATTTTATTTTCACATTTTCGTTAAAAAAAATTTAATTGTTTAACCATAATTTTTCTAAAATTATTATTCGTCTCTTTTGACAGCCCAGACCACCGCTCGAATTTGTCTTTTGTTTTCTCATTACCCAGATGGACTTATGACTGTCGGTGTTGGCTGTCCACGGGAAAATAAGCGACTGTCGGGGATGAAGAAAGGACAAAGTTTTAAAGACCGTGAGCCATGAATTAAAGTTCCGCCCTCGCCCTCATTCATTACCTCGTTCACCCTCCATCCCCACCTTTAACTCTAAGTAAAAGTCTTTCCCGAGATCTTCGTTCATTCGAACGAATTAAGTATGCATCGCTTGCGTAGAATTATTAATGCTCGCACAGTTTCTTTTCAGCCCCATCGCCGGAAAACGCTCGTGTAACAACAGACTCCGGGGTATTGTATTTGCGAAAGTTGACTGAAGGGCACGACCGACGATTCCACCGAGAAATTTGTACCTACTTTATTTTACACCCTAAAAAAAAGTTGAAAAAAAAACAAACAAACAAGCAAACAATCATAATTACGAAAGAACTCATAATTTATCAACTTGTTTGTCATTCGAGGTTCGAGCTTGATTATTTTCGAGCGTTATTTGTCGTTACACGTGTTTGTTCGAGTGTGCGTGACTGTAGACGTGTTTGCTTACAAAAGGGAGGTAAAGCAGCAACAGCACCCTTGAATTCCGTACGTGCCGTGTCTATGAAGCTCGCTAAACACGTAAAAATCGTAAAAACAATGAAATTCGTTCAAGTAGGCCGCAAACGGTTAACCACCTTGAGAGCCAGAGGCAAGAGCCCCATCGACATAATTACTCGTTCATGATCGACTCACGTTCTCCAATGTTTTCACAGACGCAAAATCCCCTTTCGCTGTCAATCCTCGCGATCCGAATTCAATTAAAGAATTGCATTAGCAGACGAACGGGGTGAGAAGGACGATGGGACGCGTTCGTGAGAAACCGACGAACGCGGATCATGGTAAAACGGCTTTGCCGTGAATCCGAACAAACACATGGCGTCGATGTGTATAACGGAGTTTGCGCGGGATATATTGGTACGAGCTTCGGGCGAAAAGCGCCCCGCTCACGTAGTACCAAGACATTTGCGGAAGTGCAAACTTACACAGTGGAGAAATACAAACGGGGCATTGTGCTTATTACAGTTGTACGAAAGGCGCCATGGCCAAAGGCGATACACCGTGTACGAGTGAACGGGGGATCATCGGGAAAAGAGAAAATACCCGATGCAGCGAGTCGTGGTAAACCCGGCAGCCTTGATCCTTGCAACGTGATCCTTCCACGACCATTGCTTTTGCAATACAAGAAGATCCCTGACTCTTCGAGCCCTATTTGTTTAGGCCAGCAATCGACTTCGTTCTCTGTTAATCCCACACTCCCGTCGACCTCCGACAACGAATCTATGTACCAACCAGGTAAACGAAAACTTTGCGTTTGTGCGGAACCCCACACACGACCCCGAGACGCAAAGGACCTTTTTTCGTGGGTTTTCCCGATTTCCCAGCGTTTGTGAACGTTTGCCGAGATGTCTTCGTCATTGTTGGTCGGAACGGTGAATCCAATGTCACGAGACATCGACGAGGTTGAGAAAATACACTTGTACAATATTTATTGTCGATGGAACAAATGGTTCGACCAGAACTGGACGGTACTTGAAATACTTGAGTACTTAATTTTTTTACGTCCATGATTTTCGAATAGAATGTAGAACAAAACCATTTAAATCTCAAGTACTTCCTGAAGGACCATTTCCGATGGGAAATACGATAGTTCCTGCTGAATGATAGAAACCAATGAACAGAAACGACTTCTTTTCTACTCTATCCATTTCTATTTTTACTGAATCTCCGTGAAAGAAAAATGACGCGGCAGTGATTTCTCGAGATGAGAAAAGAAAAAAGAAAGTTCAGTGGAATTGCTCTATTACGTTCGGATCGTAGCGACTAAGAAGATCCTCTCGACGCAATACACAGCCTTGCGTTCGCTCATACACGCACATACGGAAACACACTCACACGCACACGCACATACGAATATACAGACGCAACGACATTGGGGCAAAGAGATTTGACGCTTGGACGGTCACGAAGAGCGACGAAAATTGGTCTTCGGTTTCGTATCGAGATCCGTTCTTGTGTTCCGTCTCTTCGTGCGGATCTCGGACTGTGTGTACCGCTGTTGCGGGCTATTTGCTGGATTTCGAGAGGGGCAAAGACCGAATGCGAGGGTCGCGCGCTCGAACGTTGACGAACCAACATTCGTCGTCCGCTCTGCAATATCGAACGGATCGGTGTTTCATCGCCGCAAATATAAATAGAAATAAATATTCTCACCGATAAAATACGAAAGTTCGGACGTAACTGGGATTACATCGCGATCCGCAACGGTAAGAAGAACCAGGCGGGGAGTGGAGGAGGTTATACTCGGAGGGTAGATCGATGAGGAAGCGGAATAACCGAGAACGCGGCTGAAGCGAAAGGGAAAGTAAAATAGGGTTGCCCTCAGTGACAGTGGGCGGATGGGGTCAGTAACATCGCGTCATGCATCACTGGAAGCGGACGGAGAGGAATATATGTACACGCGCTCCTCCACTTCTCGCTCGATATTTCCACCCTCCTGTCGCTGTCGTGTATCCCTTCGGCCAACGCTGCTTTTGCTGTATGTACTATTCTGTCCCTCGGCTCACCTCGGTCCCTTCGGATTCCAATGTGAGTTGTGTATTGGGAAGTATAAGCTTGGCCAGTTCGGGTTACGTCTTTCTCTTTTCATCCATTTCTCACTCTAGGTACTTTCCGTTGCCTCAGGGCTGCTTTTCCCTTTTTCTCGTGTCCCGCGATTTATTATTATTATTTTTTTTTTCGTCTCCTTCGTCGTCTATTTATTTTTTTCGTTTGTTCTCACATCTCCAATCGCTCCCTCATCATTCCGTTCGTTATTTTCTCGAAGAAAGTACGGTACGGCACATTACACGATCGACATTCTTGCTCGACCATCACGCACACCATGGACGCACGCTGCGGGACGCCGGTATTCAATCCACCCTGAGTGAATTCTATAAATATCTTCGTTCTCTCGCATTACGTTCACTAATATAGATTCTAATCTTGCTAAAGCTCGCGGAAGCTCGATTATCGTATTCCCCCCGTCACCCTTCGACCATCAACGTTTCCACGGACGAGTTCCGCCATCGGTTCCGTACTGTTCACCCGCGTGACGGACAATCGGACTTCTCAGCGCGCATAACGTCGTCCATTCATCGAGAAACGGGACGTCTCGCGACGTCGGAACGAGAGCTTTCGATAAAGTGATCGAGTGCTGGCTTTTCACGAGTTATATAAGATTCAACCGATGGGATTCGATTTCGAGGCAGGCAAATCGAAATTGAATCTGAATAGATTGATCCCAAGGCAATGGAAGGGTCATTCACATTTTCTTCATACATCTTCGCGTCTGCAACGTTGAACCGCATTTTTCGGCGATAAACCGTGAAATTCAGACGTTAAAAATAATCGAATATAATCGAGTTAACGTCATTAAAAATTCATCAGGTGGAAACGAAATTATCCGGATTGCTATTATCGTTTTTTGTTCGTTAAAAAATGAGCAATAAAGAGATTGAAAAAATAGAGTTTGCTCGTGTGTTGAACGAGCGTAAAATAGTTCGTTGCTCGTTCGTGACTCGAGCCATGCAGGATTAGCTGTTAGGTGCAGCCAGGCTGTACATAAAACTGGCGAAGGTTTCTCGCAACTCTACCTGAACGCTCGTTATTACTGGAAAACAAATTACGCGCCGTGCAGACCGGTAGACTCGAGTCGCTCACGTTAATTGTACAGCTTCAACCGGCTGTGATGGGCAGAAAACGCGTTGGCATTATTTCGTTTTAACACGAGGAAACGGAAAAACTGAAGGGTCGTTGTCATGCACGAGTTGTCAAAATGTGAAAGAATAAAAGAAACAACGACGATAATATGCTTACAACAGAAATGACGAATGGTTGATAAATTCGTGCGGTGTGAGCGACGGCTTCCACGCGTCGTTTGTGTGTCAACAGTGCGTGAACCCTTCATTTCGTGAACGTCACGTGTCCACGCAGCCATACTTATAATCAGTGACTCGCGGTTAACTCTCGGCTCTGAAAGCTTCTTCGAATATTTTCTGATACATTTTTTTTTGTTCTCGCGCGTTTATACTTTGTTGGTTGTCCGATTTCTCATAAAGTTCTGACAAGGCTTTTGTAGGGCAAGCCTGAGTAATGTATACTTGATACGGTATTTATCGGAACTACTCGAGGGTTGCGATGTGTAGCGCCAAAAGAAGCCTTTCCCGATGACGTCTTCATCTGGAGGGAATTGATTGAGTATTGCTTATGACCATTGTTAGTAATGAACAATAAACTAAATCAATTGCGAAAAAGCACTACCAGTCGAAATTTATTATTAAAGAAAGTCCTACGCTTCCTAGCTCTCCCTAATTTCAACTAACTAGCTTACTCTTTGGGTCTAACTATCGATGTGTAACTAACATCTCATTCAATCCATGAATGAACGAGTTAATAAATATTTATCAATTAAATAATTTCGGACGACGCCTCGACCACGTAATCCTCATCGTCTATGCAAACGAATGAATTATTTTTCCATTTTCCCAATACTAAATTCCCTCTCATTTGTACTGCTTTGCATTCACGTGATAACGCGAGCCAAATTGTTCCGTCCGTATATCTGGACCTCTAGACCGTTACGGTCACGTACGGGAGTTCACGAATGAAGCGAATGGCTATCGAAGAGACGAGTTGGCCATCAAGTCATAAACCTCGGGAAGCATGAAATGGTACTCGCACCGCTTGTTCCCTCGACCGAGGAGAAGTTGAACAAGCGCGCACGAGGCAAAAGCACCGAGTGTTGAGACCGATATCGGTATGAGAGTAGACACCGCGCAGAGGGAAGGTTCATGGGGGTTTGCGTTGCTGCGCCGGCAGTCAGCAACGAGGTGCGGAGGCACGAGATACCCGGTGGTGGCCACGAAGTCCGAGTATGAACCTACGCCACCGTTCATTGGGGATGGCGCGGGTGGCAGAGGGAGCGCCACCTCGTAGAAACGCGAAGGGCGAGGGGGAAGAGGGCGAACCCGACGAGCCACTTATGAGCGATATCCCGGTTTTTTACGAGGGTACTTTCTCTCGAAAATATTTGGTCTGAAAATATTTTACGGTCTGTTTGCGGGGGCACGGAACGGCGAGTATGACGAGTAGCACCAACAGCAGCAGCATCACCACCACCATCACCACCACCAGTAGGAAAAGGTATTATCGGAAGCGAAAAAAACCGTTTCGGAAGCGTTCGAACGTGCGTACCTATGTAGCATGCGGGCATGTACTCATGGCGTGCGTACATATTTATGGTACGACGTAGAAAAGTACGAGACCGACTGATATATCGGTGTATTGGTATTCCATGATACATCGATATACGTGTGTGTACTTACGTGTACCTACACCGATGCATATTGCTGAGCGGACATTCCGCACTAGCGTTGTTTTACGCGCGAGATGTAAAACGCTTTATTGCGTGTAAAACGGCCCCTGCGTAATCGCATATACGATTACATATATTCACACGTACATATATATATTTATCTACGTAGGTATAAATTATATATACGAGTAAGTGTAAAGTTCACTTGGGGTAGTGTATAGAAATACGCAGCAGGCGGTAGTTCGCAAGGGTGAAGCATAGTGAGAGAGACCGAGTTTCAGATCCAGGGGCCGGGTGGGTGGTTGGGTCTGAACGGGATCGCAAAGCAGGGGAGCGAAAGCGCGCCCCCGTGCCAAAATTGCGGGGAAGGGTTGGCTCTCGCAGATCGATAGACGGCTGTTCAAGGACATTTCGCCGGCAGAGGGGCGAGTCTCTCGTGTCTGCTCTTTAGATGCGGTGCGGGCGGTTCGGTGTGTGCGCTTCCATCCCCCGTAATCCGGCGCCCTTGTATGCATATACATCCAACCGAGCCGCGGACCCATTCGCAATGCCGGCTCTCGCACGGACCGCTGCGCCGCCTCGATTTTAAAGTGGAACTTTCCATACATTCCACACCGATGCGCGATCCTCGTTATCGTTCGAATGTTTCGCATTCATCCTCTCAATACCAGCGGAAAAAAGAGGAAAAAGAACGACCCCGACGATTTTTCTTCTTTTTTAACGTCAAAGAGGGTTGTTTTGTTTGATATGGCGAAAAATGTGTATGTTCTAGGGACGAGCCTCCGGGACATTAATTGATTCGAGGTTTGTCAGTTATTCGTGTACACCGACCGTGCAGGGAGTTCCGTGAATGCAATTTTTATCATTTTTTGCGATATCAGCTTGTACACTAGAGAAATCGTTATTTCGAGCGAATATGATGGCAAATGTAATTTAAACGATTTTTTCAAGCATTTAGGAATTTAGTGGCGCCTTCAAAAGGACCATCCCCCAGAGGCTACTTGATGGATTGGCTACTATTCATGGACCAACTAATCCACCGTAAAAAAAAAAAAAAAAACTTTTTTCCATTCAATCACGTGATTATTGAATGAAGTGACTTTCGAATCGACGATAACGACGAATGGGATCGTTCGGTGATCTCCACAACGGTGAGAAGCCATTTTTTATCTCCCCGGACTCATCACCCACGAGCACCCTATTTCCATTAGACCAGTTTTTTTCCCCTTTCGCCGTCGTACCGAAATCTACTACCTGTCAATTTTTTTCCCGGCTGTAGACGTCGACGTACGTACGACTATACGTGTCATGTGTGATTCCCGTCAGCGGGGACACACCGGGAGCCGGAAATATATCGGCGTTTCGGCAACGTGAGACGCGAAGAAAGTGAGACGAATGTGTACGAGAGACTCGAGGGCGATCGGTTCTTTCGGTGGGAATATCTCGAGCGAGACACGTAAGCACAACCGTGCCTCGTGCCCCGCCAGGGTATTTACGAATCCTTCGGAATTTTTATGAGGCCACGGTTGAATCACGACCGTCGGCACAACGGCGATGCCGACAGCCTCTCTCTCCGCCATTGGATAAGCGAGGGAAAAAGACGGTGAGGGGGCGGGTGGGGGAGAAGTGAAGAGAGACCCATGCGCCCGTATACCATACACACTCCACTCGTCATTTCCTCTTGGCTTGCTGGCATCCGCATAAGTCGAATTTCTCGTGGAGACGAAAGAGGAGAATGCCAAGTTTCTGCGAGAGGTCGCCCGAGCATCCCTCGTTCTCGGTCCCCCACGAGCTCGGCACCGTGGTTGCCGTACGGAACGAGAACGGAGGGATCCTCGACTAGGAATGAAAACAAGTTTATTATCAGGGCTCTCCGGGAATTTTAAGAGTCGAAAGTATCGTACGACCGTCCCAACCACGGGGTCACTCACGTCGTTTCTTTGGTCTTCGACCTACGTGCTGCGGCATAAATAAAAAAATGGTCGACTCCGTGGTGCTTTGAAGATAACATTGGTGCAAGAAAAAAATCATGTTTGATTCAACATTGTTTGGTCCAAAGTTTTTAATTAGTCGCGTGAACTTTTGGCTTAGTGAAAGCTGAGCTAGTTCAGCCGTGATCTTCACTTTGTAAATTCTCGATAAGACGGATTACCGGAATTATTAACAAATCCCGACGGAGTACAGGAATAACTGCCTTCCACGTGGGTCGAGAAACCTACCATTTACGGCCGTTGAGCACCTTAGCGAGGAAGTCGGTGAGTCGTGAGTACACCCAGGAAGGTACGAATTTTCGGGTTTAGATATCGTCGAATTCGGCGATTTATATCTTTATATATACGCACTAGGGACGGTATGTAAGCCACGGTACAAACAGCCGCACCGTGGAATCGCTCGGGGAGGCGGTCTCTTCAGTCGTTGCGCGGGGTTATAACGCTGGTTCTGTTAGTACGTGCGGGTGTACCAAGCGGCTCCTCGCGATTCAACGATCCACGAGTATACAAATTGACGAGGCGCGGTAGATCGCGATAAGAGCGGCGAAAATTTTTGCTCGAATCTCGGATTTCGCGGCATTTGTGTGTAAGCGAAGTACGTAGGAGCGTAACCCGAAGCAAGGCTGAAGGGCGTGAGAAGATACGGCAAGGTGGATGAAGAAAAAAAAAATAAGGTGCGATCGAACGTCGCCGAGGAATGAAATCTTTGCTGCACGTCCATAAATTCAATAATCTGCCAGTGGCACAAATGGAAGAGTGGTGAACTAAGCTCCCGCTTCGAACTCAGTTCACGTACGTTCGCGGACGCTTCGTGTGTGCCAGAAGCACGATGTCAAAGCGTTTGGTTCGAGCGGAAGGAAGGAAGAAACGACGCTGAAGCTGCTGGTCACTGGTCCTCCGCGGGTCTTCTTTTTCACGGACATGCATAGTGTAGCAAGCACGTGGGGACCGTAGGATAAGAAGAATGAGAAGGAGGGAAAGTCTCATTCGCGCCGGACAACTTGTCGCCGAGAATTGCGTAAGAGAAAAGCTTTTTTTTTCGGGGGGACGTGTGACAAGTGTGCGGTGGACGGAAGTGGACCGTAGGTGTTGTAACATTCGCTTTGGTCCCTCTTTTCTCGTTCCCGGCTGTCCCTTTCGGTTCTGGCGCTCTCGGGTTAAGATTGACGGTCGGATCGGAAAATTTGTCGCCCGAAATTGAGTCCCCGAACCTTTACGTGACGCCTCCGTGGTCGCTTCTCACTGAGACCTCTCTCGTCTTCTACAGTTTCAGCGCGTAACCTTTTGCACACTCGCTGCGAACACACACACACACACGCGACAACCGATGGCCCACACATCGACCGTTCCACATCGATACAGAAAGCTTTTGTAACGACTCTATTTGTCTTTGTAGCTTTAAATTTTTACGACCGCTCGTTCTCGATCCGGGCACACGGTGGGGTTTTCACGGATCCGTGGTGACTTGGGTATTCGCAGGATGGCCTGTGAAAAATATCTATGATATTTCCACGTGTATTATCCGTTCGTGATATCCGTTGTTTGATTGCGCAACGAAAGAAAAAAAAACTTATTTCCCTTTGTAAGACATTTCGACGATATTTCAAAACCCAATTGATGAACTTTATTTTTTATTTACTAATCGATAATTGTTGAATTAAATTTGATTCAGGTACAGATCTATAGATTGCACGAACGTGGGTGACGAAAAGGTCGCGACGACGACGACGAGAGGAATGGGCGAGAATATCCACTCGGTAACTCACGGATTAAGATCCTCGTCTAATATTGACGCTACGTGACTACCTCACATCGTTACAAGCGTTGTACACAACATATGGGACCACCGGGCAATAGCTATACATACATACCTACATATGCCACGTCATCCACCAAAGGCGTACGATTCGTTGTACCCAGACTAAAAGGCATACATCTCTTTGGACTCGAAATCTTATCGCCACGAAATTCCACGTTTTCGTTACGAAAAAAAAAAAACGAACAAAAAAGCCAACAAAAAATATATAAAGAAAAAGAAGACTTCTGCGGCCGAACGTGCAGATTATAGTCACGCGAGTAGGTATAATGCTCGCGAATTTACCGAGATAATGGAAACATGTAACGAGAGTAACGAAGCCACTCATGGGCGAAGGCACTCAGGGATGCGTTTTTTTTTTTTTTCCCCCCCGAACGAATATCACCCTCCGCCCGAGAGGCGTTCTATTTTAGTGGCTGTGTTCGCTGTTACCTTGGAGAAAATATACGTCTGGACGGAACGAAGTGGAAAGAGCGGGAGGCGGTTGCCGGAGTGGAGGAGAAGAAGAGGAAGAAAAAAAATTGAGCGCTCACGGGGGATTCTGGCCGAGGTCGCAGGTAAGGCCAGTGACTGCACAACCACACGCACACGCACATGCACACCCGCGCCCACATACACACACACACTAACACACACACACGAAAACACATGCGAGATTGGATGTCGAGTGGCGGGGTTAGAGCCGGGGTTGGGGGGTTCGGGGGAGTGTCTCGGGTGGTGGGACGAGGGTCGGTTACCGACCTTGCCTTATCGCTCTTCTGGCTGGCTTCAACGCGTGACTATCGTCCACGGTAGTAAAATTTTATCAGAACAAATTTCAGCTTGACATCTGGTATGCCATGCAGTCTCGTTTCCACTTACACCGAGCGAAAGGAAACGATGCATTTCCGCGCGGTCGGAACGAGGGTGAAGGAGAGATTTCGAAAAGGTGTTCATACGTTACGGCTACCGATACGATCGTAGATTAAAATGACTTTCCGGACTGTCAACTTGAGAATCGTTCGAACGACTTTCGGTGCGCTCGATAAGCGACGTTTCCGACGTGATTGTGTTTTTGTCATTGGACGACTAATGCATACACCCGTTGAACTCGCGAGAGTGCATTAGTCGGACGACAAACGCATTTGTGACGAGCTTGCGCAATCGTAATACCACGTAATTGTTGTGAGTGAATGATGGAAAAAAAAGTTTTCACAGTTTCCCATTTAGACACGACCGAATGATTGTTCGTTTTTGAGGTGGTGAATTACTACTGTAAATGTGATATCGAGTTATTTATTGCTACATTGAACGATCGCCGTCGAAGATCTTGTGTTCAATGAATTTCCATTGAGAATCGACGTGTAGGCAGAACACGAGACAAGACAAGAATAAATGTGTGAATGAATTGTTGAAATCGAAAAAAAAAAGAAAAAACGAAAAAAATATGTATATTTGTTACTTAGAAATATAATAGCGAATGTTACATCTACCATTGAGCTTTTTTTTCTTTTTTGCAATGAAATGTTTTCTCGCGTATAAACACGTCAGTGAAATTGTAATCGTATCGTAACAGACGCCGTGTGAAATACACCTACGTGGTATCCTCACAGGTACGAGCAATTTCACTACTCCCACGAATTTCCATCTGTGAGAAACGATAATTTCATCATCGAACGATCGGCGGCGTCGGGGATGAGTGTGGCACAACGTGCGAAGGCTTAAACCAGTTGTTTCCACAAATGCCGGGTAAATGCAATAACAGTAACGCGAGGCATCCAACCCTGGAGGGGACTGCGTGTACCGTCGAAGCACCCTTCGTTACTCAGCCATACGTTTCGAGTGGCTTTGCAAACGCAACACGATACGTACGGAGACATTCGAAACGGAGAATTTATCGATATTGCTTCGCGGAAAGCTCGAGTCAATTTTTAACAAAAGTATTTCACGGTTAAAAGTGGGGATCAAAGGCTGCATCTCCGGGTAAATTCTTCACGGATCGATCTCCACCGACCAAAACAAATTTTAAAAAAGGCAAACCGTACCATCGTTTTCACGCCGCCATACGTACCATCCTGATGTTTTGACCCGCAAAACCAAAGAGATTTACAGTTTAAGAAGTTTACGCTGGTACACTCAACGCCAAAACTTTCACAAGTTTGACAAATTTCGTCAAACCTCCGAAGAGCATAGATCACGTGAGTTCAAGAGCGTCGCACAATTTTTTTTTATTCATCTCCCATATCGTCATCAAAAATTCACCGAGGGTAAAACAAATGCGTCTGGCGCGCCGGAAAAATGCCCAAGCTCAAAAAGCACCATACAAGGTTAAAAAAAAGAAAGAAATCATCATTCGTCATATCATTTGCGTCGGACTGTGCAGCTTTCGAATGTTCCCGAGCGATTTGCAAACCGACGAAACTTGAGTTTGGAAAACGTGTGTAAATTTCGGAATAGTGTCTGAGCTCGAGTGTGTCGAGGGTTGAAAAAACAAGGGTGGATAGTCGGACGAGTGTGAGATAAGGTGTTTGAAATGGGATTGAGGGATATACCGGTGCTTGCTGCAATTTAAAATCCAACGATAATATTGGGATCACGATAAACATGCGTGACATTACCGACGTCACGTATCGTACGAAGTCCCTTCGTTGCCGCGGAGGCGGCGAAGGCGGTGCGAACTACAGTCGGAAGAAGTGCGTATGGCGATTCGCCTCGCAGCTCTGGGTTGGTAATAAGAGTGGCAGCAGTGGCAGCAAAAGCAGCAGCCGCAGCATCAGAAACAGAAACACCACAAGCAACACAGGCCCCCTTAAAGCGGCACACCGCGGCAACGTTTACGACTATTGAGGCTATTGAGCGAGTAATGTTGCGTAAAATATGATTTAGAGACCTTTGAACTCATCGTAATGGCAGTGGGATTGTAACGTGTGGGTCATGAATGCAATGAAAAGTTGCAACTCCGCACCGCGGTACGGAAATATCGCGAGCGGACACAGAAACATGCACATAGGTGTATATATATCGACGTATATACTAACTACGCGTGAGGCATGAAGCACAAACTTCGCATATCCGGACCCTTCGCACCTGTAATAAAGTGCCGTTTCGAATGACGAGCGTCCACAGCCCGTCCAGTGTTTCGACTCGGTATAGGTATGCAGCCGAGTACTGTACCAACGCGTACTTTGTGTATATATACATATAATACATACGTCTATGTGTATATATACGTATTATGGTATTCCTTCCACTCGTTCGCGACTGCTTTTCGTTTTTATGACTTGCCGGCTCGTGAATGTTGGGTCTGTGCCTGAGTGGGTAGAAAACGGTCGGGAGAGAGAAAGAGAGAGAGAGTAGGAGCAGAAGCGAGACCGGATCGCGTTCGCGGGATTCTTCAATATTCATGAATGTATATAGACTGTTTTAGATTGGCTCCGAGACAGCATCTCTTACTCGGATTACGTCGGGACGAAGGTTAATATTACATTGGAGCCAACGGGGAAAAGGGCCGCGTAGGCTAGGGAATAGGGGTTTCGCTTCTCACGAGGAAAATGTATATGTACAGACGCGGGGAGTTGAATCTCGTTGGTCGATACGCGCATATAACCCATCATACAGTCGGAGTTTGACAGCAAACCGGGGAATATTCTCCTCTTCCCGTGCGATTATGTTCTCGCCGGTTATATGGATTCTCCGTGGCACTTCATGGCAGAACGTCGACTCTGCTTTAATATCAACCGCGGTGCATCAGCCTTTTTCAGGTGCACGAATCGATTATGACGTCAAATCGCGGTGGAATAATATCGACGTACAATGTGTCTGATTTGAATAACAAGAGACAATGAAACGTAATCGCGATAGATGCCACAATTGGACGGTTAACACAACGGTAAAAATGATAATAAAATTTGACGACATTTAAAAACTTCGTGGATCGTTAATTTTGTAAACGGTTTGCTACCTCGGTCGTTGTTTCGATGAAGGATTCGACGAGAGCATATGTATCCGGAATTGAAACGAGGGACAGATGAGTGACTTGACGACGTGGAATATGTCTTCATCGGTGAGACTAGTTTCCGTTCGGGCGCTCCTCTCTCCTTCACGGATACAATTGTCTCCCGCATAGCTGGCGCAGCGCGCGACGTGAACTAACGTTCGTGAATTACTCGTCAGTTCCTCAATCGACGCTATTAAATTGCTTGCGAGTACTTTTTCAACATTAGCAGGATATGGGCTGGGCCCCGTTGCGCGAAGTTCCCATATAACAGCTCGACGGCTTGTGGAACGCAATTCGTGCGGCGAGACGGAGAAAGAGACGCTTAATCGAAGCACCCTCTGTGACGGTACTTGATCGACCGAACGCCGCTGCTGCCACTGCTGCCGCTGTTGTCATTAAAATCCTGGAGCGAATCTGCTGCGAATTCTCGCTCGGAAGAATGTCCGGGACCGACGAATCCAGTGCCCCGTGAAAACAATTGAAATACCTGAGTTGCACCGTTGACTCCATGGTGGCTGGAGTTATGGAGATCGAAAAGCATATGAGGAACGTCTCAGAAAAATTCTACTCGATAATGACTATAATTCGAGTTTGAAATTCGGCCACGATCGCTATCGTCCCAAGAATAAAAAATGCGAAACGTTCTCCGTTCTTGATTACCCGTAAACCCAATTCCGATTATTTCGTTATTGAATCGCCCTTCGTGGGTCTAGTCTCCATGATTGATTTTATTTGCTTAGCCAACGGCCCCCAGCATTTACCGCACCGGAAAGAAATAAAAGCACTTGGACAGACATACGTTTCGTACATTTTGAGTCATCTCATTTTTCGTCTCACCATCACCCGGATTCTCAAACAAAATTATGATTATTATGTGAAAATGTAATTTACAAGTCAAATGTCGAATTACAAAAGAATTGAAAGTTCACTGCAACGTCAAAGAAGCTAACGGGTCGTCATACGCTTAATTATACAGCATTCGTCAGTCTTTTCTTGTCTTTTCCACTTGTAAACTCCCCTCCCCCCTCTTTTCCTGCCCGCATACCGAGCGTTTCAACGAGCTCTTGTCTCTGGTATCGCATCAAGGACTCGCCACTGTTTCGCCTTGTGGGTTTTTGAACCGTCGTTGCTCCGCTGTCGTTGCTGCATTCCTCATTATGCCATGCTACCTGACTTTTCGAATCTTCTGTCCTTGGAAATGCATTTGCATCTCCGCTGCGTTGAGTGACGCGAGATATTCGCTCACGCGCACGAAAAAATTACCGATTGCATGCAACTTGTTCGAGGATTCGTTTAGCAATGTTCGCGACTTGTTCCTGTATTAGTTTCGTTCGGGACTAGAAAAATCATTGACCGACGACTGGTATTGATGGATTCGTTTTTTGCCGGCTTTCGCTTCTTTCCATCGAGCTCGCGATGGGCCACCATTGTCTGTGCACCGAAAATTTACTTCCAAGATCAAAGTCTCAACTTTTATTGGATCAAACTCGGTCGGGAATTGAATTTCCAATGTTCGTACCTTTGTGAAGTTGATCCAGTGGTCGGCCTCGGAAAACACGCATCAAAGTAGGAATTGAATAATCAAGCGTAGATACATTGTCATCGAATCGACGTTATATCGTTTTCTCCAGCACAACAAAGCAACGTGGCGTTAGCCACTTGGAACTGAAAACCCGTGGACCTGAATCCCCCGTTGAGAAGCAAAACTGATCAGCCTCCGTGTCCCTTGTCCCTTCTGAGTCAGCTTACGGATGAAATAATGTATGCCTTCCGGATTACGGATTGAATGGTCGGGAGGCGCGTGCGCTCACCCGGTAAGAACCCCAACCAATCCCTATATTCGAAGACACATGTTTTTTTTTCGGTCCTTTTCTCTTCTCTCGGAAATCCGATTACCACAATAATCTCCGGAAAGCGAAGAGGAGCTACCGTCAACCAGCGCCAACGTGTCCACAGTGTTTTGTCGCTTTGACGTTACGAACCGTCGTTAAAATAGACGGAACAGCCCGTTAGAACGGCGTTGAACAAACATACAACATCATAAAATGTGATTTTTTTTCTTTAACACGACGAATAGATCCAGATCAGGGTGGGAAGGTTTTTTCAAAAGGGTTCTACGAATTATCACGAATGAATGAAATAAATTAGATTCTCAGAAATTTTCTGGGACTGAACGAGAAGGGTCGCGTATTCTTGTATTTGGATTAGACGAGCTGCACCCGGGGATCGTCGTGCAAGCCCGATGGAAATGATGCACGTGAAATAAAACTCAATTTTTCGAACATGCTCTCGCATAATACGTCCGTTCAACCTCAATGACCCGTCGTGTTCGAAAAATGATATCAGCATTTAACGAATGAATTATTTCACATCACATGATTGATTAATTTTTCGTAAAAATATCTCTCATCGTGGAATTATCGACGATTAAACAAACAAAACAATCGTTATAGCCGACACGTTGGTCACGATCCGGTTGAGCGATAGGAAATAAATTTAAACGGAACCACTAAGAGCCAAAAAAAGCTCTTCATCGTCGTTGGCATTAATCGTCGGCCCTCGAGTTTTAAAGTGTGGAAAAGGGCAGGGAGGGCCTCATTCTCAACGACAATTAGCCAAGATTGGCGATAAGCTTATCGAGTGTAGCTGCGGCTGATGAGCGCGGCGGGAGGATGAGAAGAGGGGAGTCCGGGTTCGAGGGCGCGAGGTGCATAGAGAAACCCAAGACCTACTCGAAAGATCGCAGCATCGATTGCATCGCGGGCAACGCCGTAAGGTCACAGACCCGCGATCTGGTTGGCAAACCATGTGTACCGACCCCGTTGACGCTCTCGGTCGCCTCGCTCGGCCTCACGGCTTCGAACAATAACGTTGTATATAGCGGGTCTCGCCCGGACACCCAGCACCGCGTTTTTGCATTCCCCGTCGTGTTTTACACGTACGTCCACGTTACGTATAACGAATGAACGAACATACCGCGTGCGTCGGTGCTTTTTGCAAATCATTCGCTGGCCGCCGCGATAACTGACGTTCCCGAACGTTAAAAGAGACGTCAGGATACTTCGTGCGTTAACGGCACAACTGAGGAACGAAAGAAATGAAAGGAAAAAAAATTTGCTTAAATTAACATCGTTCAGAGACGAACGCTGAATGGTGTTAAATTAATATAACAAACATGTGTACCAGAAATAAAATTCGTGCCGATAAAACGAGGTGATAAAAAAATTGCAGAAAATTCAAGCTGCAACGAGGAATTTAACGTGCAATTAGCCAAATCGTGATAAGAATTTATGCAAAACTCTCGATAAATTAGTCTTGAATACATTTAGAATAGTGGAAGATTCGTATTGAATTAAACAAATGAGGATCCTTTGATATTACTGTGTGAATAGGAGAATTTTTCTTAAATTGGGTTTTTTAGATTAAGATGTTCGGATATCAGAAGACGCAGACTTTGCACTTGACCCAGAGGCCAAGGCGCGGGAGAAGAACTTTCACGAACACGCGGTGTATATCTTGCTGATACTATAGTCGTAGTTCGTGTTCGACTAACGTAGTAAATCACGCCCCCGATCCAGCTGTGCTTCAATTCCTTCTTGATTCACCCGTTTAAGTCGGATCTATATAGTATATATGTATACCGATCTTGGATGTAAACGTATAGAACGACGATGGCTCCCATCCGGTTCCCACGTACTCAATTACTCGGCTCTACTCTCCGGCGATTCTCGTACGTCTTCTTAGAGCTTCGAACGCCGCAATTTCGAACGTCTCAACGACGTCTTTCGCATTTCCACGGCAACGCGAATTATAAATTGTAATACGTAAATTAAAAAAACACAACGAATTAATCCGAAAAAAAATGATTTTTCATTGAATATAAAAAAAGTACCAAAAATATCCATATTTCCCTCATTTCAACGAGACTCAGCCGAACATGTGCAGACCCAATTCCGACTCAGTCAAAGGCACGTGGGTGAAAATTCGAAAATATCAACTGGCGCAGCCTTCAGCATGGTGCCTGCACTTGATTTGTCGGTCGGACGTCGCTGCTAATCGTAGTTTCGAAATTTTGCTCAAGCGCTTTGCATTGAATTTCAACACGAATTCTGTCACTCCCACAATTTCCGAAATTGATCAAAGTGACTCAAAAATGTAATCAAATATCCAGCAGGTTCAACAGTCAGAGAAAAATTAACAAAAAGCTTTTTCAATGTCTGAAAGAGAATTCCAAATGATTTTTTTTCCCCATAATGAGATATCGACAAGCGAATCGTTAAAATATGACGTACGCAGCCCGCGACGTCGAGCCGCTTTGAATAATCTTTTTCCTTTCTTCCTTCTTCATTTTTTTCAATCGGAAGGAGACAAAGATGCGCTCGTCGAGACGTTATCTCCGGTTTTCCATACAGTCCTGTATATGACATTCGGCAAAATGCATGGCACGAACGAATACCATTCGGTGACTGACACCGCGCCTGCTCTCTCTCGTAAACTCATTACCCGACTGATGATGAGACTCCCGGCGAGGCCCTTGACATGAGTCAAGAGCTCCGGGCTCGTACCCGTACGTATGTTGTTAAATACTGGAGTTGACATCGGTTGACCCTCCCTCTCCGTTCAACCCGCTATCCCCTCTTCTTGCACCCGGTGCTGTACCGCGCTACTCTAAACACATTTTATGACTCACAATCGAGACTCGAGTCTATCGATACTTCGCAGCATGCTTGGTCTTCGGGTCTACCCTCGTCGGGAATACGGGGTGATCGATGTGAGAATTCATTACATTTGATAAACGCAATACTAGTTTTCATTTTTAAATCAATTTTATATCGATTATAGAAATTTTTATTTCAGGCATTAGCAATTTACTACGTCATCTGCGAAAGCGGATAAGTAAAGTATTCATTATTATTATTATTATTATTATTATTATTATTATTATTATTATTGTTATTATTCTTATTATTATTATTAATATTATTATTATTAATATTATTATTATTATTATTATTGTTATTATTTTTATTATTATTATTATTAATATTATTATTATTATTATTATTGTTATCATTTTTATTATTATTATTATTATTATCATTATTATCGTATGTGAAAATTGATAGTGATAGCGTCGTTAGTATTTTTTCTCCCTACGAAGTGTAAGTGAATTGGAAAAGAAAACGTTGGGGGGGGGGGGGGGGGGGGGAAAGGTGCAAAACCTTGAAGGTGGCGGTGCCGGCAAGAGTAGCAGCGGGAAACCACGAGAGTCAAGGTCTCTTCTGCGTGACGAAGGTCTGACTAGCGGTGACTGTCTGACGGGTTCCACGCCGGTCTGAGCTGCGATTTCTGTATCCACTGGAGCTGTTCGCGAACGCTGATCCGTGATCCGTCGAGTCGCGGCGAAGGTTGCGGGTAAACAAAAAATATGTATAAATGAAAAAAAGAAAGTTAAAAAAAACAAAAAAATTCGCGTCCGGAGACGAAACAACGCGAACGATGGGATGGGAATGGGATTGACCGCAGGGAGAGCGAATCGCCGGGCAATTAGACGCGTTATGCAATCAATACGGTGTAAACCGCAGAATCGAATATCAATTACGAAAAACCACCGCGACGACGACGACGAAGGGGGAGAGCGAGAGCGGCGGAGAGATTCGATCGATATTATATCGAACGGATCGCCAGTCCGGAACGATGAAAATAAAACAAACTGCTCGTAATGCCCTAATTGCAGGGACCGCCTGAAAATCTGCCAGGATTCGGACATTGTAATAGAATGATTATTTTTATTTCTATTTTGGATTTATAGACCTCATCTGTGGGTCGCAAATTCATTTCAAAAGTTGAGTTCTACGAAGTTTTATGTACATAATGAATATGTACGATATATATTATGTAAGTGAACGACCCATGGGTCATTATGACCATACATATACAATAATATCCGTATAAGAACCTTATATTGATTTTCCTTTTTTTTCGGGTATTATATCAAACGAGGGTCTGCGTATCTGAAAAGTTATGTATATCGAGAATAAAAATGAAAGAAAAAAGAAGAAGAGAGAAAGGTTTAAGAGAGAAGCAGAGGAGAAATGTAACGGAGTTAAGGATCGGGAATGTGAAGGTTGGAGAAGAGTCCGAATACAATATGTATATACTGTATCGGGGGGGTATGGATATAGCGGGTACAAGGCTGCTCGGCGATGTAGCCATTATTTTTGTTCGACCCCGCGGCGAAACTGGCGACCGGATCCCGAAGAAAAGTTGGTGGCTGTGTCGCGGGCGGAGCGAGCGACGAGGGACGACGAGAACGAGCGATAGAGTGAGTAATAAGTCCGTGCAACGTCCGCGAGAAGGACGACGCCGACGGTTCGTTTCCCTCGTTTTTCTTCTTAGCAAAATCGCATTCACGCACACGATTTAAGTATAGAACACGAACGTCATGGTCGTGCGGATGCGAAATGGAAATAAATGTATGTAATACGGCAGCGATGTTCGTAGCGCGCGTAGATTTATTTGCGGCGATTGAAAATTGAAAAAGAAAAAAAAATTTCTCAGACTTTTGAACTTTTCAGGACCAAACAAGAGGTTTGAGCGTTGAGAAAAATAGATTTTCTTCGATGTGCATTCTTCTGGATCGAAATCGTGGGCAAATAGGCGTTCTTCTAATATTAATTTTTCTAATTGATTCCGCAGATTATTAAACAGTTCTTCTATTCTTGCAAATAATTCAAATAGGCATCAAAGATCGATAGAAAGACTACTCTGTAAAAAATACAAAAATTAAGATTCTGCAAAATGTTAGTGATGTAAAGTGATTTCCCTATTTCTATTAATTCAACAAACTATGTAGGAAAATATTTTAAAAGCTCGTAAGGTCTCAAGAAAAAGTTGTCCCAAATGGACACACGAAAATGATTCTATTAATATTTTTCTAAAAAAAATTGGAAATTTCTTTTTTTCAATAGCTACATTTGTTCGACGCAGCAAATATTCCGAGGTTGCTTGAGATGAGAGGAAAAAAAGTACTTTTTCTCTTGCGTAATGATGAATAGGCTCGGGTTTCGATCCACGACGATGAATAAAGGTTGTCTGGAACCGCGATCGGTACGAAAACGATGATAAAATGTACAAATGAAAGAATAGCGATTAATCGTTGAGACGTATTGAGAGCAGCGAAGTCGGCTCTCCATGGTTAATCCGAATATACACTACGAGAGACCCGAGTGAGCAACCGAGCGAGCAAGCCTTGTTTTCGAACAAGCTGAGTTTGCCCCCTGAACCGGATCGCGGCATTAACCTCAGCCAGCGTTGTACAACGTCGTCTCTCCCCGTCTCTTCGCGAATCGTCTCCAACACCATCGCAAGTCGTATCTTCGCAAGCCTCACCGCGCCTGTATTTTCCGGTTTCCACCTTTTTTAACAATCATTTTTTAACTTTAAAAAACAATTTTCGTTCTCAGATTGCTGGATCAACGACACCACCCCATCGTTCTCCGCCTACTCGACTTACGCCTCGTCGTGCTCCTCAATTTCCCATAGAATTTTTTCCAACGCCGTTGATTCGATCTCCGAACGTTCCGGAAAATTCTTCAAACCGCAGAAGCATTGCGCCGTTTTCGAGATTAGCGAAGCTTGGAAAGCGGAACTCGATTGCGTGTTATTTTACGCAATCGGAAAATAGAAATAATAAATTAGTTCTCATTAAAATTTTATATTATCGAGTCACGATTATTTTCTTTCCAACGAATCAACCGCCGGTTAAATCGATGTAAATCACGTTATTTTGAAAGATTACAGAAGGCGTGAAATTATCAACATCGAAGAAAACTCACGCACGATCGTGAATTGACGATTCTTTTTTCGTTTTAATCGATCGAACCCGCTGGTCGACGTTATATGCATAAAGACTCGGCGAGTTAAATGTTGTATTGCAGGATTGCTATATTACCGGAAAGTTATTGCTTCAACCGGCCAATTACATCATCGATCGAGACTCGTATACCGCCGAGAGCATCGGGGCAAAACGGCCCCGTCGAATACGATACAGAAACGAGGGTAAACGACGTACACCGAAAATACAAACAAAAACATGAGGCTTCTAGTAGCCATCGAGAGACTTTTTTATATTCATTGAATGTGCCATTTTGCCCCCGAACCTCTTAAATCGAAATGGTTTTATTTATACGTACGATAGTTTTCGAGAGTACGTTCACACGAACATTGAACACCCACACACACGCAAGAGGGACATTTGTGTGGGATAGAACGATAG
Source organism: Sussaba pulchella (assembly GCA_963971145.1). Lineage (NCBI taxonomy): Eukaryota > Metazoa > Arthropoda > Insecta > Hymenoptera > Ichneumonidae > Sussaba > Sussaba pulchella. The sequence continues at coordinate 17,089,827 of OZ020169.1, read as the reverse complement.
AGCAGCGCCTCGGTACATAGGCTCCGGTGTTGTGCTCGATGGGCTATGGGGGACTATTAGTCAGCCTTTTGCTCAGACAATTACGGTACCTGAACGCAATCCCTCGTATCACGGGGCTCCCCGGTCTACAGGCCATTAGTTCATTAGACAACGTATTTTTTTTCTCTTTCATTTTTTTTCGACAATTTTATTTACAAGTCCCGCATGTAATCACGAATAATAGTGCCGGGAATAAAATTCGACCGATCGACGATCGATAGCCGAATACGTGATAATGGATTGTCTGTTAACGAAATCACCGATGTGACAATTTTTGTTGTTGGTCCGGCAAAGACGTTCGCGAAGCAGATTAATCAATCTTTAATTAATTGAAAAGAGTAAAAAAAAAAAACGAAGATTGATATGAAAGCTTCGTTGGCGCTCGCCTTAATAAACCGAACGGCCGATGAGTCGGATGATAAGAGTTGACACGAGTAGCGTTGACAGCGGCCAGAGTCGACTGTAGTCGAGGCATTAGTCAGAGTCATTAAGCACCGGTTACGAGTATGAAGTAGAATATTCCGTGCGGTAAGGCGTTAAATTTATCGCAACGAATAAAATTAATTGTATTACATACGAGCATTATAACTCGCATTGCTACATGTATATGCCATTTTTGCCTCGAACGAGATCGTCGATTGCACGCCTTGGCGCACCGAGGCATACGCGTATTGCGTGATCTCGGTGTAAGAGCAGAACGAAGATTTTAATTTTACTTTTTATCATTATTATTCCTATAAAAGTAATTTAAGCGGTCCCGGCGCATGTGCGCTTGGCAGCCGCGTTACCGTGTCCCAAAATTACGATGATTATAGTATAATTAGCGAAGTATATATACGGTGGTCCACGCAACTTGCACACCTGTAAAATTTGTAAAGTATTCAACGTACGGATAAGTTTATTTGTACAAATTTTACGGGTTTTAAGAATGCGTTATGTAATGCATAATTTTTTCTTCATTGGTGAAGGCGGTTCGGAGATATCATAAGGTCGACGTCGTGTTTGTCAACGAAATGCTACATTTTTCATGTCGAATTGTGAAAGAACGTCAAATGTGAAGTATAAAAAGATCTGGCCTCTATTAGTCGTAAATCCAATGACTAACAAGTAACTTCGCTTAATTTGTTTGAAATTTCCTGGACGTAATATCAAGTTAGCAACTCAGCCCTATCACAGATTTTCGCAAGACAGCGAGATTCGCGTTGTCGTGTTGATAAACATTGTCACGTAAAGTTCTTGCCATCCTCCAGAAATCTGTGATAAGGTTAAATCTCTCACTCGATATTACGGAACGGAAATTTTCAAGGAACAAAGTGAAACATTTCCGAGTCGACATTTGAAATTAATGGCAGAAGTTATAGTTTGGTAATTTTGAGAACCGAGTGGAACTCGCGCTGCGGGATTCACCGCTGCGGCCGCTGTTGCTGCTGCAGCTGATGTTGTTGTTGCTGGTGGTGCTGCTATGTTACTGCTCTCAAGTCCGTTCACCGCTCTCGCCCGGTTTTCTCGGATCGTTCGATAACCCCGGTACAAAAGTAATTGCAACGCGAGCCAAGAGGATCAAAGCGCAGCTTCTTCGCGGGGTATAACTCACGACGGGCGCGAGCGCGAGTTCGCGCGCGCGCTTTGCTAAAGTCGTTCTGACCAAGGGAATCTTCTTTCTATCTGGTATCTACGTTGGGAAATTAATCATTGACCTGCTCGTGACCTGATGCCAGTTGCAGCTACGAGGAGGCTCGTTCGTTGATGCAGTTCGATTAGGACGGCGGGCATGAAGAACAAAAAAAAAAACGAAATCTTCGGCGAACGTTTGCCATAAACGAGATCTGCCTAGCTTTGGAGGTTATGCTTGATCCTTCGAACGCCTGGCCTCCTTGTTGTTGAAAAAAAATTATTTTTATTACATGTTACGCTTCTGGTTCGGAATAGTATAGTGGAAAAAGCACGTTCTGATATTATAAAATTGAAATTTCGAATCAATTTTTGGTGGAATTCGATATTTTCTCAATTTTTTTCACATTTGTAACCCTCAAATTTGGATTACATTCAGAAGTAGGTACGGAAATGACCGATCGCAAGGTCTGTTCCTGATCAAGAAAAATTGTAAAGATAAAAGTTATTTGTTGAAGCTTCGGGTAGGCATTGATCATTAATTTGCTCTGTAAAAAAAGAAACGAAGGATTCTGCAATATTCATCTAACCTAACAATATGTTCTCATCATCATTGAACAATCGATTCATGTGAAATAAATCTGTCCCCCATCTACATACAAAAACGATAAATTCGAATCTAAGCCCGTCTCCGTTCGAAGCTGATATAAATAATCGTCAGAGGCCTCATTCGTTGAACTGAAATTTTAATAACGTTATATTCGCGATCGTCAATTCCGTCCGAATTGTCTGAGCATCGATCGGAGTGACGAAGAATTCACAACCGTTTCGAACGCGTTGCTATAAATGGAAGGAACAATTGGATGAATGACGGAGCACCTGCGGGCTACATTGAGAGATCTGCGAGAACACGAATGGCAAGAGGGATCAAAGGAGAAGAGAAAAGGGAAGATGCGAAGAGTATAACCAAAAAGCCGACCTCGCCGGCGAATCCCCCGGAGTCGTTCGTGGTCGCGCGGGGCTTCGACTTTCCCGACAGACGGCCCCGCGGGTCCCACAAGAAAAGGCTTGATGTCTTGATGATGGTAACAATATAATTACTCTTGTTCTTGTCGCGAGCGAGAGGATCTCTCTTCGTCGTTGCCGTCGTTTTCGCCGGTGATGCGAAGCGACGGAGGCCGTGAGGACGCGGATCGATGGACACGGAGAGAAAACACGATATCCGGTTCCATACCCAACCGAAGTTCTCCGATCGCTCTCTCGAAACATCGTCCCACGAACTTAACCGGATTAGTAATTAACGAGCAAAAAGTATTCGGCTAATCGGGATTGATTCGGATTTCGTGGAAGGAATTTTGTACGTTGTGTCAAATTTTGATGAGAGTTGAGAAGTTTGGGACATGATTTTTTATTAATAGAAATGACGTTTCGCAATATTCTGAGAACCTTGAAATAGTTATTCTGAATTTTTTGTTTTCCTGTGAAACAACGAACAAACAAAGCGCTTGTCATTAAGAAAGTGCAAATGACAATTGAATTTGGGAGGAATAAACTAAAATTAAATTGCAATTCATTCAGTCAAATATTTTTGTTGATCTGATAAAATCTTGTTCATCATTCCAGCCACATTCTTGCGATTGCTTCGGCAAAATTCGTCACTGCCGAACTAAAAATATCAAATCTCGAAGCATCTGAGAAAAAAAAACAACCCGCTTCGCTCCTCATTCCCAATAGCACCGTCGACATAAGCTCCATAGATATATGTCAAAACTGGTATTCTGCAATTCAGATAGCCATTCGAGTTTCTTCCTTTTTTCATGCACTCGAGGCGAGACCGGGAGAGGGTCTACACATCTTCTTCGACAGAGAGTCTCTCAATGTATCTTCGAACGAGTTGAGATTTACAACCTTTTCCGACGATAAATTAAACCAGCGACGATGGCGAAGGGCGAGGAATAGTTGCACGCGGAGTTCCAATGGACGATGACCCGTTTATATGGGTCACCTTGAAGCTTCCAGCCGGGCCCGAGCCTGCGGGCCACGACGCCGAGCGAGGAACAAAAAATTTAGGATCGCATAGAAAAACGTGAATCTCGTGTGCCTCAGCCCTGAGGGCACGCGTTCTTTTCGAAAGATACAGACTGCATTTTTTTTTCTTCCTTTTTCGTCTTCTTCCCATTCCGTTCGACTTCTTCGTGGCAGCATCCGACGAGAGACGAATCATACGTCGAACATTCCAATGTCTTCTACATTCATCCGAAATATTTCGCGAAACGTGTCGTCATTGTGTCAGTCCGGTGTCGTCGTTATTTTATCGCCAATTTTGTCGTGTCACTTCCATTCATCAATCGCGTCGAGCCTCGAGTCTCAATTTGCTCGTTTTATCATTTATTCATTTCTTACGTCACGCAACGCACGTTGACTCATATCGTTCTCTGCTCCTTATATTTTGCAACAAAACCGTGAAACGAATGGGGAAAACAAATAATTGGAAAAAAAATTAAAAAAATAATCGTAACGAAAGAAACGATGATTGCATAAATTTTATTATCACGGCGTTGCAATCGTGGAAAGAACGACGTAAGCTGGGCAAGTACCCGCGAATGGAAGCGAAATAATGCTTCGTTGCAGGGTAATTTCTTCACTGCTTCATCACAAACTCATTTCAATTACGTACCTGTCATGACACATGCACAAACATCACGGTCTAATGCGCTTCTTGCTCCTTCGGGAGTATCGCACGATGACGCAGCCCAACAGTTCATTTGCGCTGTACACTAATACACGGTACGCGCACATGTAACTTGAATTTTTTTGTGACCATCGACGAAGGGAAAGCACGTATACATTTGTGTGTGTGTGTGTGGATTGAAAATAATTCGTTATTTTTCCCTTACGTTCGATGAAACTCTACGACTGGTTTCATCTGTTATCTACAAATCTATAATTAATTTCACCGACTCGTCCATCCCTCGGGGGACTCGTCCCACGGGGAACGCCAACGAAAACATTTTAATTTCACGCGAGAGCCTCGTGAACCTCGCGTGGAAACAATTTTGTTTTTTTCCAAAGCCAGCACGGCTCTGTTGCAGTCGCAAATGATTTTCTCCGAATAAACTCAGATAGAATTTAATTACACGTAGCGCACCAAAAAATTACTCAACATTTCCTTCATTTCTACAATATTTTCTCGGAACATTGTTCAAGCGCTTCCTGAAATTAATTCGCAGCCGTATTTTTGTGCGAGTTATAAAAGATAAAATAAGAATAAAGAAAAAAAAAAAATATGTCTCGAAGCGTTTCTTCGAAAGAATAACCGCATGATTGCAGCGTGAATATAAGGTGCAATATACGTATTGTGGAAAGTTGGGTTACACACGCCAACGAGCTTCGACGTTACCGCGCGTAACGGAAAACGTTTTCCGAGACCACGTGGATGTGTGTGCGAGCTTCGGTTAGATAGATAGATGTTTGTACGGAAGAAAAGTTGGTTGGGGCTCGGTTGCCGACGAATTGCAATGCTCGATACAGCGTAGCCGTGGCGATAGATGCACACCGATACAGCATAGAAACTTTACCGCCACGCGAAGGTGGCTCTGTAATGATGGCTCCGGTCGGGGAACATCCTTTCCGCGGCTTGTTACTATGACATTAGGCGCGGTGCCCCGCTCACCGTCAGCACAAGCCGTCAGGCGTAATGCGGTGAGGAAAAAAGATAAAATAAAAGAAAGAAAAAAAGTATGGAAGAAAAAAAAATATCAGCAGCCCTCCACCAGCGCGCGTGAGTTCGAAGATTACATGCTTAGCTTGCAACGTGGCATTACGCGTAATCAGAGAGTTCTCGAGTGCGTCATAAAGATAATTAAATGTATACCAGGCAATCAAAGTTCCACGCGGCCATGGTTTGGGTTAATTAGCGAAGACTAGCTCTCGACCCGCGAACGAACGGTTTGCCCGCGCGCTCGATTCGCTATTTTGGAAAAAAAAAAAAAAAAATGCTTCGCTTCCTCGATTATTATAACCGTGACACCGGGCTTTTAATTGGAGGTCTTACGATATCTACGATCCCGAGTGCCGAGTGCTTGAGCCGATTAAAAAAAAAAATGCAAAAAAGAGGTTTGGGCTATTTTTCAGCATGGATTGGAGGTCACGTGAACGGTATTGTAAATGCTAAAAACGTGTTGTTACGTGTTACAGGTTTGATGGGATAGAAAAAATGTAGGAAATCAATTTATTCAATTTTTTCTTCAATCGGCAGAAAGGATTTGTGCCGTCATCTACATACTAAGATTATTGTAGCCAAACGAACAAACATCTATCGAGTTGAAGAAATTATTTCAGCCTTGAACGTCGAGATAAAACGCTACCGTACAAATCGCAAGGCCGACGAAGCCCAAAAACTTTTCCTTCATTCAAGTCTCACAAACGTTTGTATCATGTCTTTGCCAATCTTCGCTGCGTTCAAAAACTCAGCCATTCCACAGTACAGATCATTTTTAAAATTTTTTCTCAGAATCATCGTCCGCAACAGCTCGTCCTCGCGCTCGTTACGAAATAATGCACCCCGTTACCGGTCGCCGGAGTTACGACGACGTTGTGCCGAAGTCTTAAAAATATCTTACTAGTGAACGGTCATCGTCGAAAAAAATAAAAAATAAAAAGTTTGAGTTGCAATGCGTGTATACACGTTGAGGCGGTACGATCTCGAGTCCCTGGCTCCTGCAATACCACTAATTGCAGTTGAAGCGACGTGTGGCGGATGGCACCGAGGATGGAGGTGCCATTATCGGTTTCTTGATAATTGTAATCACGAAGCACCCGTTAAACGTTGCTGTTTTCACCGTACTTTCTTCAGGCCTACAGATATATTTTTCTTTGCGAAATTCACTCCAGTCGATGTAAAATTTTTTCGTACAAATAATATACTTGAACATTCCACGGCGCAAATGCAATTTGCAATTGTAAATTTTTTTTCTCGGATTCCCAATGTGGAATCTGCATTGAAATCGATCAATCGCTTCGCGATAGACGTCGGTGATGAATAAATGGCGAATCCTTGCCACTTCTGACCTTCGCATATTGCGCGTTTCGTACCTTTTCCTCGATCTTTGCCGTCCATGGAATTGCTCGAACCGACGAGAGCGAAGCGAACGAGGTTTCCTCCCGATTGCCTATAGGCACACATGTGCCACTGCCGCATGTACGATTCCTCTTGCATCGATGAAACTCTCTCCCGGTATTCGCGGTACTTGCCGACAATGGGCTCGGCAATGAAATTGAAATTACTATCTCGACTCTTACGAAAGTGAGAATTGAAAATCCAACACGTTCGAACGTTGGCTCAATTTTACGTATCGAGTTGCCGCTTCTTCGCTCCTTTCTCGCTTCTCGCGGTGATTCACGACTCGAGCGAATTTTCGAACGATCATGTGTGGCACAATCTCGTGATTCCTTTTCGGATATCTGTACGTCGATTGTACCTACGATCACGAGAAATTTAATCCAACCGGAAATTGATTTTTTTATTTTTTTCAATTTCGATTTAAAACAATTTATAATTTGTGATTTTTCCGAGTCCCCGACGGCATTGTGTAAAAAATGAATAAATAAATTGACGCATTGATCGATTTTTTCTTCATGTTCGGCGCTCGTTTCAAAATATTACGACGTACCTTTTGCCTGTTCTACTTTTTTTCCTTGCAACAAAGTATTTGACCTACAAGCGACTATGGATTTTCGTAATAGATATGCATGCTCGCACTCGTATCGGTGAATCTGAATCATCCACGAAGCAGCGTTAAATGCAGGTTTTACCTTTGTTCCGTCGCGAGTTTGCATCATCGGTCAAACAAGAAAAAAAGGAGTCACTTGACGAGAGCCCACTCGGTTTTTTCTCGCTCTTCATCCCTGCCGCGTTCGTAATTTATTTTTTCAACTTGGTGACCAACGTGGTTACAATCGCACCGGTATGTTTTTTTCTCCGCGCAGTCGCAGTCGCAAACGGTGTGTAACGGTGAAATTGTCGGTGGACAAAGAGGGTTGAGAAGCGCAGAATGATTTACGAAGATGTATTTCTCGTTAACACACGAAGAAGCGTTAATGCGTTGGTTCGGTACTCTCGCGCGGGTGTATCACCTCTGCAAATGAAACCGATTATCTCCGGCTGCGGCGTCGGCTGCGACGCCGGCGGTGCGGTCGAAGATCGAAGAAAAGAGGATGCGCGGGTCGCGCCGGCCCGGGTAAAGTCATTAGCCGGAACAAAAGTTTATCATCGTTGACAAATGCAACGCGGCCAATCAATTGTAAACATCGTTAACCTACTTTTTTGAAAATATATATTGTTGCAACACTGTTTGCCATCGTGTTGCTGGAAGATTTTTTTCAATACGTCGGACAAAAACCGCGTCTCCGAGTCGGAGCTAATATTTGTCGAACGTTACGATTTCGACATCGAGATGAGGACGATTCGAATATCTTTATCTTGTGGATGCATAAAATTGATATATTTTGTAGTCACCGCGAATGTATGTATTTTGTGGGTATATTTTTCTCTGTTGTTTTATCGGACTGGGAGATTAGATGGTAATCTCTTTTTGACGTTCGAATCGTTACGAGAATATATCATTGAGAATATTCTGATGAGTCGAAATTCAAAGATTACTTTCCTGATTATTATGTAGTGCGATCGAAAAAATTGAAAGAGTTAAAAAATCAATATTCTTCCTGATATTATTTTGAATTCTAATGCAGATGTTTTAGAAAAATGTGACAAACAATATGGCTCCCCTCAAAAATTCATCCTAATTTCAAGGTTTTACAAAAAAAATGTATGTTGATATAGTATGTATAAAAAAAAAATTCGCCAGCAAGATTTTCTCCCCATTTCGATTTAAAAAATATACAACACTCGATGACAACCATTTTTTCGAAACAGCAAAGTGACTATGCTCATTTTAATCAATGTCTGCTCTTAATGAAGTTGCAGCCACACCAAATCGAAATAACCAATCGGACTCCGACATTTCAAAAATTTCCAACAAATCTTCGACGAAAAAAATTATCGGTCTTATAAATAGCCGAAGAATAATTCAATGCGTCACGTTCGCCACCATACTGTAGGTCAGTCATGATCATTGTCATCAATCAGTAGTTTGCCGAACCCAATGAGACTCGGGGGCAAGTGACACACGACTGTACGGTCACGATTCTTTTATTGCCAATTTATTCTCGCTATCTATAGCTCTTTCTCGTTACTGGCCGAGCATAACCACACTCTGCCTCGTCTCACAAACCACAATCGAGCCATACAAGCCCCAACCTCGCGCGAATGATAAAAATAATAAAATACAGTCTCGTTTCGTCGTCGAGCTTTTACGGTGTAATATCTGCCCCATGAATTGTTAGAACGATGGAATAACGTATCGGGTCGAATCGATCGTCCATAGTGGTCATGAACCCGGCAGTAGTTGACTGCGATGCCGGTTACAACCTATCGATATTCGATCGTTTATATGTATATGTTATATGTGCGTTAGACCTGGCCAAATGTTTTTATCCAATTTTATTTTTTAGCTGCATCAGATGAAATAGTTAGGGTTTGACATCGTGAAGACTCTGTAAAAATTAGGGCACTATCGGATGAGTGTAAAAGGTCGCGCATCGAGTCTGATCATTTTCATTTGAATAGCACGTAGAAATCGAAGCTTTATCATTCAACAGCCACGCTATCGAACCCTAACTCTTCATCTGCTGCAGCCGAAAGAAAAATTAAAAAAAAAAATGTGCTCAGATCTAATAACCACGCATACATCTAAATTTTTCATTTATTTATAGAAATACTTTGTAATGTTAATACAGCGTTCCCGGTGCGTTAATATTTATCGGGGGAAAGTCGTGCAATCCGCGAGCGTTTTATGGGTCGTGGAACCCTGAGTCATCGTTGGCGCGCGTGCGCTCGAGGTTCCAGCTCGCTCGCGTCGAACGAACCTGTACGTACGGGGCTCTCGCCGCGGCGAGTTCGACAAAACGTGTGTAACATGCATGTATGTATGTACGTACGATGGTACTTCGGTACGAGGGAGCGAGCGAGCGAAGCGATGCCTCGCCTCGTCTCGTCTCGCCTCGCCAAGCCACGCGACATTGGCGCGCCTCCCGTATTTTTATCGGACCGAGGACCGAGAAACTCACGCTCCTCGCCAGCACGCGAGCTCCTTATTCGCGTAACTCCGAACGCATTAGCCTCGTTGAGTGTGTCGAACTCTGGGTCGGAGCGTCCGATACCCTCGGCCGGCCATCGGCAGTTTCGCGACTGGCACACTTATTTTTCACGTCGAACGATACGCTCGAGCGATCCATTGAATCGACGGAAAAAAAAATAGAAGGAAGGAATTGATGAAAAAAAAAAAAACAAAGCCGCCGTTCGATGATGAGATATCGTTCGAATCAGCGAGCTTTTGAATTATTTATCGTTGAATCGATCGCGATTAAAGCAATACCCAAATGCGAGCAAATTTAGGTGAGACAAGAGACGAAGAAAAAAAAAAAAAAATTCGATGCATCGAATTATTTTATCGGGCGAGTAATTCTCCGACAGCTAGCATAATATTATCGCGAGACCGTTGGCCCCGGTGTCGAGCCTCCCGAGCTGTCGAATCGAATATACTCGCACCGTTGAACCTGCGTGTTTTACACGCAAAACGAGTTGATCAGTCTCGCTCGAATTAATCGAGAATATAAATTTATATTTGTGTACATATAAGGTATATATCTATATATAACTCGACGATAAAATTTGCCGTCGGGTTAACGTTCCACGGTTTACTCTCGTATTATGCGTTGACGAAGAGCCTAATTGATAACGAGAATAATCATCATACGAAATATTTCCGTTTCGGAATAATATTTATCAATCGTTTTTTACGCGCAATTTTTTTTTCTGAACGACGTGGAAGATAAATTATGGGTACAGGTCGGATAATTGAACAGCAGCGGGTAAAGGGGGGTTCAGTTGCAGTGTATGTGTGTGTGAATCGCGAGGTTCGCACGAGAGAACCGCAGCCGGACGAGAAATAGTGAGAAAGCCGCGTAACTCGTATCGGATGAGTCAGAAAACGCATGCAAACCAACAGCAGGACTGCACCGAGCTGGTGATACTGGGCCGCTGGTTGTCTGGACGTGCACCGCGAGTCGTCCGACACCAGAGATCCGAGATGTTTGCACAGTTTGCAGACCCGCTAACTGCCGAGACGATGACGACCGGCGGACGACAACGTCCGCGGTGGCGACGTCGTCAGCCGTTGCAAGACGTCCCAGACGTCGGATCCCGCCAGGAGAAGCAAAGAAACGTCCTACGAGCAGGAGCCACATCCACTTCTGTTTCATTGCACGGAGTCTTTCCTCTTCCCCTCTCTCGCTCTTTCTTTCTCTTTCTTTCGTTTTTTCTCCCCGAGCCCCGACCCGCCGGTTATACAGATCGAATGTATGACCCGACGTGGTGAACGCAGTTGCCAGCGAAAGCACGAACAACCGACCAGACCAGACGCCGAACCAGCGCCAAGTTTGCCCACATGCGAGGTGTTAATTGTCCGGTTATATTTATGAGTTTGGTCCTATCATTTGCGTAAACAAGCGGACGCTGCACGGGGCAGTCTGGTACGTATACACACGGGAACGTCGAACGGAGCTGTGGGAACTCGCGAACGCGATTAAATTCGAATCCGAGGTCTCGCTAGAACTGTCCATCTTACATGGACACAACATTTTTTTACGAAAATCAAAGATACGACATTTTCATAATATTATCATTTCGTGAGAATAATTTTTTTTCAATTATGCGGTAGAACTGTAATTTTATTAAACCTGATTGCTTTGTACTTGTATTGAGCGATGCATCAAGCTTGTTGAAAATAACGAATATTTTCGAGCTAATTGCAGCCCAAAAATGATTTGGCATGCTTAAAATGTCTTATCTACTGCAGTAGTAAGTGTCAGTTTTGAACAGACGTTGAAAGTTTAAGCTTCTTGTCAAATTTCAAATGCAAAATGCAGCTATTCCTTCAAGATACGAGTGTGAAAGATTGATACTCGGTACATAATTGCACGTAGCTATCGCGAAGACGTTGGGGAAAGGCGGTCGAGTTAACCTGGCCGGCGAGTAAGAGGCCGGGGCAAGAAATGGCCTGGGGCGTGCACGCCAAAAGGGTACTAAATAACCCAAACGAAAACAAGCACTCTGCTCACGCGTAGAACGATTGGATGTAATACCAATCTGTGTGCGGGAAAAAGAAAGACGAAAAGGAAAGAAAAAAAAAGAAAAAAAAATGCAACGCGTGGGTGGTTGCATTGGGATGGCGAGTAGGGAGTGGGGAAAGCCCGACTGCGATTGGATAACGAGCCGGCTGACGTCGATAACCCCGTACGGGTCGATGCTACGGATAAGCGGATGTTGACACGGAACTCGCGCTCGCATTAATCGTGTTAACGTTTCGTATATAATGAAAAGTCTCTTGGGATATAATCATCCTTTTTTCAAATGTTTATTTTTAATTTTCCAAATTTAATTAAATGGTTTTGTCACGAGTGGATTCGAGTATTTAGATGTTCATCTAAACATAGTGCTGTATAATGGAATGACGATGACGTCGTGTTACATCAGGAAAATGTACAAAATCATCGCTCGAGGCACGGCGATAATAGCGGCGATCGGTTTATAGGATGCGGCCGAGTTGTTACTCAGAGCTGCGAACCTTCCGAGACACGAGGTTCAATGACTCGCCTGTTTCCCTGAGTTTTTCATTCATCAATCTCGATCGTAACTCGGCGAACTTTTGTGTTATCAATCACGCGGTTGGACTTTTGCCGAGCGAGCAAACTTTTACTTTATCAATTTCGTCAGCGATGTATATGTCGGTGAAAAAAAAGCACAATCAAAAAATTGGGAAGAGAATAAAACGAGGAGATAGTTTTGAAAAATAATATCTGAAAGGTCGAACACTCGAACGAGAGGATTGGACATTTGGATTGAAAAAAGTCCATCCTTAATTATTTGAGAAAAATATTTTCCGTTTCCGGTTATCTCAATTAACGACGATTCTCAACTACATGATACTTTGACCCGGGGATCATATGGTGTGTAGTAAAGTAAAGTGTCGTCGCATTTAAACGCTGTATGTTTTTCCAGTGCGTGTCACCGACGCCCACGCGGTTGTACAAAACTTTAGTTTTCTGCAAACCACTCCAATTATCGTTACGTCGGCTATTAAACATACTTGTCTTTTCTTTATTTTTCAAGCATGGTGCAGCGAGCGACAACGAGCCTCGGCGAAAGACAGAATGAACAGCAGTCCGGGGTTGCGGGGAGACGCGACGGGTGGCTGCGACCTCTATGGTGAGGACGTCTACGACGACGACGACGCAACGGCGACGACGGTGAAGGGTCTGGCAAACCTTCTAATGAAGCTAATTTTCGTGAGACGAAACTGCCTATTACCCCGTAATCCCCTCGACGAACGAAGGGAGTCTCCTTACTGAGCATGCCCGCAATGATTTTCGCTTGGTCGTTTGTCTCAACACCCAATACATGCGAATTAATAAAAACCTTCCTCCCTCAGGTATCGTCGATTTCCCCTTTGCTACCTGCCATATCGATCCATTTAAATCCAAATTTCGTTCAACTATCGTGTCAGCTTTGGCAAGTGAAAAATCTTGTCACGAACAGCGCCTAACCAATAGACCCGGACCTGTCACGAAATTCCAGCCGAGTCATTGGCGAGAAGCCAAGAATGGCGTCGAGAAGCACTCGAAGCGAGTGAAACCCCAAGTGCCGATGGGACTGAGCCCTTACCCGTAGCAAGACGTTCCAGATAACCGCCTATCTATTCTCTTTAGCGCAAACGCACAATACCCCGACACTATTCACGAAAGTTTGCAACTCCCACAAGTGTACCTACGCAACCACGCAACGTTCCATGAATAATCCGCGAGCCAACAACGTTGCTACGTTGCCGGGACGGGTGGAGAACGGGCGGGTGATAATGGCCGCACGAAGTTCCGTCGTACTGATCATCGAGCGTGGACAATTTCACGGTACGTACCTCGAGGAGTTAGCGTGACGTGGCACATCATTTGTTACGCATCCAGCCCGGGTTAGCGCGTCAAGTTGATCTCTCGTCTTCTCGCTCGTGGAAATCTGGTATGGGCGGCGATAGAGTAGAACAGCGTGGAATAGCGAATGCACCGGCGGAATGGTTAGGATGAGGGGAAGATCGAAGAGGGATGGCTCGTTTCGAGATAACTACGCGAGCTACGTCGAATACGATCGCGAATCGTACGATCGTGCGATCGTTAATTCGCGAGAGAAAAGCGGATCGACATCGTCGGGATTTTTTATTCAATTTCGCAATGGTCCGAGCAATGGTTCGAACGAAATTATAGCCGTGATTGCGATATACAACGTATTTGCAATATTCTAGTTAACGAAAATTATAATTTCCCGGAGTCTCATTAAGAAACTTGACTAATTTGGGATATAGTTTGATACAATTTGAAAGATCGTTACGTCGAATTTACGTTGTACGCGAGAATCATCGAAATGGCATCGCGAAGTCAGCAGCAGCGCGGCTAACGACCAAATTTCGCAATAAACTTTTACACGAGATTCGACGACCGGGGCTGCCATATAATTTTACACAGCCATTAAGCCTCCTTCACCGAAGTTTCCACTATTATAACCTCCAATCCTGCGTGTTCGAGCGACACCCACGACGATTGCGCCGCCGGTGGCAATCCCTCGTACGAACGGTCGACCCCAAGACCGTCCGAAGAGCGCGCAAGCGCGAGCGCCTGCGCCCTACGGCTTCAAAAGCTCGTTCCCGTGAACTCTGGCCTTGTGCTCGAAGAGCAAGGTCATCGTGAGTGATGCGCACCGTGGACTCGCGCACGGGTCTCGAGCACACTCATCCGCTCTATTCGCCATCGCGAGATCTATCCCTACGGTGTTCGCTCTCTCACTGCTCGCTGCGATCTCGCAGCTCGTCTCTGTGTGTATATCCAACCGACCTACTGCAGTTAGTTCGTTACACCGTCCAGAAAAAAATCTGCACCGACCAGTTCTTGTCGATTAGTGTGGGCAAACACTGAAACGTTAAGGTCGTGCGAACCTGCACCGTGTGCCACGCTCTTGCACGCTTCAAGTGCAAGAGCCCCGGGTTTTCGTTTTTTTTTTTTTTTTTTTTTCGTCTTGTTTTTTAATCCATCCCTCTTTTCCTCTCGTTTCTCCGTCCCCGTCCTCGGCGTCCACCTTGCCAGGCTTGTCCTCCAAGTCCGGTACAATGCTCGACGTATATATATATCATACATTAAATGCGCTTCGGGAAATGTTTCTCGTGTATAGCTTAATAGCTATAAGAGAACGGAAGGTCGAGCACCTTATCTTGCCCGCATGCTTCCTCCATTCCGTGTCCGCTACGTCCCGAAAAATCGCGTTTAATCCGTCAGCAAAGTGCAAAAAAATTATCCATTTAAACCTGATTTTTGCTTTCGCTGTTGAATGAAAAAAAAAACAAAAAAAAAAACGAATACGCATACGCGGACACGAACGCACACGGGCGGACATGGAGGTGAAACAGCGCGCCGGTTAAGTGCTCGGAACCAGTTACCCCGCTCGAGGCATACTCCCCTTTGTCCCCGATCCATCGCCAGTGGGGTATTTGAGATGTTCGCTTTCAAAGTTTCGGAATGCATAGCCTCGAGGCTTTCGGCGGGAGAGGGAGACGATTATTTGAGAATTTTTACGATATTCGTTCTCCGACTGCATAAAGCATTAATTAATAAAAAATTGAATGACAGTACCGTGGTTGGATTGCGCCTGAGGAGCGATGTCTCTTGATCCTTTTCGTTTTTTGTACGCCACAAACGAACATCGCGTTATCCATTCGCACTATCGGAGTTGGTACCGACAATGAAGACGACTCGTTTCATATATAATTTCATCCGCCACAGTGTAACAGACGGACGAGTTTTGTTTTATTTTCCATGTATCTGTGTATATAGGTACGTCTCATTCTTAACGCGTGGCCGACTCGAAGCTTCGAAGCGTGACTCAAACCTCTCCGCGGAGTCTTCGGTCGTCGTCTCATATGTCTGATGAAGATTTTAATAACTCCATATTCCCTCGATGTCTTTCCTCGCGTCGACGATATGCAACCGTCTGGCGTTACACGGCGTCACTCGTTTTTTTGTTCCTTTCGTTTTAAGATTTTTTTTAATATTTCTTGCGGTAGTCGACAAACACATTTTTCTATGCCACGAGGTAGGAAAGAATATGAGATTCGCGAAGATAAATCTGCAAAAAACCGAGATCCAGAGGTCTTGTGGGCGTGGGACCCCGTGAATCTGACATCCCGCGTTATCATGTCGCATAATCGCGCGAGTGAAGAGCGAGACTCCGAACGTGCGAACCTACGTCTTTTTCTTTTTTTTTTTTTTTGGAAATCTCCCGAGTAGGATAAATGACGGACTATTGACCCGTGGAATATCTCATCGCGCGAAACGACGACTCGAGTGATTGGTACAAATGGTTGACTATGTCTCTGATGGCTTATCGATCCTACCCAATCGCTTATCGCGCAACGTAGCGCGCGGTCGAGTAATACGTCACGCACGGTGGGAACGATTGACCGAACGGGGACACTTCCGCTCGTTTCCCTCATTTTCCTCTTTCGACCCTTCGACTGACCGGATGGCAAAAAATAAAAATAAAAAATATCAGGAATTCGGATGAGTTCGGTCGTAGCGGAGAAAAATTCTTATCATCGATCTTCAAAGAACAAAAAAATTGTCAAAGCTGTCTCACGTAAAATGTTGATACCCACGACGATTCTTTGACGTTTTCGAGATTACATTTTATGAATACTTTTTTTTTCACGTGTTCAACGTTGCGTGATCCAATGTTGATGGACAAAAACTTTAACCCTGAAATACGTAGCGACAATTAAATAAAAATTTGCATATTCCGTTCATACGAAATGTTACCAAATTGTTACAAGATAAATTTCCCATTCAATAACGGGGAAAAAAATCGGTTCCGAGACGTCAACGCGACACGTCCGCTTTATTCGTTCGTGATTCACGACGCTCTCATTCATAATTTTCCAAGAAAAGATTAAGCAGTCTCCCGGCATGACCGAGTACGTTGCCTCGGGACACCTAATAGATCTTAAAAAGAAGAAAAAACGAAAAAAAAAAAAAAAAACACGCCGCTCAATTTGCCGAGCGGGATCAACGACAGCAACCGGCATTGTTTGGGTTCCGCGTTCTAATTCCTCTCGTTCGAGCGTGTCAAACGAGTGCCAGTGTTACTCACTTCGCTCGGTGTTACACATTGGTTCGGTGCAGCTTCGTTGCACTCGAGTCTCTCGAGTTCAATGGCAATCACGAGAACCGCGGTTAGTTTGCCAATTAACAAAATACGGCTTACGGACGAGGTTAAGGTTAGACACTGAACGTTTGATTAGCTCGTTGGCTGACTATCTCGTCGTCTCGAAGGAATGAGTGTAAGTGGCGGATATAATTTGTCGGTGAAAATTTACTTAGCATTAATATCGTTGAGTTTCTCACCGTTCGTTATCGATAAACCGTGTGGCAAACAACGTTCGAATTTTGGGTTGGGTTGGGTTCGGCACGAAATTGAAGAGACCGACGAAACTCGTTACCGAGGGACCTCTTATTAGCGTTAAATTGCTTCATTCGTCCTTCTGCTGAACGGGATGATTTCAATGGAGCTTCCGAGAATTGCATCGTCAGTCGGTCGGTCGGTCGGTCCGTCCGTTTGTCTGTCTGCCTGTTCGTGCGTTACGTCGCGAGGAGCCAAGAGCGCACCATTGTGTACACGACCCATTTCAATGATCCAACATAGTCCCTCGCGTTATCACGGCCTTCCGGTATTGATACTACTGTATAAGCTCGTCAGAACTCGCTCAGAAAAATATCTAAATGCGTGTGGGTAAAAATCTGCAAGACACGTTGAATAAAAATATTTGTGTCACACAAAAAAATGTGCTTACAATGATTATTTCGTCAAAAGTTTTAAGACTCAACATGTCTGCAGAATTTTCTCGATTGATTGGAAGTCAGCTTGTCGCAGATTGTCGCACGGCACGTGACGAAATAATCGTCTTAGAAATTGAATCAATCACGAAGAATTTAAAAAGCAATGATTTCTTCCAAAATGAATTGTTCCGTCCGCAATTATTTCGATGTTTATAAATAAACACGTGTATATTACCAGCATTCGACGTGGCTGTTATATCGTTTTCAGGAACAATCTGAAACATTGAATTGCGTTCTGATTTTTTTTTTTTCATGGGTCGATGGTACAAAAGAGGGGGAATATAAACTATGAGCAGAACGAGGGAAGTGAAACGAGAGGTCTTATTTCGATGTCAATTCGCATTTCGACGGGACTGAGTTTGAGTTTAATGACAGAGAGGGCCAAACGGCACGTAGCGTAGCGCGAGCTTATATTACTGCATTGTGCCATATATCTATATGATATATGTATATACGTATATGTGCGTACGTATATACGGCTGTGGCAATTTGAACGACGGGACTCTCGCGAAATTCAGCGGTGACCTCCGTCACGAATGCGCCGCAACGTGCGTGAAATTGCATCGTAAATGATCCCGCGAGGCGATGGAGCAGTGACGGACCGCCGGTGGGATGGAAGACCGGGCGGAATGGGGAGTCGACGAAGGAAGAGAAGACGAAAGATTCTTGCGGTGTAACGCGTGACGCGCAAGACCAACCGTAGATGTCCCAAAAAGCTATTCAGACGTCGTGTCCCGGAGCCGCATCGACGTTCCACGTACATTTATCGGCGCGAACGACTCTTTTTTTTTTCTTACGGGGCGTAAACTCGGTGGAAGTCGGAAAAAAAAAACGGAAAAGAAATGTCAAGAGAGATGGTCGATGAAATATTTGTAACCCTCGGGCGTGAACCGTGATGGCAGATCGAAATATTTTCAATGTTTTTTCTTAAATTTAAGTTGCATCTGCGATTTTCGAATTTATGAATAACTTCGTTGAATGATATTAATTTACAACGAAATTTGTACCACATGTGGTCTCGTGTGTATCTCCAATTTCATTCAACTCGGGATCGTTTTATTTTCAGTAACTGCACCATACGATCATCATCTTCTCGAGATGACAAAACTTTTCACCGTATCTCGAATCTTTTCCGTCGAGCCGTCATCACCGTCGTTTTATGTACGTCACGTGCGGCTTCCAAACACATTTTCAGAAACGATAAACACGTCTCAAAGCTTCGTCACTACAAATTCACAGGGGATTTAATATGTTTCTTTTCCACTTTTTTTTTACGTCAAATAAAAAAAAGTCCCCACTTTATTCCTTTTTCAAGAAATTTTGAGAACTAATGTATTTTCAACGATGACTCTTTCGTCGAACGTCGTGGGATAAATATGGCGTAGCTGTGGCGAGGTCACCCGAGGATCGCCATAGGTGGACTGATTTACGATCGTCTCCCAATTAATCGAGAGGATATCCTGCGGAGACTGTGAATTGTGGAACTCGAACTACCGCTAATGATGGTGCCTGTAATTAATCACAGGTGGGATAGAACGTTACGGCGCACATGGGATACCTCGTCCACTCGCTATCACATGATCACGAAATATTATGCAGCCATTCTCGCCCACGAGCTTTTCGCGTTCGTTTAACGAAGAGGAATCCGCAAAGCCGATAAATCAAAACTCGTTTTTTTTTTCGAGGCGTTAATTGAGTTAACGCTCGTTATAAATTACAAACAAATAACAATTAATCGATTTTTTTCTAATTTATTGAAGTAATTATATTTCGCGAACCCTTCGAAAGATAAACGTGATCGTAAATTTATTACTGATTACGTTTCTGACAGTTCGTCATAGTCCGCACGAAAAAGCCCTCGATAAATCGTTATTATCTACGTACGAAGCCCCGCCCCCCTCCGTCCCGCCAAATATCATTCAATAAAAATGTAACGTACATGAATGTGATCGCGTAGGATCGAATGGCGGGAAAACGAAGGACCCTCGTCGGGTTTGGTCCTGGCGCAGGTTGGACAAGCACGATGCGGAGCATATATATATATATGTATATATATACGTTGGGCCAGATACGCATAACGGCGACAATGCAGACCGAAACGCCATCGGGCAACTCGATGTCGTACGCCGGCGTTCGGCGTATATTCGGCAGTTTGGGTGTTTCCGAAATCCCGGCAGTGCACGATCCAATTACCAAACAGTTGTCTGGAGCAGCCGGAGCTGAGTTGTGTGCGCTGGACGAGCGGTAAACGTGACAAGTCGACGAGTACACACACAAACGTATACGGTATATTGTCGTTGCGCGGATATCCGTCGTTGTGTGTGTTGGAATAACGTTGTACGGTCGTGGCTCCGACGGTTCTGCTTGCACGTGGATGGCCCGAGAAGGGGATAAAAACGTGGAACAGAGACTGCTGTATATATACATATATGTGCGCCGCCAGTCTCGTCGCTCACGATACACGCTGATAAGTGGCCGGAGGATATGGCGACCCGATATCGTTGCACAGGTGTGAAAAGTGGCCTTTGTGAAGGGCCACAGTCGGTTCGTTTGTTCGTTCGTTCGTTCGTTTGATACACTCCTATCACGACGCGATGCTTTTCCGCGCCCCGATCGAATCAACGAACTACAAAGACCCGGACTAACTCGGGATTTTGCATCTCTCGATGTGTCGACGTCCGCTAAATTGGTTAGCAAAGAGAATAAAAGTAAAATAAAATACGATAAAACGCGCTCGATATATTTGCAACACGTGTCACGCAGAGTGAGGAATAATGTCTGGGAAAACGATAACCGATAACGATAATAGTTGGGCTTTGGAAATTATTTCCAAGTCGATAGCAACGTTACGTTGGTCGTGTTGTTTTTTTTTTCTTTTTTTTTCAGGGTGAGTAAGGGTAGCGGAGTTAGGGGTTGGAAAGTGTCAAGGGCCATTGGTCGTACATTTGCTTTTGGGATTGGGGAAGATTTGGTTTATAGGCAATTTTTAAATCTGGCAAAAACCCGAACTACGTTTGACACTTAGTTAGACGACAAAATGGAGTTTAAAGGTTATTTTTTATCGAACGAACGAGCGACGGGGGCACGTGTTTGGGATGTGAAATTTTGGTTGCGATATGGTTATTACCGAATATTAACGACTGGAATGAGTAGCGATTGGAGAATTTCGGATCATCCTTCGTATTTATATGTTGCCCGATGGACCGACGACGTTGATGGACAATTGAGATTACCGATTTGGATCGTTGGAATGTAATTGCTATTCGTAAATTCTCGAAGGGGCGTCGATGACTGTGGGGAACGTCTTATTAATCTTTTGGAAACGCATTGGAGTGGACATTAATGAATAGACCTTTCCCAATTTTCTTCCATTTTGTCATACATATCTATATATATATAATGGTATCTACGCCGATACGTAGTTGTCGTGGTTATATATACACGGAGAAATCTTTCGAGAGGATTATGAGAGCGAGAGAAGCAATTCGAGAATCCGTAAGCAGTTTCGGAGTTGGTATTCCGTTGGCGTCGCTGAGACAAAGCCTATTATTAATTATCCGAGAAGGTTGGGTATAGTAGTGCGGGTATGTGTGCTGCCGGCGGCGACCTTCTATCCCCCCGCGACCGCGAGCGGGGTGTATGGAAACGCGATGACGCAGCTCGGGCGTTAAGCTCGAAGCTCGAACAGCAGTCACGTCAGATTTCCCGGTGACTAGATCTCGCTCATGCTCGTTAATTAATTCCCGGATTGCATTCAAAATACCCGAAAGGCCTTCGAGAAGCTTCGGAAGACCGAGGAGACGATCAACGAGAGGAGCTCTTGTCGCGCGGAGGACTCGAGGAAAATCCGGGTCCATGGTCGAGCCTTCGGCGAGTCTCAGGAGCGTAACGAGTTTAGGACCACGAACTTTCGTTCAACGTAAACACGACGTGCGAGAGGGGTAACGCTGTGACCGGCGTTACGTAAATCGAAGTTTGATTAAATCAGTCGATCGCCCGTGGCATATTTAACGTAAGCTTCGGGTCTATTTTCTATTCATCTTAAGCTCCGGCAAAATTAATTCTGCGCCGAAAAATCATGAATCGCTCCATCAGGCTCGTCATATTTATTCTATCGTATGGTATTTTGCGATTAAAGATAAGCATTGCCGAATTTATTCGTCCATCGTAGATCGGACTGTGATACGACTGCGGTTTTCAAATTGGCTGACAGATGGCGTTCCATGAAAAGGGATATTGATCCAGCGGGGTTCCCAATACCGACCTCCAAATAGACTGCTGAATTAACTTATTTGAAATGCGGTTGACGACATATTGTTCTCAAATACAATGCAGTCACGGCTAATTTTTTGTTCTCTCATTGTTGTAAAAATCTAATTAATTAGACATTTCTATTGCTGAATCACAGAGCTCCGCATTACAGAATCTGCGATGTTTTCTCGCTGATATAAATATTCGTACACGATGACAGAATGAAAGAAGGATCCTCTTGTACAGAAAATTCGATTATTTATCATTCGCTCTTGGCTTCTTAGCTGCTCACGTCACAACAGGATTACGCGTATGAAAGGATTTAAATAGACGCTACGATCTCCCGTTTCTCGGTAGACGAGTTCTCGCGAGAACGTAGAACCTGTCTACCAGCAGAAAGCTAATCCGAGTATGCGGGGAGCTTGTCAATCATTTTGTTCTAAACGGTACAGTACCGATCAAAAGTTTTCCTACCCCAAAGAAACTCATCCCCTCTGAACGAAAATTCCAATAGCCATTTCAAAATCCTCTCCCATATCGCACGCTTTCAAATCCACCCCTGAAAAAGGGGAGGTAGTCGATTAGCTGCGATAAAAATGAACATTCACAGGCCATTGTCATTCGCCCCAAAAAATATACCGTCCCGACAAAATGAACGAGTTTCGGCTGCAAAAGGCCGTTGTAAGGCTCAAAAATCCATAGGTACACAAGTCGTAAAAAAAAAAAAAAATGAAAGAGGTTTTTTTATTAATTGGGCGTGTGTCAATAACCGGGCCGTTTACGTTATCACGGCCCTGCGGAAGGTATACGGCGCAAGGCCTGACAACGACGGGCAACCCCTCGAGGCCTGGAGGCGACGTAGCATAGCCTATATACAACGGAACCCACTCGCGCTGTACGCGGACAAACCCTTTTACATCATCCTCTTCGCCTTGAATAGAGTAAGCATCCACCCCAACAAAATATATAGCTAGTACTTGCCCGGGCTCCGCTACACACTGGCGCTGAACCCCGAGCGAGGGAAAATTCAACGATGCATGCCACCCTAGTTTCTTTTCTTTTTTTTTTTTTTTCTCATCCGCCTTTACCCGGGTAATAATACGTACAGCGAGATGCATTGGTATAGAGAAACGATTCAGTCCCCCGGCTGCGCATCGCGGCAGCAGCAGCAACAGCAGCAGCAGCGGCAACGACAGCAGTCGGAGAGTTTCGAATCTCCGGCGTAATAAAAAGAAATAAAAAAACGGGTGCACCCTGCATCTGCTCGGTTGTACTATAATACGAAGAATCCTGGGTACATATATAAATTCACAATGCACCGAGCACACCGCTTTCTTCGCTCCGATGAATCTCGCGTTTTTTTTTTTTTTCTATTTCATTCCACACGCAGTTTTTCCAATACGGCGGGCAACCCCTTTTTGAAGGCAGTTAAGGAAAATGCAACTTCGTTATGGATTTCCATGCTGATGGGTATCATGACGCCGTCGGTACAGCCCGCGGCGATGACAATTCAGTTAGAACGAACCTGAGAAGAACATTTTTTCGTTTATTCGTGCTTCGGCCATATTCTGTGCGACCGCGAGGACCGCTGATGCTTTTTTATTAATGAAGACGGTTTCGGATAAATTGCGGAGATTTCGAGTGATGAGAGATAGCTGAGAGGCGAAAGACCCTTTTAGTCCCTTTCACCAGATTTCTCGGCTGTGAGATCTTTTCGGTACGGTCTGAGGAAGCTACAGCCGTACAGTCCACGAAAATACGGAAAACCGGGATTTGAAATCGAACTATTTTTTTTTTCGACGTAACGTTAGGAAGAAAAAAATGTTCAGACTTAAAAAATGGTTTTATTAGTTTTTTCCAAGTCCGTGCTAGAGTCTCCGGGCTTTCTATCCTATTGGATTGAATAATTTCATCGGCCGATCATTTTTTTAAATAATTGATAAAAGATACCAATAATTTTCTTAAGGAGCGTAAATTGTTTTTTTTTAATATTCTGCGGGTATTTTAAATAATGAAGCGAATTTTTTTTATAGGTAAGGATATCTTTAACGATTTAATGGATATTTGATGAGACTGTACCATTGAAAGCTGCTGAAGAAACGAAGAGCACGACGCCGCTGCCTATGGTTCTCGCCATATTATACAAACGTTAAACCCCCCTCGCTAGCGAGCTTAAACTTGAGCCCGCAAAAATACCTTCGCCCTTCCCACGGGCTCCCTCCATCTTTAGCACGTATATTTGCTTGGGCTCGGAAAAATCGCGTACCGAATAAATGAATTATCAATGTAATTAAAGCTCAGTGCAACATAGACATAATTATGTGGCCCGAAGTCATTCGTTTTTTTTTTCATTTACTCTGGTTCATTCGCTCGAAATATGCGAGACCGGAGTGCGTTCCAATTAATTCGGTTATAACCAGACGGACTCGACACGGCGAGCACGAGTGGGCTATAGGAGCGCAACAGATACGAATATCGTGGGGCAGAGCTGTAAACCGAGACTAACGGGAATTGCATTAAGCTCCTCGTTGATATTTTCATACCCGCGTGCAGCGCAAACGATTTACAGCACATAAGGGAATCATGGTTTTCAGTGGAAAAGCTTTGGGTCGAGGGGAATGATGATGTCGGGCGATGATACCATAAATAAAAAAAATATATATCTATATATATCTATAAAAGCCTCTGCCACAAAACCCACTGGCTACGCTCTACACCGACGCAACCTCCCCCGTCTCGCCACCGGAAGTTTCTTATTCCTTTTTTATTCATCCCAACGTATACAGATTAGTATCCCGCAGACTTTACGGCGCTTCTTTCAACGAAAAATTTATAATTACGAAGGAAACAAAATTAATCGGTCCACATTTTCGTTGGCGGATGAAATAAAAATAATCCTTCCGATTTTCCGATTACAAAATGATTCAACATTTTTTTTTAATAAATTCTAATTTGCAAAAAAAAAAATGGCAACATTTAATGCCTGGGGAGAAAATATATTACGATTAAATGAATTAATAAAAATAACGGAAGCATGATAAGTTGCAGTTGATGCCGATCTGCATCTACGTTGTTGAATAATTTTCAAACCGCGATGATTGTTATCGCGATCCTGAAAGAGAATCGTTTCTGACAGCAAACTGGTTGTTCAGAAATGTGGATAAAAGTGGTTTCTCGTACAACGCTTGCCGCTGCGTAATTATTCAGTTCTGACAACAAAGAAGTTGCGCCATATATATGTATACGTATATATCCACGTGAAATAATGTATAATTCAGAACGATATAACACCCGGAGCAGGCTAGGAGTTCACTGCCAGGGGGAGAACGTGCTCTTTACCGAAGAATCATCTCCTTGGGCTTTTGCGCGCCCTTTCCCACTCGCTACTTTATCCGGAAGCCCGTACAGCTTCAGCCAAGCGAACACGTATTCCACCAGAACCCGACGACCGCGGCTATACGCTTCTTCCCTTCATCGTCATGTCCGTGCTGTTTAAACTCTCATGTCTTGAATTAATAGGCTTTCCGCTCGCCGACGGACTAAGACCTGTAAAATCGGATTTACACGAAGCTTGATTATTGAATCAAGTTCGAAGCGGAATAATAAATAATATGAAAAATAATTGAAAAATTATTATCATTCTATAACAATGAAAATGAAATAAAACAAATAATAATGCAAAAGAATATATATTTCCCATGTCTGTGTATATTTTTCGCGCAAAATTTACTTCCTCGCCAGCCGAACGACACGCGTTTTTCATGATTCAGAGTGCTTCGCGAATTTTCCAAACGAATAAAATGCGAAAAAAAAAATTCATACATTATCTTCCCGGCTGATGGGTTTTCGGGTGATCAATGATCGAGTGAAAACGACAGATCGTAAAACCGTGCGAACCGTATTCGTAAAGTTCCATCATTCGCGGTTTTTCTCAATCTCCGAGTATTGGGATTGATAGTTTGAGAACCGGAGGGGAGTAACGGGGGTTCGGAGGGGTTAAAGAGCATCGATAAATCCAGGTCGTTTGGAACAGTTCTCACTGTAGGCACCACATTTTTCATTCGAACAAATAATCAACTGACCTCGTTTTTTGCAGCACACACACACACACACACACCGAAACGTGCGACTAAAGCGTCGCTCGGCGGGGTGGAAAGGAGGAAGGGGAGTTGCGGATGTGTATGTGATGCATTTACAACCCTCCTCCCCCTTCTCTCTGCCTCGATTGCTTGGTGCTGGATTCATTCGAAACAAACTCCCGTGTGCTCTTCGACTCGTGATGGAATTAAAATGAAGCATAAATCAACGAACGACCGGCGATGAAGTTCCACAAGAGATGAGATATATGTGTGCCATTCACGTTTTCGCTTTCGCGCGCACAGTAGGGGTGCCCCGAGCGTTGCGGGAAAGCTCGGGGTACGTGAAAGCTCCGGGAGACTTCGAGATAAACTGATTCCGTTGAAGCACGGAGGCGCTTTCACCATTTTTTTCTTCTTCGTTTCTTTCTTTCTCGCTCCAACGCGAAAAGAAGCCTCGTTCGATCGAGTTGATGACTCGGCAATATCGAAAAGAGTCGTCGTTGGAAGAAAAAAAAGAACTTCCCCCCCCCACCCACGTAGGCGCCGCTGGTGACCATCGTTGGAATCGTACGAGCCGTTGAGTGAGGGTGGCCTACCTATAGCGTCCGAAAAACCCTGATGTCAAACTGATTGGAAAAACTTCCACGCCTCTAACGATTTCCCGCATGGCCATCGTTCTTCTATCACGTTTCCCCGCGGTCGTGTACTTACGTAACGACTCGCAGTTGGGTGTTACACATCCGCAAATAACACTTTGACTGTTGGGGTGCGTTCTTTCACTCCCTTTTATATGTACTGTCGTTTGCAGAAGCACGTTCGAGGTCTCGGTCTCGTTAACGTCGTGCACATGAAACAAAAAAATGTTCAAAACATAGAAATGTCAAACGTTGGGTCACACGAATCACAATGAATTATAATTTGCCTAGTATTCAAGTGACAAGTGGATTTTCGCAGGGGGAAAAGGTATCGTTACACAAGTTTCCCCTGATGGAGCAATCAGGGGTGTCGACGGTTTAATTTTCGTGATCCTCCGTCTATTAGTCATCACGGAAATAGTCAGACCCGGCAATAATCGAGCTTTTGGTGTCGCGTATTATATATTACAGCCGATCCACGAGGTGCTCGTGGTATTGCGCATTACAAGCACGCTAAGCATCCTCCAACGACGTCAATTTGCCTTAATTCGTAGGATGCTGTACGCGCAGTCGTGTATACAGCGATCGCTAAAAGGCCGGCGGGAAACCGTCGAGACGGTGGAAGAAAACTTGTTCCTTGAAAAGCACGGGTTTGCCTCGACGAGGGCTCCGAGGTTGGTGTATAGGTATAGGGTATTTACGACAATGCTGCGTCTGAAGCGGGAATGAAGTTTCGCTGGCGCACCAGCCACCGGCACAAACCACCTTTAATCCCTCCGCCGAAACGTGCGCGAGACCGCAATAGTCTCGGAACTGCTACTCACCGTAATATCACCTATTCATAATCAGGGAGGGGTGAGCTCGTTCTCGACTCTCGCCCTTCTGCTTCGGATGAAGAAATAATTTGGCCAACTTCTCTGGCCCTCGCATCTCTCCTCCGCGCCCCCCCCCCCTCTTCGTACCCTTTTTCTCACCCTCGCATCTCGCAGCTACGTTCTTCGTTGTTGGGGAGTCGAGCCGCATTTACTGCTGGAAATGTAGTGAAATAATCGGATGCCGTTTTTTGTTTTCGTTTTTTTTTCTTTTTCAAAACCATTAGAGAACGAGCGGTAGCCAGCGGAGACATATCAGAAGCTTTATGACCGTGCTGGCTCATTCGGGTTTTTTAATGGTTTGAAAAAAAAAGGTCACCGATTAATCCATCGCATTAGCTCGAACACGTTTTTGGCACCGCAGACGGGGAGAAAAAAAAATATGTTGTTCCGAATTGCTCAACGTTCACCTACTTTATGCGTTTTATCGAGCTACCGCAACGATTTTTGCCGAATCGCGCGAGCTGAGACGTAATAACTTGCGGTTACTAAATCGCGGCGCGTGGCTTCTAAAGGCGTGTTTCCACGAGAATAAATAAAAACGAATCGGATTTATGGTACTCTCTACGACCTGAATCTCGATCTCTAGCTTTTGCGCGCAGCATATTTATTGCCGGCTATAATATGCACGGTGAACCCTTGAGAGTGTCGGGGCGGGCAGCGGGGAGGAGGAGAAAGGCGGGGATTCAGCTTGCCACGGCGGTATATCAGTGCGGTAACCGTAAGGAACTTGTGTGCGGGAAAACACGGTGCATGACAACGTATTCGCAATTTCCGTGGCGTATTGCGTTTTCCCCGTAAAAATAGGGGTTGAAGTCTGGATTTTGCGCTCTAACCCCCCCATTGCGCGTTGTCGTGAATTCACGACGTGGTTACACATACAACGTGCGCTTCTCCGGCGAAATACACGCCGGTCTACGGCCGCGTGTACAATCCCCGTACGCGCTTGGTGTGGATCCGCGCGTTTCGATCGGCGAAGCCGGGAATCGCGACGGAAATTCCGTCCAGCTATGAGTTCGTATGCGACATTTTAGCCTCAACACCCCGTGGCTCCGTACGATGAGCTCACCGCGGGCGTAATGCTCGGAATCACCGAATACGTACCGCCGCGATGATGGGCGAGTTATGGAATCGCAGGGGAGCGAAACACATTTATTTGTTTATTTTTTTTTTATTCCGGAACAAGCTAGCACCGAAAACGCGGATATAACTTTGGAACTCTCGCGGGAGTTGTCGCGAGGGTTAATATACCACGAGCGTCAACGACGAAACTTGGACGACGAAGAGTCGACGAAGCGTCCAAGCGGTTGCCGAGTTACCGGACCGCGCCCACGCGGGCGAATTTCGATGGGGCCAATGGGGGATGAACGTCACGGAGATTGGTTCTCTTCGAGAAAGCTAATCGTCGTTGTTATGACCATTTCCTCGCTTCTTTTATCCGATTCAGTCTGCAAGCCAATCGTTGCTTATCGACCGAGCGTTGCGCCCCTTCTTCACCCCGCCCACGGCCAACGACTCGACCGCGCCAGCGGCGTTGCTTTCGGGCAAACCGACGAGCTTTATGGGTTTGACGATAAAAATAAAATATGAAAAGTTGGCTTGACCGCACCACGGGATACCAACGAAACGGAGAGATGTATAAATATATATATAGAAGAACCTGGGGCGAAATGGCTCGGTTAAATTGCAACTGAGAAACAAGGAAAAAGGTATACTCCATTAAAAATTGAATTTTATGGATATGCAATATTAAAATTTGAACGAATTGAAAATCGATTGATTTGCATAAACAGTCGTGGAAAGCTGGGGATAGATCGTGTCCATGTTATAGCATCAGAATGGCATATATATATTTTCGCAGACTCAAAATGAATTCTGTAATCTTTCGTTTTGCCCCCCAACCACTTCTCCAACGCAAGCCTGTTATACCCATTAAAAATTATATCTCTATCAATTATCAACCACGATTATATTTACTCATTATTCATTAGCAATCTGGCAGCGTATGTTTCCTTTGCCCAGGTATCCCTTTTTGCCCCCGAATCATCTATACGTACATACGAACAAATGAACATATGCCCACCATCGGTATACGATAAACGCAGTTCACGGGTGTGCCCATAGCCCATGGACACGTTAGAACCGTTACGGTACTTTTAATATCGCATATAACGGATGAGCTCACGTCGGCCATCGCAACCCTACTCGCGAGCTTCGACGATAAGGCCCGACCGTTATTGGACCATCGCGTGCATATCGGGGGCTACAATCACACTCTCCGATTCGTGTCTCTCCCTGCTTTCTCTCGCTTCATCCGAGCTTTTCCATTTTTATTTTTTTTGCTTATTCTCATTTTTTTTTCCTTTGTTTGCCCCTCGTTCAGTGCGGACGAGGTTCGCTGGGTGTAAATATTCGTTGGATAGACGCGGGCGATTCCACCGTCCGGTCGAATAAAAAATATCGTGATTTCGAGAGTCCGGTCCTGGACGTGCCTCGAGGATGATTAACGCCTATGGTACAGCGAATATCGTGACCCAGCACGTCCATCCGCCAAATGTGTGTTACCGATAGTAACGGAGGAACGAGCAAACAACGAGCGAAGCTCCCGCGCAAAATGGATGATCCATTGTCCGTTGATGTGAATCCGAGGGCTCTTCGGATTACAAAGACCGAGAGTTATTGGAATATCGATCAAATTAACACGACTATAACGAAGATATTCTACGGTTCTACGGGATGGCGGAAATCCCGTAAATGGCGAAAATGAAAATCGTATTTGGCTCATCCTCTCGCGGAAATGTGCTTTCCACGGTCACCCGGTTTCACGATCTTATACGACAATGGATTTCGGTTTCTGAGAACGCGAACGACTCGACGAATCGTCCACCGCGCAATTCTTCAGACCTTCGAGTTGGTGTAATTTCGTAAAACTGCTTTAGAACGAAGGGTCTAATGAAGTTTCAACAGCTCCCTTCCGCGGGAACCCGGGCGGCCGTCCTCGTCGGAACTTTCCTCCGTTGTACGACGGACCATCGTCAAACGTTGAATGGAAAATCAGTTTATTACGGGAACGAAAGAGGAAAAAAAAAATGAATTGCCGGGTATATCGTCGTAATGAAGATCTCGAGTTATTTGAAACGACCAATTTCATCCGAATAATTTGCTACGTGACGAGCGTACGCCATCGCGATCGGGAGAATGCGTCGTTAAGAGCGAAGTTAATGAGACGTGGATGAAAGGAATCCGGTGTCAGAGAAAAAGTATTAAAAGTATATTCCTTTTTTTTTTTTAATTTCGTACAAGTGTGATAAGAATTGCACATATTGATTGAGTCATATGGATGTGACCCGAAGGATCCGTTGCCTGTGATCATTGACCATGACGGATTGTTTACAGTCAATTTTTACGGAGCTATAGTTGTCGTTGCGTTTTCCGGCGGTAGAGCATCGGGTCTATGACGGTGGAGGGATAGACCAGCATCGCCGAGTGACCCGAGGTGTGTCTGGTATGGCCCAGTGGAGCGTGTTCACTCAGCTCCTCGTCTCCGCTAAGGCTATATTATCCGACAACGAATATCCCCCAGTCATGGCTTGACGCGCAACCAACTGACCATGTATTCCCGTCGTACAAGCGACTTTCCGAGGAAACACTCATCACGAATTTTTTCATACCTTCGACGCGTTTTTATCCGAATTTTCATGAAAAATTCTCTCACAGAATTCCGGTGGGCTCGAACGTTGTGCCTCAAAGTTTTAAGGTCAAAGAGATATCATCCACGAGTTTTTGAAAATAACGCGGAGAAAATTGGTCGTGTATAAGCAAACGCGAAGACGCGTTCAAAGGATTCCCGTCCTTCCGTTTTCTCGTCATACCGAAAACTTTTAACGACTCACTTTGCGCAATGTAATTAAATTTCTACGCGTCTCCATGGTGTTCCACGGGTGTTTTGGTTCCACGAAATTCCGGATGGGCTGCTCCACATCCAATTTACCCGCGAGCCTCAAAGAATTTTTGGACGGTTAAAGGGTTACCCCTATTTTCCGGAACACCGACAGCCGGCCCTATTGAACACGCGTAGCCATCGTGACGACCTCTCGCTTATTTCGCTTAGCAGAGGCGCGACCGTTGGATCATCCCCCGTTTCGGCCATTTTATACGATACGTATTTATATACATATATACATAAAGCAACGCTGGACAGGGTTGCCGCGACATTAGGGAACCTAACGACCTATGGTCCCACTGAGCTCGATTCGGGGTTAGATTCACTCGTTATTACACATACGTGCGTACGTAGACCATCCTGGATGTAATATATATCAAAAGCGTAAACGCAATGGAATGAATATTAATGAAACTTTGCTGGTGCGCTGTAAAGCACCACCGAGAACTTTTAATCCCACGGTTAATTCAGTTTATCACGGAAGATGCGTCTTTTCATGGAAGATAAATGATAGACGTACGATCTCCTTCACATTTTTTTCTTGCTTCTCGTTTCACGAAGGGTGCCCAATCGTGAATAGCGGGATCGTTGAAATTCTGTTGCCCACGCATCTATACTCCCTACTGACTCAACATCACTGACACATATTCTCCATAATGTTTTTTTCTTTGTCTCATACACGTAAACTCACACACACACACACGCGCGCGCGCGCGCGTACAATTGGATATAAACGTGAAATGGTTTCAGAGCTGTACATAATAATCAGAAATTGATCGTGTAAACTATGCAGCTGCTGGCGCTGCTGCTGTAGCGACGAGTCATAATACGGAATAGATTTCCAGCCGAGAAAAACGTGTAGCCGAACGCCGTCATTGTTCGAATGGTATGGATGGCAAGGACGAAGGGGAGGTCGATGTGAACCGAGCACAAGGCTGAGATGCATAACGTTTACATCCGGTCGTGTATAGATATGAGTCGCCCCCGAAAACGTTAGGAATCGTAGATCTGACAGGGGTGCGACTCCTCGACGTTTCGGGCCATTTCCGATGATAAGAACCGAACTCCCCCGCCGCGCACGGCGAAACATGAATTTCGGCCTCGTTCGCATATCCCCGCGGTGATAATTTATTTATGAAGTCCCGCTTCGTGCTCCCATAGAATTATTCGCCATCGCGAAGCTGCTATATATTTTCAAATTACCACAAAGAATAGAAGAAAATTACAAAATTTTAATCTCTCTCATCTGTCGTGTAATAATTGAATTATTATTTTATTTTATGTTTTCATCTTTTTTCACAATTTGCTGTGAACAAAAAATATAGGTGGATTATATTTTATTGTCTCAATGTTTTTGTTATTCACTCGAGTATGAATAAAATTGGCGTGTGGCGTCAATTTTGTTCCGAGCATTCGTTCGAGATTCGGTTGTGCGATTCGTGAACGCGCAGGGATCTCTCGAAAACAACGGGAAACGGGGCAAGAATGCCTCCACACGAGGCGGCCGAGATGGATATCTCGCTCGCCTTGTCATTGTTCAAATTTTCAACGACGTTTACCGCGTATTCGCCGTTCGAAGAAATGATATTACGTTTTAATTCCCGCCTTCCCGATCTCGGATTTCACACGCGAGATTCGAGTTTCCTCGCTCGAGACGCGAGTATGTACATCGGGTCGCTTCTTTCATCGCGATCAACGATGCGAATCCTCGAGAACAAGGCGTTTGTTCCTTGTGAGCATTGTACAGCGCGGGCGCGCGCGCGAGCTCGCTGATGCGCGGAAGAAAAGAAATAACCATCTTCTTCTTGTGTGCACGTGACTACCCCGAAAGCTTTGAGCAATCGTCTACTGCCAGTGATGCTTGCGCGCTTCCACAAGACATCGTTTTTATTCACAGGAGAAGATCAAACTGTTGCCTATGTAATTCAGAATAAAGCGAAGAACGCCGGACTGAAGTTAACTCACGATATGAAGTATATAATGTAAAGCTGTGGAAAACGAATCGATCAGAGACGCCCATTACATCACGATCTAGAATAAAAAGTTTTTATCCCTTACGACGCTTTTCCCAAATGTATATCATTCTATTTTTAGACATTGAAATATTTTGGCTAACGGTTATGGCTATTTTATGGATTCACAACATTTTTGAGAAATCCACACACGACGCCCTTATCTACATCCACAATCGAGATAACGATCCCCATCCCCCATCGAATTTACAATTCTTCGATGTGACCGAGAAAAAAATAAAAAGCAAATGAAAATCGTAACGGTACGTAGTCTCGTACATCGAAGTTGCCTAATTTACCGTACCCGTGCGAGACCCACGGAATTTCAATACGTCGTCAACCGTGCGGTGGCTAACGGTCTGATACACGTAAATTGCGAAATTCCTAGAAGCGTAGGAATAGCTCGGGTGGCAGGAAACGTTTTGAGGGCAAATCGATCAGCGGAGGCGCAGCGCTCGACCGGACGTTAGACATCCCTCACCGGGTTCAAAACTTCTCGATGAGCCGTTTCCGGTACAGAGCGGTGCGTATTTCCGTTCGATCGCCGCTGGTACTCGATTCGGTAGCGTACCGCATGGTTACCTATATACGTATGTACATATACGCGTATATACACATGGATATATGTGTGTATACATTCGAGTGAGCATGTAACGACGCCGTCGGTACGATTGTGGCGTATACAAGAGTCTGTAGTACACAGCACACGTTGAGCGAGCTTGAGGCCGATCTAGAAAATGCAGCGCTCAGGTAAGCAACGAAGAGGACAGGTCAGCTGCACGGGTGGGTGGATTCAGACCGAAGTTAGTCAGGTTCTGCCGGAGATCTGCTCCGGTGAGTTTGTTCGGGTCCCTCTCCGCTGCTTGGCCCGTTCTCTCGCATCGCGGCAACTTTGCTGCTTGTTTTTTTTTTATGTACATTTTTTTTTTTTTCGTTCTCTTCGTTCTCTCCCTTCTTCGCGATCTCTCTCGCTCTGGAAACTATACACTTCATCCTCTTTTACTCACGACTGCACGGTCGCGCGGTCGGACTCGGGCGGCAAACGGCTCGGCCGGCCGATTGCCCTCGGGCTCGTCGCCCTCGTCGTCGCTCGCACAGCCGGCTACAGAAAGGATGAACAGCGGCCGACACGTCGGCCAAGATGAGAGCCGGTGATGCGGCCGCTTCACGATGCTTGTAACATCGGTGTGTAAGCTTTATTGGCGTTAAGATAATCTCGATCTGCGTAGATGAATGGAGCGATCGACGATTTGACGGGTCCGTGAATCGGTTTCGTCGTGTGCCTTGTAGCTCCGTCACGCATCATTCCGCGGCGAACAGCGACGGGTATAACGATCATTGTTGTCTGATTTTCATCTGCTCATTAGCATTTTTTTTTGTTTCAGACACCTATCGGTCGTATGTTTTTCTAGTTGTATAACGTGGTCAATTAGCGCGTGATTAGACGATGACACGACAAAGTTTTTTCTATTCATTTCAAATCGTGTGAATCAAATGGCACGAGACAAATTCAGACGCGAGTAGTGATCGGAAAAATGACATTTTTTGCCCACTCGAATCGTTTTTTCCCCGGTCGAGTGCGAGCCAGGAGACCTAGCTGGAATATAATGGACTCTCGGGCGTTTTTATTTCCCATTCCATCATTCATCGGATTCGACCGACCCTTCTCGGTTAATCAAAATAACAGCGAAGATAATCGGTAACGTGAAAAAGTAGTTCACGTTGACCCAGTGCGTATATCATATATATATGTACGTAGATACCAGAAGCCCTTGGGATAACGAGATGAATTACACGATCTATCACAGAGTCTGTTGCTCCAAATGGATCGTCGAATTCACGTGTCGAATTCACTTTGTTAAAAGGGGGATGCGTCGTACGGAAAAACAGACGGTAATGCGGCTGGGTTATACGACTAGGTGCGACGAATTACGACCGTGGCAACCCTTTCGACGTGAAACACGATGGGATGTTTCCTGACCTGGTTATATAGATCCCGACGTCCTTTACGGTTATCGGGAACAGTCACGCATTGGATTTCGTTCGAATCGAATATACCCATTCATGACCGCGTATATCATCAATATCATCGCCATTGTTACAACACACACACATACACACCCTGTCCCAATTATTGTCTCGCGAACGTGAGTTTGTTCGGATCGTTGAACCGGAGTTTTCGTGAAAAAACGAAGCTGAATAATGTTTCGATCAAATTTAAACGTTGGAGAAAATGGTTCGGTACAAAAATATTTCTTCCATATTGATTCTTCGTTCTCTGAGTTCGTGGATCGAGCTCCGATGCTGAGACAGATTTTAAACGTCGATTCGGAGCAACAGTTACTGCAATTTCCGCTCGTATCGTTGTCCTTAGATTTTTCTTTCACTGGTTTAACCGTCGCTCCAGCTCCGGCTGCAGCCGTCGCTGGGGTTATCGGCTCGCCGAGCAGTTACATCGACGTTAAGTCGAGAAGAGCTGCAGTTACTTCACTTCTGTTGCTGCTGCTGCTGCTGTAGTGAAGT
The DNA here is from genome assembly GCA_963971145.1 of Sussaba pulchella. Classification (NCBI taxonomy): domain Eukaryota; kingdom Metazoa; phylum Arthropoda; class Insecta; order Hymenoptera; family Ichneumonidae; genus Sussaba; species Sussaba pulchella. The sequence goes on along the minus strand of OZ020169.1, from coordinate 17,053,755 downwards.
ATAGCATGCTGTGCGCGCCAGGGCCGGGTGGATCGGACGCTCGGAGATCGCTAGCGAGAGAACGGAGATCCGATCTGACCGAGCGACAGACCGAGAAAAGACCGAGAAGCGCGTCTATGCTCACAGAGAGCCCGAGGTTCCCGATCATGATCGCCGAACCTGTAATTACATCGTAATTTATGCGTGTCACGGTGCCTCGAGAACGATAGAGCCAACGATTCCCGCGGGGGCTGTAACTGCAACGCGAAGGCACGAGATATATAGCAGGAGGAAAGGATTCCGACTCGCTTAAACCGAGGATGTGGATTTGGTTGCATGCTAAAAGGCAAGCCAGCTGCGATTGATTTACCGTTTTACTCGCAGCGAACCGTATTTTATCATTGACAAACATACTGGAGAATATTTATTGTATACGTCTAAGGACTTCCATGTACGTGTTTTTAAAATTTATTTATTTTAAATACGCAAATCTGAACACGCATCGTCAAAAAGTTCTTATTATTATGAAAATTATTTTAAAATAGTTTTTAATAATTTTATTCATATAGTTCGGTTCAATCGGTGGGAATAAGAGGCGGAGGACAAGTGTGAGAAAAATGCAGTCGTTTCTGTCTTCGTCCGGGTTCTGTTCTCCAGGATGTACCGGAAACTCCTCATTCAAAAGTACAAAACAAGCGAGTGGTCACACAGGACACGTCTCACTTGGGGAATAATTCGGTCGACCCTTCGGCCTTCCCGAAACTACTTCCAAATATCTCTCCACGATGTAGGTGACACCCAGGGACTGTGTTTCTCGTCTCTGCTATGTCCATGCGTAAAAGGAAGGAAATAAAAAGTTTTTTCGGTCTCACGACTTTTGGAATATGAAATTGAGAAAATTTCACGTAAAAAGTGCTGAACGCGGTACATAAAATTCCGACGAAAATGGGAAAAGTCGTTTTCTCTCCGCAACTTTTCGCGATCCACGGACCCTCGATTCAGGTACCATACATTGACCCTTCTGGTTAAGTCCTTCCCAACTTTTTTTTATAACTCGCACAGTCTAACTCGCACGAGAATTCCCACGCGTCGACGAATAACCGTAGTAACTATCAAATTATTCGCTTCTACGAATATATACGGCGAATTACTCATCGAGTCGACGAAAAATCCTGAAGTCCGAAAGAAGCGCGATTCCGGAGAATGTAATCCTCAGTTCTTTTTTCTTCTGTGTGTTTCCAGCCCGCGAGAGTCGTAAAAAGCGGGAGGTAAAAAATGTGGTGATCCGAGATTAATTTAACGAGAAAAAGGTTCGGCGTGCGAGGTAACGCGTGACGATGTTCCGTTGAATGACGACTTTGTGCCGCGAGCACACAAACGAAGCTGCGGTTATAAAATCGTGCATCGTTTGTTTGTCGCGAAAGCTGCAACAAAAGCGACGCAGGCTTTGAAACACGGAGAAGGAAAAGAGACGTCGGATGAATAAAAAGAGCGAGATGAGCAAACCATGCGCATACCGAAAGAGCTTTTCGTTACGGGCGAACGCAAGTCACCTTTTAGCACGGTCCATTTTCGAGGGTTCGTGGCTGCTAGCCAGCAGCATCAACAGCAGCAACACCAGCGCACCGGCAGCAGAGGCAGCATCAGTCTACAGTACTGGAGAGCCACAGCCTGCCTGCGTTTACTCTGTGATTAAAAACTGACTCCGTGCTGTGCTCAGCAGCGACGCAGGGGCCCAGGCCAGGGACGACGACGAGGAGGACGTTCGCTAGGGTCAAAGGGAGAAGAGCAAAAGAGTCGGATAGACACGTTGCGAGAGAACCGAAGAGAGAGAGAGAGAGAGAGAGAGAGAGAGAGAGAGAGAGAGAGAGAGAGAGAGAGAGAGGGAGAGAGCAACGTAGTAACGAGGGGTTCGTTCGTATAGCGAAAGAGTGAGGTGGCGAGGAGGTCGAAACAAGAGGGAAAGCCGAGTGTGAGTGAGGTGGGCGATGAGGGCGCGGGAGTTTCAGGGAGGTGGAGAGGCGGTGAGCTGGGAATATTGTGTATTCGGTGGGTATTACAATGGCGGCCCCGGGGCTCGAAATATATTAGTTAAAGGGGAAGCACAGACTAAAAAGAACGTGGATCCGCGGGAACAACGGGGGACAGTGGAATACCGCCGGAGAAACATTCGCGAAGCTCGCGAGAGCTTATCTCCCGGGGAGATAAAACGATCGTCAGAAACTTACCCACCGTCAAAAGTTCACCGCCGGTCTATCGTTAGTCGCAGCTCATGTATTACGGATTTTCGTTATTTCTACGTGGGGTACAATCGAAATCGAAAAATTCACATTGAGCCGAAAAAAAGATTGTTGATTGACAGATGATTTACAGCTGCGTACATAGAATATATATAATATACAGAGCAATAATTGGATTCGTGTCAATGCATATACAGTGCACCGGATGCCAGAAGAACATCTGTAGTGAGGTTTGATCAGATTCTACAACTCGATGATCTGCTACGTTCCGAGCGTTGGTGGCTCCAGTCACGTGGAAATTAGCTCGACATGTACCCTCGACTGAAATACGTGACGGGATTCGCATGCATTGCAGTTAAATCGTTCGCACACCAAGTTCCTCGGCAAATCCCCATACAATAGTGTGGCAGTCGTATTTCTCCTCATCCCATGACTTCTGGGAAAAGCCGGCGGTGACACAATTTTGCGTTTCCTGGAATTCGAACAATTCAACGTGCATCTGAATTACATGGGACCGGAATTTTTTGTAAATCCAGAAAGACTAAAAAAAGCGTCTCACCCTTAAAGTTCGCATCGGATCTGACTAATTTGATCAACTCAAGAACGAGAACGAAGAATTATCATTGATCAATGAAAATTAACAACGGCTCGCAACGTCGATTTCTTCGAACAAACAATAATCGAATCAAAAAATTGTTTCGGCAAGAGGAATGAAATTGGGTTAGCCGCAGTGAATCCGTAAAAAAAAAAAAAAAAACGGAAGACGTTGGTGCGGTGGAGAAAGGGAGTAAGACCGTGAAGTAGATTCCTTATATATATTTCCTTTGATATCATTACATGTACCGGTAACTTTTCACCCTCGGAAGTAGCATCTCAAATTATATATACGAAGGCATTGCTACAGATAAAGAAGCAGCCAGCGCTCACCGGAATTTCGATTTCTCGTCTGTTTCACCGAAGCCGCGATAAAAATGTCGAGCACGTCTCAGCGTACCCACCACCATCGCGGATTGGCAAAGACGGAAAGAGCTGCTGTATGAAAGGAGTTATTTTTGGATTCGTAGGATCGCGTGTACCGGGAATAGACGCCAGCTCGTCCTCGTCGATAAACAACGCGCTTGTCACAGCAATTCTAATCGCACTCACACATTAGTCGTACCAATGACATTGATCTATTTAAATAAAATATCGCCACTATGTTTATGAAAACGTGTATATAATTTACAATTGGAATTCAATCTGTAATTCTGCGTTAGGTAATCGCGAATGATGCGTCCCGGTGTCGATGCACCCCATGGGAACGTTGTGAGTTCCCGAAGAACATAATTATCGCGGAAGGGATTACTCGAGACATGGCAAACGGGGAGTAAGCAGCGACTTTGAGGGATGTGCCAGAGAGGCCAAACGATTGGTTACGTATACGGAGCAGGATCGAAGAATTGCGTGGGGAACCCGAGGCGTCAGGTGGTGAACGTTAATCACTTCGGTGGACCCTAGCGTAGGCCGATAAAACGGTAAAGGACGAAGAGACGACGTTGCTCGAACAGAAGCAGGTTAGCCTCGAGGTCCAACCGAGCAACCCATTGGCGAAGCACTCAGTCCGTACGTAGACGCGAGGCGAAGCCTGGAAGCCCACGAGCTTTCGCACGCAGATTGCCGCGACGTGGAGAGAACAGGATGGGTTTGTGTCTCCCGTAACGTGGCATGGCTCCCGGGAGAGGAGCTCGACTCAGGCCCGACGGATGCAAATGAACCAGCACCACCAGCAGCAGCGGCGGCAGCAGCAATCGCGGGAACACACTGGGTTCCAGCAACATGTGGAGCTATCGGGCGTATGTGAGAGTGGACGTGCGTCAGAGTGCTCTTTAGTAGAGCACAGCGAGCAGGGGAGAAGCCTTGTTTAGCCCTTGGGCAGGCGTCGTGCTACTGCGAAAGCAACGAGACAAGCGAGTATGGCGGGCGAAGGATGGCAGAGCTCTCGAGCGGGATCGCACACGCGTTGCTGGTTAGAAAGAGGATATAGTGACGGAGGGACACGCAGAGGAGAGACGCGCGGGAGTGAGTTTGATGACGAGGGGACGAAACCGAGGGGCGAAAGAGGGGTGGGTACGGTGCGCAGTTCGAGAGCGGGGTGCTTAATGAACGTCGATGGTGTGCTAGGGTGGTCGGAGGAGGGCTCGACGCTCAGCGCGCAGTTTATGTATATATACGTATATATCCCGAAGCATAGAACACGACGGTGAATGCCACCCTAAACTGGGGGCTGAGCCGAATCCATGTGCTACACTGGAATGTAGATATACGAGAGAACCCGAGATGTTTAATTGAAATACGGCGAGGCAAGAGGTGCACGGTGTTTGTGGCCCCTACTGGATATCAAACCACAGCTTTCGCGGGCGCGATAAGTTCACATCCTGGAAATACCGCGAAATGTGATGCGACTGCCGTGCCGTCGCTCGGTAAAACGGCGTGTTTATGCGCGAGTAATGAGATGAGAACTTGTGCAATTATTTATTCGTAGTTCGGAACGCGGAAGCCAGCATTTGGTCGATCGATCGTATCAGCATTCTTTCCTTGATATATTCGACTTACGTTGAGCATGTAACAGCTGTGCATATTGTAATTCTGAGGAATTATATGGCGGTCCGTACGAATAAATATCTTCCGCATATGAACTGCTTCGCATTCGGTGTATCGTAAGTCGACTGAACAATTATGTGCATGAAAGATTACGTCGGTGAGACAGTAAAACCACGAGGAACAGAATGGTGAAGTGAATCATGATCCTCACCTAATTTAAGTTCAGGATCCTAAGGAGTCGTTATCAACACAGCAGGCGATCGGTGTCCTTCGCTTAGTTCTTATTCGAGGCCCTGGTCGCGCCCCCGCTTTCGCAACGGAGCACGCTGGGATCCTTCCACTCTCACGTCCCGACGACGCGTATGAGGGCGCTGGACTGATAAACCAAGGGCGAGATTTTCCATGTAAGCGGGGGTTTAGTCGGACTTATGCGAGCCGAAGGGCTCTCAGCCTGAACGGAAGCAACGCAACGCAGCGACGCGCTATCTGCGCGGCCATGTGTCAAGTGTAATCTCGACTCGGCGTACAGCCACCAAACCCGTGATCCATATTCCCCAACGTCGTAATGTCGTTGATGTTGGTTCGCCATTGCGGTTTTAATCTTGATATAAGCCACGTCGCAATACTCGGTTAAAGACTTCTCGATTGCACTCTTCTTTCGCGCGACACTCGGTTCATGTCCCCCAACGGGCTTCCCGATATATCACTTAAACGTGGTGCACGCACGTTCACTCCGGGCTTTATCCGCTCGCGTGTCTGTCTATCGAGCCGAGCGGAACGGGAAATCGATTGAATGGTAACGGATTGTTGCAGCAAACACGCTTGACGTCGATAGATTATTCCTTCGTGCAACGAAATTATTAGTCGAAGCACGTAGGACAGTATAGTTGTGCTATCCGATCCGACAAAGCCGTGTCGAACCTTCGCGAGGGAGAACGGGCGAGTGGAGTCCGAACTGTGATATAGCGATCCAACTTTTTAGACAACGTCGAAGAATTGTTTTATCTCCGTGGCAGCTGCCTAGGCTCGAATTTCCGGTCAAGAGAGATTTTTCAATTATCGTTAGGAGCTACATCTCAGAGATATCCCAATGTCGCGAAACAGAATTACTGATTTTGTTACCACGCGACACCTGTGATACGTAAATATATTTTCTTACGTTTGATTTATCCGATTTGAATGAATATTGAGATTTGGTTCTTGGAGAGAAAAAAAAACTCATACGTTGAGCACTACAAACCAATGATCGTGAACAATTGCAGGAATGCCGTTTAGTGGTTTTGCCGATGTTAAGTTGTCCAGTCATCTATACATTTATAAGTATGTATATTCCTATGTGATAATTGACATACCGATTTCGTGTAATTCGTTCGCGCCTTTAATGTCACCCAGTATCTCTCGAACCGCCGGAAGCGCCACCAAAGCTACATCCCTGTCGCACCATTGCGATACACATGTCACGTGACCTCAAGAACAGAAGTAGAAAACCGTGTGGACGAAGATACTTTCGAAATATGATCTACTTATTGACACACCTCTGTGGCAAATTTGCCCCGGTGTGCCAGAGGGAAGAAATCGAATGTTCGAAAAAAAAGGAATACGAAGGCATGCCGCCCAATGCCGTCAGCCAAAAAAATTCGATTCGTTGGATATTTGATGCAGGGTGACACGAAAGCGATCGTGACGCGAATTTCAAAAAGGGTCAAAGGGCTTTCTCTCAGATAGTCTCACGCGAGTGCGTTGGTTCTACAAGGTTTTCTTTGTTACTATCGTCGATGTTGTTGTTGAATCGATGGAAGTCGACAAGGCAATCAGATACGCTGAGCAAAATAAGTGGAATGGAGAAGCGAGTGCCGGAATTCAGGATCCAATAAGCGCTTTATGCTTCATTTGATAAGTTTATTTTATCTTATGCTTATGATCGACGGAATACGAAGGCGATAGTGAAGTGCTCGAATGATGGTAATTTGCCTCCCGGTAAAGTTTCCGAAGGGCAATACCTGGCAGCGAAATGAGTCACGGACGTTTTCGACATTTGGTCGAAGCAACGTTCGGAGTAGCCCTCGAGCGGAAAACGAAGAATAAACATCAAGCTTGATTGATCCCATTGATTGATTCGCCAGAAGCAATATCAATAAAGGGATCACACGCATCGCTGAAACTTGATCCAGTTCGGCAAAGTCTTCGCGGTGATTCTGAAACTATAGCGGCAATTAATTCAATACTCTCGTACAAGGATGATCGCCTCGGTCTCGGGCAAAGCGGAGCCACGAAAAGGATCCGGAACCGCCGAAGGGTTTTCATGTATAGTTGAACCATGTTAGTGTAGTCGAAGCATAGAGATACTCCATAGCGCATAACCGCGGAAGCAAGGGTTGGGAAGTCTCGCGAGGAAACTACTCGCTCATCCTCTCCACTGGGCCAACCCCCGGAAAATTTCCTTTCCTCCGACTGGCACACAGTCGGTAGAGTATGCCTTCACATATTTCCCGTACACGAGAACCCAGAGTAAACGGTGAAATATCTGCGCAGCGAAGCGAGTTGTCCGGGATCCTCCCCGAGCAATTTCCCCTCCGCGGCCTTTGTTTTCCAAAATTCTCCCCAACTTGGCGGAGATAGCGGGAACGAGCCAAGTGAGTAGTACGCATTGTGCTCTCTGCTTGAGCTTATGGTTCGGCACTGAATCTCTCAGACTCCCCATTGAATTTCACTTCCAACTCGAATGATAATACAACCCTCGAGCCCTCACTCTAGCTATTTTCTTCTGTCCTTTCCACGCCTGACTTTCCCTTCAGTCTTGACGCATACTTCCGTCGGTACCTCACCGCCTCGGCTCGGTTTGCTCACTGATAACTCCCTCATTCATTCTTCTTCTCAACTCGTTTTGCTACAATTTCACGAAGCTTAAGAAACAACGAAAAATATACTCCATCCAGGCGTAGCATCGGCTTGGACTTTGGTTGATGAGCCGTCTCCTGTTCTACGTCGTTTTATTCTTTTTTGTTTCGTCTCGTTTATATTCTTTTCGATTTTTGAAAGCGAGCACGAGCGAACGGAACAGACATCGGAGAGAATTTCGTATTTCTCAGTGCCTTTGATTTTGCTCCAGGATCCTTTGGGAATCCCTGGAAGAGCAAGGCACGGTCGGCGTTGGCTGACGCCCGCGCGACCGAAGACGAAACACTGGCGGGACCGGAAGGGGACGCACACATACGTAAAAGCTTCGTGCAACGAACAAGGGCCAAGATCGGAGATTGAAACTTTTGCCGAAATTGGATGTCAGATCGAGAGGGGGGTTCGTTCTATGGAGTCTTATCGTGTGCCGCCCAGATGCGTGTGTCGAATGTTTAACAAGAAGTAGCTCAGGCGGTATCGCTCTCTATTTCCGTGGCACTTTGCCGCAGTATTTCTATATCTCGAAGACTTCACCTTCGTCATTTCGTCTCGGTACTCTTTTGATTTCGAACAAAATAGGGATAAACTATTTCCGTCTTTCGCACATAGGCCAAACGCTATTCCGGGTGTTTTTATCCCGTCGCACGAAAAAACATCTCGAACACCGCACCCGCCAATTCAGTTCCACTTTTCAACCCCCAGCCCGAATATATATTATTCGCCCGGGGCTGTTTGTGAGAGGGGTTCATTCACTCTTCTCGCCCTTGTCCCCCAAACGGGTCTCGTCGTTACAGTTCAAAAGCTTCGAAGCTATACAACTTATCCATGGCAAAACATCCATTGATGATATTGTGGAAAAACGGACATTGATTATGGATGCAAACGAGTTTCCTGTATGACAAACCCGATGCGTGTGCAAGAAAAGCTCGAACATAAAACTGTTGAAACTTACTTCTTGTCTTTATCGTCGGATGATCACGTGCAGTGTGGTTTGCCGATTTAACAGTTTCTCTAAGTTCCTGTAATTACAGACGAGTTACGGTTCAGCGAGGGGACCCACCACGGTGAAACGGGACGAGTAGGACGATGTGCTACAGAGAAGCAAAGATATCCCGAAGGCATTTTCAGAGAAAAGTGCTGTCTCTTGATTGCACTGTTGGGATATAGCCTTTAAGAACGAACCTGAAAGAAAACTAATCCGCCTTTCGACTGTACCTATTCTCAATGGTTTTGCCTGATATATATAATTACGCGGAAACGACGAGTCGCTTCTTCTTATGACCAATGACCCGCGCAAATACGATAGCCGTTTGAAATTTTTTCATTTTTCATTTTTTTTTTTTTTTTCATGTTAAGCTCGGGGGCTCATAATTGGCCGGTCTGTTTCAGACTGGTGGACTGCCGCGTGTACTGTAAGCCGTGCAATAATGCAGCAAAGCTTCCGACGTCGTGTCGAGTCCGGCATAACAACAGCAGCGACTTCACTGGGGAGAGTAGCAATTATCAATAACCCTCGTTCGGTTTTATTTGCTTAGCAAACGTTGTGAGACAGAACCGCACCAGGTACTGTAACCAGTCAGAAATCCCGTCGTGAAACTCGGCTTCGCCGCTTCTGTTCGACCGGGGGGATTCTCGCTCGGCGAGAATCAACGCAACCTCCGTCGTTGACCCGACTCGAGTGTGGAGTAAAGTAGCCGCACAGTTAGTCAGCCTTGGGGTTTACTCGTGCCTCGGCATGATATACCGTACGTGCCTTTCTGAGACATCTCGGCGATGTACACGATCAAATAACCAGTAAATTCGTCGAAAGCCGACGATTATTCACGAGATATTTCAAGGATCTCTCGTGAACTCGGTTCAAAAGAATTGTTGTCAATGTCGACGGCCAAAAGCCGTTGCATTTGTCGCTAGGACCATTTGATATCATTATTTTCGATTCTTGTTATTTTGTTCGTTCGGTAAAATAATTGAGAAAAAATAATTCACGAGAGAGAAATTGTAATTGAATTTTTTTTAAAATTTTGCGCGTATGCTCGATGAGTCAGTTTTCAATCTAGGCATCGCTGCGATTATTGTCAAGAAGTCGAAGGTTTTAACGTACCGTTTACGCCTTCTCGTTTTCGCATTTTGCCATCTCGTTCGGCCAATTACGTGTAATCACCGTGAAGACCGCTCGTCGCTTCGCAATCGAGATACTTTCGCGAGAGCGAAGGACCAACGAGGTGATTCGCGAAAGTCAAGCAGAAGCCGCGGCAACCAACGCCATCACTGCTGCAACTTCGAGCAACGGACGTTGGGGTCGGCGGTCGCCTTCGATGCGGCTTCTCGCGGTTTCGTGGCAACTTTTCAACGATGCAATTATCAATTCAGGAGGTCGGGCGTGAGAGAACGAGAGGGTATGAGAGGCCAGTCGGCGAACTCCGCCGAAACAGCGACATCGACGAACGCGACGATGATGACGGAGAAGTCGATCTGCGAGAAGAAAGCTTATTAGACTCACGGTCTTGGCGCTTACCGAGAAACATGTATTTGTTCTTAACTTTTCAAAGCAAATATTTTGTTTCTTCTTTCCTATACGAACGTGTATGAGAAATGTGAGAATTTAAATAAAAATTTTTTTCCATTATTTAACATTGTCTCTGTGTGAAAATTATGCGTCATTGATACTATAATTAAAAATCGAAGTAAAGAATAATGGTTTATAAAATTAGAACTGAACGATTAGCGCGGATAAAAATAAAAGCTACGTAAGAAATTGGATTTTAAGATTGTAACAGAAAGATTTTCATTTGGAGCGCAATTATTTTTCTATGAATATTCCGGACGTAACTTTTGGAAAAGAGTCAATACAATTTTGAGAGGTCGTGAAATCGAGGACAATCGTATTTTACGATAATGGGTTGAGGAAATACGTGGTCGCGGCATTCGTTTGTGGCAATGACTTCACGGTCGATTAATCACCGGATCGCTATCCGCATGGATCTATAGGTATAAACCTCGCGATCCTAAGGACAGATAAACGCTGTTGGATCGGGCGAGGATGACGACTGATCTATGTGCTGGCCCACGTGGGATCGTGCGTCTTGCACGGTGATCCCGCGGTTATACGAGATACGACGTTCCTCGATATAATGCGTCGAAGGGAAGATACGAAATAGTATTGAATTCATAACTAAAATACTTTCGAGGCAAGACGATGGCGACGTCGTGACTGGCATTTGCGAACGCCTGTCGAGACCTGAAAAAAGTTCCCAAAGAATCACGTCGCCATTGGGACGATTCGAATGCCTTTCTCGACGTCTGATTATGACATCCAATCTTTGAAAGTACTTTCCCCGAGTTTCAAAACACAAGTCATAATTATTCAACAACTCATAGTTATTGTTTACTTAACCCTTGAATTGCCATTGTGGTACATTTGCTATATGTTGCTTCGTTTTCAACTCCGAATTCCGAAGAAAATGGACGAGCTATAACGGCTCGTTAAGAATACATCCTGAATTGAATTTTAATTTTCCAATAACAACGCATTCAGGTTCGAAATTAAACAAAAATAATTTGTTTAAAGTACAAAAGTGCTCAACGAAAAAGTAGCTTATTGAAGGGTCAAGGAAATCGTACATCGCCTGCCATAGTTTCAATCCCAATATATTCTTTCAAAAAAAACGAAACCACGTTTATGCTCGTCTCTCGTATCAATTAAACGTCAAGACGCAATAATAATTTCGCCGTCGGTCCGGTCATAAAATCCCGCTGCAAACCATAAACACAGGGAAAGAGACGCAGATAGGAGCAAGTGGGCGAATTAGTTTTTTTATTTTATTCTACAACGTGTTTCGAGGCGGCGCCTCTAGAAATAAGCAGCCTGGTATCTATCCGACGCTCGCTGTTTCCGATGCCGTCCGGTCGATTCACGGAATATCACTAGATAGCTCTCGAACCTTCCGAGAATCGTATCCAACTTAATTACATGCGTGTACGAGTCTTGTATTTGTCACTATTTCCACTTTGTCGGCAACAACGAGGCGGCGTCACTAACGAGTGTGGGGAATACACTGGCTGTCCGAAAAGAACCCGACTAGATTAAAGGACCCGACCAATGTCCAATAAACTATAAATTCATTCATTTGCCTTATATTGGGCGTCTTTGAATAGCCAGCCTATTGAACCATCGACGCCCGCCGTCAACGACCACCGTGAGAGCTGCTAATTCAACGATTTGTCCTATTTGTTTCCTATTTTATTTCAAAAAATAATTTTTTATACTTTTTACCACTCAGTATATCGTCCGAGGGTTTGCGGGAAATTGGTCTAGTAACAATTCGCCTAGAGTAATTCGTCTAATAACAATTTTTGTATCAGAACAATTTGACTAAAACAATTCCTCTAACAACAATTCGTCTCATAACAAACTCGTCTGAAACGAACGATGTTAGGATGTTCTGCCTTGTGTTAACGAACTATTTCAGACGAATTGCTTCGACTGAATTGTTATTGGACGAATTTTTCTATAATCGGTCGGTGGTCAACCAAAAGAATGAAACTGCAATTGAGATCATTGTGTAAAATCAACCAGTAACCATGTCAGGCGATTCGGCCTATTTTCCTTTTCGTTCATTTTTTTTTTTGCCAGCAGTTTCACCAGTCACCTTGCAACATACCTGAGTGACATTCCGACTACTCGGGAAGCTCGAAATACCCGGCCAGATGGTTGGGATGTGAAATTGCAAAAAATGCGAGGTATAGGAAAATGGACAATGGACGTTTTAGAACCACATGGGAAATAAAGTCGGTTTCCACGGTTGCGACTGGACGTGGATGAAAGTTTATCCGGGCGAAGGTTTCCCGAGAGCCGTTTTAGGTCCGCCAGCTCGGAATAATCAAGAGGTCATTTTGTGCGCTCGGTACTCTCATCGTCCGAACGAACTCGGGAAACGGTATGTTTGCGTTTTCCGGAGCTTTCGTGGGTCAGCTTACGCGCCCAGTGAAAAGGAAACTACAACGAGGATCAAGAACTCTGACGGAGTGCGACGAAAAACACGCAAATTGCTTTGCCTCGACTGAAATACGTTATAATAAATGTTTGTACTACATTCCGTTACTCGTCCACGATGGTGTGGCTTTCAGAAAGTAGCGAGCGACAAAACTTGGCTCGGGGGACGTTGCGAATTCGGTGAGCGCATGGGTCCACTTATCGTTGTAAATTTTCATGCGGCAACCAGTCGTTCCGTACTGTTGGTATTCGTACCTCTCCTAATCCGAGGATTACGGGTAATGGAATTAGGTTTGTTCAACCGCGAGGGAATTCAACTACTGTCTTTCGGTTTATTCTTCCGCTTCAACTTTTTAAGCACAAGTGCACGGTATTTTCGACTCTCAACCCGTATTATTGCAGTTGCAGCGAAAAAATACTTTCTTCTTTTACTTAATCTTATTTTTTTCCCTTGTATAATTCTGGTACTACAATAATGTTAGTAAAAAACATACCACATATCATTTAATTTTCGTCCAACAGCAATTCAACTATTGCATTAAGTGACAATTGTTATTATTTTAGAATAAATTTCCTATGAATTGATAAAACATTTTTTTTTTCAAGATCTTTCGAAGGAATTTTTTTTTATTCTCGTCGACCTATGGAAACTCGAGTTTTCTAGCACGCCAGATTGGTTCGTTCCATCCCTCTGTTGCGTGCACCCTACGTGTCAGTGACAGCGGCGAGTACCCCCGCAAGAGCACACCGGTGCAGAAGCCCCCTCGAGTAACTAAGCCACTTCTTGGCTCTGTACAAGCCGAACCAACCTGCGCCTTGCAAAACGGCGAGCTCTGTGACATAATACTGCTAGACTGCGCGGTTCGCAATCCAAAGAAAGCCAGCTTCCTTGTGAGGAGTGCACTCGATGAGGGAGGCATTAGTGCGAAGAGAGCGAGGGCTCGCAGTACTTTCACTTTGATCTCAGAACGGAAAGCATTGATAAGCATCTACGGGTACAATATACATATATAAATATATATATATATGGTAGGCTATGCTATTGTACAACTCTCCCGCTCATATTACTCTTCGAGAGAACTCGCCGCTCTCCACTCAGCTTATTTCCAAAGCCTAGCTGAGTTCTCATCGACCTCGAGTTGTCAACCGTCGTCGACTGCTCGACGAAAAAAAATTTACCTTTCGACCGAAAAAAATGTACAGAAAATAAATCCCACACGTTTCCTCGTTTCGTTGAAAATTTCTAAAAAACGATTGGGAATAGCGGAGAAACAGCGGCATTGAATATTTGATCGTGCTCGTGCGACTCATATATCTCGTAGTTTTGATAAATTATAACGTTTCCGGATTTCGATATGAAGATTATTTCGAAGATTTTCTCGAGCCCTTGGGCCACGATGGGCCGGAGAGACTGCGGGCTGACGCAGTGGTTCGTGATTCGAACTTTTGCGAAAGCCTTGGAGATAAGGTCGATCGGCAAAACGCCCGATTTTCCAGTCTCGTCGAGCGAACAGCCATGCGATAGCCTTCGAGTCGTGTCTAAGCGATTTTGGCAGGTCTCGCCGCATGGCGGGCCCACCGTGCGAGTAATCCAAAACCTCGGCAACCTCGCTGGATTCTGTTTTTTTTACGTTTTTTCTTTCTCGCTGTTCCATTCTTGCCTCTCCGGCCGGGGTCCCAGATCGGTTGGGCACACACAATCCGGTAGGTCTATTGTCGTCTCGTAATCAATGCTAAATATGCCGAAGACATCGGGGCTGCCTCCCCGAGACGGCGAGCAGAACGTGAACCCACCCGAAGAGGAAGGGAGAAAGAGAAAGAAAGAGAGAGAGAGAGAAAGAGAGAGCCAAATGCGAAGCCAGTGAGAGGAGAAAGGAAAAAAGAAATTTCTGGAGGACTCCCCGGAGTCCTGAGCGAGCGCAGAAGCTCGCGAATCGCCGGAGAGACATCCTACGGAGAGTCATTCGATACCTGGCCACCAACACCGACGTTCTCGACTACACTGCCTTGCGCTTACATTTTTATTCGTGTTTAACGAAATTACAGGGTCGCTGTCTTGAGAACCAAAAAAAAAAACGAAATTTTTATAGAGGATAGCGCAGACGATAATAAGCATCAGCGCGTTCACTGCCGGGCATTTAAGACTGTGAATATTGTAAAAAAGAAAAAGTACGAAATTCATATCGCAGACGAACGAAAAAAGAAATTAAGTGGTCAAGGCTCCCTCGACAATGACTGGATCCTGTCAGCATCGTCTAGCCGATCGTCACTCAACCTCTACTCGACTATAATACATTTCGTCACTACTCTTTCGTTTTTTTTTTTTTTGCATTTTTATTCACTTCCCGTTGAGGTATCGACGCGGCCCAACGTCACTATTGGAGAAGGTCAAATCGTTGAGAAAAAAATTGATGCCAACAACGTGCAGGACTTTTTATTTTTTCGGGAATGTAATCTGTACAACAAAAGCCAAAAATTGTCAATTTTTTATCTATCATCCACGAGGGGAAAAAAACAAACTGTATTCGACGAAAAATTCAAATTCCTTTCTCCGTCGAACACGGAAATTGTGAGAAGCGTTAATAGAAGAGAATCCAAGAAGAACGAAGAAAATACCGCGTAACCCACAGTGTTTCCGGACATCGTTACAGCTGACAATTAAATATAGTTTCTCGAATATCGTATGTTTTTCGTTGCAACATCATTACCAGCAACAGTAGCAGCAGCAGCAGCAGCAGCAGCAGCAGAAACAGAGATTCGCCTGATGTCCCGTGTGGATATTCTCGGTTTGCAAACGGCGTATTTCCGTGTTGAAACGAAAACCCCCGGAGGCAAAACTCGAGAAGTACTCGAGTCTAGCGAACGATCAGCAACAGACGAGACTCAGACTGCGAGAAACTCCGTAGTAAATACGAAAAACGATACAACGATTGGCACTTCAGCAAACGGCCAACGAATGTGCACTTGGCAATCTTGCAACTCGTGCTCCGACGACAGTTACTCATTGGCCAATGACTCTCATCCGACGAATAATCGTTCGGGGACCAACGACTGTACGGATTACAGCCTCGAGTTGAGACGAAAAACGAGACGAGGGTACGAATTTTAAGCTCTCGCGAGTGTAGCAAAGGAGTAGGACGGTAGATCGGGAAATCGAGTCGACAGATCGGTACATACAAATTCAGTCGCAAACGAGCGTAACGCGAACCGGCAAGCGCACGTATAGTTGATCTCGGAATCGTGATAGCCGTTGGAACGACTGGTAAGCGCCACCGTGAAAGAAGTCGCTGCAAGTCCGAGATTCAGCTACCAATGCAGTGGCAGAAGCAGCAGCGACCGGCAAACATCGCGTATAGCTGCGCAAAATCGCGAAGCTGAAGAATCTGCAAAGTGTGTAAGTACAGGCTCTCGTATGGAAAAGGACCGGTCAACCGTACTACCACAGAAGCAATACAGACTCGCCTTCAACCGGTATGGTACCGCGTGTAGCAGCGTCCGACTCTTTCTCTCTCTCTCTCTCGTTTCCGAGGCTCTTCGAGGTAGCGTATATGGCGTTTCAAAGACGACGGAAGAACGCGGAGTCCGCGCGAGACCGAAGCCGGATACCAACCGACGGAAGCCGCTGTGTTCCCTTATAAGAAATATCGGAGGTGCCGAGAAACACCTTGGCCACTTTGCAAAGATGGCGGAGAGACCCCCTTGATGTTCCGACGTCTAACGATTGGCCACTTTACGTTTCCACGCAATAACGCGCGCGAGAATAAGGAATGTTATTAGGTGCAAGAATTTTTATACGAGGCTGAATTTATTACCACCGAGGGCATGAGGAAATTTTTTCAATTTTTTTTTCGTCAAGCGTAAAGATTGTTTTGATTTTCTTCCGAATTGATGAACATCACAGAACGTGGTACACAATAAAATGATGCGAATAATTATTTTGTTATTATTAATAATTAATATTGTATGCGAAATAAATTAGTCGATGAATTTCGAAAATATTTGTAATTTTTTCGGGCTGCTGGGACGCCGAGAAGATGAAACATTCGACATAGTTGCCAAGCATCGAGCGAGGAGCTAATGACTGTGTACGCCTCGACGTAGCAGCTCGACTTGGAAAATGCATGGATAATCGTAACCTCGATCTTTAATGCATGGAGGTCGCAGCACGTGTCAATTTTTATCGAACTCTGTGCCGATCGGATTATTTTTATTATTATTTTTTTTTTAATCGAAGCATACGTCTTGTTTGACTCTCGTGGATTTTTCAACGGAGATAACGAAAGCGGCTCGGACCGCGAGAGGAGGATTGGGGAAGATGGCGATGCTGCGATTTTATTGCTGATTTGGCGCGGGATCTCGAGCGAATATATCAAGATTCAATTAATACGCGTCGAAACGTCATAATAAATAAACATCGTGAGGCGATGAGTTGAATAAGTGCGGTTGGATAGTCGGCTGGATGATCACCACGAGTGCAGCTGCTACAACGAATCTTCGCGATTAGTCAGACACGATATGATAATCCAATTTCAACTGCGTAAATGAGTAGAAATAAAGTGCGTGAACGTCTTAACAAGCTTCTTATCTCACGCGTTCTCGCTCTCCCTCTCTCGCTGTTTCTAACCCTCTCGCTCATCATTGCAGCTTCTTCTCCACCGATACGCCGATAAGGGAATGAAGGAAAAGAAAAATAACAAAAAAAAAAAAGAAAGGGTAAGAGCTTCGTTCCCTTTGGCATTTAGCGACACACGAAGGCACCGACGAACATCTACCGATGGTGCTTTTATATCTACTTTCTGGTTTTGCCAACCGCTTCGCAGGGCTCCGCGACGAGAGCCTGCTACACCAATTAATTATAGAACGTATACTCATCGATCGGCGAGAGACCCTCGGCAACGCCGCGACTATCGTATCACCAACGACGAGAACGTGCTACGCGTATGCGTTTATGCCGGTGCAATTGCCGTCGCCGCCTCCGAGAACTCCTTTCTCCGCGTTTGTCGATTAATTATCCATATATGTGAAACACACTGCGCGGCGCGCACGGGGTTTAATATTATTATCCCAGACTTTACAAGGCTCGAGATGGTTCAAACTTACCGGTAAAAGTACGAATACTGATGCAAATAATAATGCGAAAATTCAATAAGTTCGAAAAAATTTGCTACAATATTTCACAGCGAAATAAAAAAAAAGATGTTCACTGTGAAAAAATTGTTTTTGCTCATCTGCGTGTCATATTAAAAATATTTTCGGGTATTTTTGAAGTTATTTCGTTTGTTCTCGTCCACGTCTCGAATACGAATTCGATAAGGAAGCCGATTCAATTCAATTTATTTTATCGAAGCACATTTCGTACGAAAGATCAAATATTTGATAACCAATTTTCATAATTCCGCCACGATTCCGCCGCGAGGCTCAATTATTTCGTCGATCGCATCGTCACGAAACGCCGAAATCGCAAAACGAGAATCGCATAAAACTACATTCCGCAGTATTTCGTGTTCCAATATGCACATGCACACACGTACGTGCTCCAAGAAAAAAAATTGAAAAAAAAAAATTGGCACGTCTACTAATCTTCGTTAATCAGAAGCGTACATGGCAGGCGCTCATTCGTTGCAGACCGTGCGATGATCGACGTCTCGGAAATATATTACCGAATAAAAAATAATAACAGGTTTGCAAGAGTTTGGTGAGCGACCGAGTCTCATAGCACAGAACAATATACCTATAATCGGCCCGAAATAAAATTAAAAAAATAAAATCGAGCACAATCAAAAT
Source organism: Sussaba pulchella (assembly GCA_963971145.1). Classification (NCBI taxonomy): domain Eukaryota; kingdom Metazoa; phylum Arthropoda; class Insecta; order Hymenoptera; family Ichneumonidae; genus Sussaba; species Sussaba pulchella. Next base: position 17,035,284 of record OZ020169.1, on the reverse strand, counting down.
AAATTTAAAAAAAAAAAGCGAAAGGTTTCGGAGGAAGTGCGTAATTACATGCTGTCGAACACCGTTCGTTCGTTATTCCGATCGCTTACAACAACCGATACCTTTGGCTTCTGCTCTGCTGCTGCTGCTGCTGCCGCTGGTTGAGCTGCAGGCGTTCGATCCTAACGGAGATTAGAGCAACGGGTGTGAGCCCTGCCCCTCCTTTTCTCTTTCTCGCTCTTTCTCTTCTTCATCTTTTCCCATTCGTTTTACAAAAGATTTTCCGATAACATCGCGTCTGTCACGCGACATGGTTGTGTACGGAAGAAGCAGCGCTAATAGAATCACGATCTGCTGCGTCCGCTGGGTCGTCCCGTCTAACCTCGCTCTCCGCAATCGGGTCACACGATTAGTCACGGTAAATTCACCCGACTATGAAGTAAGCCATATCGTTGATGAACCACATGTATATTCCGAAAAATTGAAAAATAAATTAAAACGAGAAGCAGCAAAAATAAAATAAACGTAACAGATATTCCAAGCGACCTACACGGATTTTTCTCATCGCGGTGAATTATGGAAAAAAAAAAAAGAACGTTGAAACATCTAAAATTTCGTTCGGTAAACGATAAAGAGCAATTCTGTTCCATTGTACAATGTAGCAAGATCGAGGAACGAGGGTTGGGGTAAAAGGAGACCGAGAAGGATGAACTCGGACACCGTAACCGATAATTATCTTCAGGCACAATTGTCATTTGTTCGTTCGATAATTTATGGGCGACTCTCGAGAGCGGCGAAGTAATTGAGAGACCGAAATACGCGTGAAAGCCGGAGAAGAAAAAATAAACTAAACTATACACAGACCGTTGGATAATTTCCGCGCCACGGTTGACGATATTTTACGGTTTCTGGAATGGGACGAGAAGTTCGTAACGAATTTGTCTAACACGTGAGACTACACGGCCAACGGCTACGGACTCGCCGTAACGGGCGATCAAGGGTGTGTTGCCCTGCGTTCCGTCGGTTTGCCGTCCTGACGCTCGTCGTCGTGCGTTTTGTCCTTTATTTTTTTTTTCTCCCGTTTTCGCCAAGTGGCGGAAATAGCGACGACGCCAGGCAAAGAAACCGACGAGGCTGAGAAGCCGGTTCCAATCGAGAACTTCACAGGCGCAAGCTCTTCGAAGTCCTCGACGGCGAAACGCCGCGGCAGGTCCTTTTCTGGAATTCTTCGGGCTCCCGAAGACGGTCTCTCGCTGCCTATGCATGCAGTCATCGTTATAAGCGTTTCCGTCTATACCGTAAACCACCGTTTATTTGAAATTATACGCTCGCGGCCATACAAATTTCGTTTCCCCGTTTTTAACGCCTTAAAACGTCTTTCTTATCATTATTTCGTTTCTATTTTTCAGCATACAAATGTATCGGAATATTATTATTATTGTTTTCATTATTATTATTATCGTTATCATTATTATTATTATTCAGAAATGGATTGATGCAATTAAAATGTATTTGAAATACTTTTTCGAACAACTATGATTAATTATTCTTCAAGAATTGAAATTTTTGCTATTATAATAAATAATTTAGATGCCAAATACGTTTTCGTTGAATGAATGCCCATCCATGCTATCATCATCATCACCATCATCATTATTTATGAAAGAACATTGAAACATTTTTCCATCTATTTTTATATTGCAGACTTTTTTCGTTTAGTGAACATGCAGCGACCGTCGTGACTACCTTGAGATGCGAGAAGATCAAGAGCGAGCGCGATCGGAGTTGATCGAGTCGAATGCGATCCGAAGGGAGATTCCTCGATCGACAGATAACGATAACGAGATAAATGCTAATCCGCGAATTTCCATACCCGGCAAACGCGAACGGAATTCAAATCGGACCTCGGCCACACGACACGACACGATACACACTATCCGTTTCGTCTGTACTATTCGCGAAGTCTCTCGAGAGTGCGCGCGGTACGTGTCACGCGAATATTCAAGGATCCAATCGGAGCGGATTTCGGATCGAGAAATAATTGGAATCGATCGTACGATTTACATCTCGGCATAAATACCGGAGACTGGGGGGCAGTTGTAACATTTTGCGCCAAAATCGAAATACATCGCGATTCACTGAATAAATTCACTGTCCCTTTTTAGCATATTATTTATGGGTTCTTCGACTATCATCGTGGATTTTTTCAATTTTAATCACTTAAAAATAGAAAGTTATCCAACTCCGTTTTGTCTCTTACCCGGTGTTGCGTTTAACCCCGCCTTGGGGTCAAAAGTTACAGCCCAAACGCCGAAGTCGAGTCAACCGAAAAAAAATTACTCTCTTTTCATCGCACTCGATCAAATATCGAAAAAAAATTAAATAATTTGAAAGTCTTTTGATTTTTTATTTTGTTAAAAAATATATCAACGTATGACGCAACGAGTACGTAATTAAATGATTCAATTGCGTTAAATTCGTCGTACATGGCCATTCTCGGGTTAATCCGAGTTATTTATAAAGATCCTCGTGAGTATCGTTGCGGAAGGGTGAGGGGAGGAATCCGAAGACTCATCCGAATCGCCTTGGCGCAGCAGGTAAGCCAAATCCCGGCGGCGTTATCGCCGCGGTGGAATTAAATACGACACATTATATTGTAAGCTCATTGGTGTATCTGCGGCTTCATCCTCGTTCGTTTCATTACGTCTTGTGAATTGCGAAACCGCAGAACGTTTATTAGCTAACCGAGAACTTGCGACGACAACACGGTTGTCGCGTGCGCGTGTATCGAATGGGCACTTGCCATTTCAACGGACGTCATACAAACGTGGGTTACAATATTTACCACCTTCTACACGCGCACCGAAACAATCTTCGGCTCCCACTGTCAATTTTTCTCAAAGCGCCATGCACCGATTGACCTTACGTGCCACTGAAATATTCATATTTGTCACACTTAATAATGCTAAAAGTGATTCAGTTATTCTATATTTGTTTTCTTCGTAGAATTTGCTGCCATTGGCTGCAAAATTGTATAATTCAAAATTTATTGTTTTTATATAAATGTTACTGCGAAAAATATATACATACTTAATTAATGAATAAATATATGTATTCATATCCGATAATATTGATCAGCAATAATCTTAATAATATTATTTTTCATCGAATACCATTTTTTTTTACTAAAATTCAGATCAAAATATATTTTCAGGCCTTCCACATCGTGGAATTTAAGATGAATGCTTGCAATGGTGGTGTATTTTTATGTTATCAGCATTGAATACAAATGCTCGATCGGGATTGAAAAATAATACGCATTATACCGTTGTCCTTTGGTCGATTAAATTGTCACGAAGTGGCTTTCGCGCGGGCGATCGCACGGGCGAGGTCGGCTCGTAGATCGCGTACCATGGTGTACAACGAGTATCGGTAATCGTCGATGTCGGGAATTTATAATCGTCGGGGAGCGTCGTAAACCGTCGTTTCGAACGATCTGTTGTGCCCGATTGGCACATCACGGCCGACATATTGTACTGTTAATAGCGGTTAATTTTCTCGATTTCGTTGTAACGAGCGACAGTACGAGTTCACGTGGGTTGCTGTACGACTTTCGAGACGCGAACGACTGCTCTGCGAAGGACTCGCGCGAGGACGTAATCTCGAAAACTCGATTTTTCTTCTCTTGCGAGGAAGGACGGTTAAAAATAATCTGAATTGTATCGATTGACCGCGTCTCGAGTTGCAGACCCTTGATTTATACATTTACCAAGTAAATTCGATTTTACATTTCTCATCAGCTTGACTACTGAACCGAATAAATCAGAATTATAAATCATATTGACTCTGCAAATTGTGATTGAAATACTTCATCGATGCATTATCGAACATTAGTCGAATTTTTATTCTGATCGGTCTGAAATGAAGCAAATTCGTTGAGCTTTCGAAACCGCTGATTGATATCGCTTCCAACGACAAGTCAAGCATCGGATCTTCATCTTCTCGAATAAAATCGACGTTTAATTCATTTAAAAAAATTATAAAATGTAGTTCGGCTGATTCGTATTACCCCGTAGTTTTTTATACGAGCGAAGCGTGTGGATGATGGAAGATGAACCGTAATTGCGTATCAATATTCAACGAAGCGTAATTGCGCCTTTTCCCGATGTACCGTTAAAGTCATACTTCACAACTTCACCATCCACCAATAATGTATCACAGGGAAGGTATCTCGTATGCACGCAGCGAGCATCTCTCGCGATTCGTTTTAAAATTGCAACGCATCTGTGACATATATATTTATACACGTATGCCAGATACGTTCCCACGTACTTGATACAGAACGAGTACTCGATACGAGCAAAATCGATTGGGAACGCAAACTCGAGTAAGTATTTTTCACGTCTATCTGCACACGAACGCGGAAGCACCGCCGAGTCCAGTGAGTTTCATTGTCATCAATCATCGAGTCGATCGGTGCCGAGAGACCATACCCCGGCGGCGTGGAAAAGATCATAGACGAAGAAGATGGCGGAGAGACGTCAGGGTATCGTCGAGCGAGTGACCTCGCGAATGATCTCCGAGCCGTTTGATTGCGAAGAAACTTCCATAAATTTTGTTTAAATGAAATTCTGTTGGAATTGAAATCGACGAGAGAAAATCATGTCTTTGAATCGCTCGACAGTAGCGTAGGGACACGTGCGTGCGTGTCGGCTGCTAATTACGCGCGATATTCCGACTCAGGAATGGCCATTGATTCAACGGAATCGAATATTTCAAATATTTTCATTATCGAATTATCCCAAGTAAATCAATTATATATTGTCTCCATACCATCCACTGTGAAAATAATAATTCATACAAATTATTCGTAATTCTTGCAGAAATGTAGAAATTCAAATTTTCGCATGACGATGAATCATACTTATTTGTTTGAAAAATTATTTAAAATACATTTTCATTAGACCGCCCGCATCCCTGCTCTGGCGCCAATGGAATTTATCTCGTCAAGCCGGAGCTACGATACTCGGCATTGTGGATTTCTTTTGTGGATGAGGATTACAGATGGAAAATTATGTGAAATTAAAAATCGAATGATAAAGAAAAAAAAAAGAAAACAGTGCGACAGCGTGGATGGAGAGACTCTTAAACCAAGAGCTATAATGCACTCGAGGTCATCAGGAAGCTGCTGTGTGAGGCACGGCACTCTCGGATATAACGCTAGATCAGGGTATTATATCTGCTTTGAACCGCTGCGCAAACCGCACAACCACCCCACCCACCCCCCGTCTTTTCCTCATCGCCATCCCTCTCGGGACTCGACAACTGGATTTGCGCACCAACAGCTGTTTCGTTTTTCTCCGGTGACTCACGGAGAATAGAGGCTAGAACGGCTCGCGCGAGCATTATCTTCGGCCTTGGTTTCCGACAAACCGACGAAGATTATTATTAACTATAGTTTTAATTGCTAGCTGCATCAATAAACGTTAGAATTTGCCGGCTCTTGTCGCTTCATAAAATACTACGATTTATAGCATGTATATTCGATCATTAATTCCTCGAGCACACGCGGTGGCGGATTTATTTCGCAGCGGTGACAAAAACAATAAAAACATCCTTTCGCACCCTGAGAGAAACTGAACGAAGCTACACGACAACGAGTATTTTCGGTCCGGGAAAATTGAATGACGATAAAAATGTTAAATTGACTTGAGGAATGTCGTAGCTGAAAAATTGAGTTTCTATTCATTTCGCCGTCAGAATTTTAATTTAGTTCTGTAAGTCATGTACGAAATATATTTGTACGTTTGAAGCGAAAATATTGTTTCTTACGTGAACTTAAATTTATGCAAATCATGTAATAAATAATAGTTTAGACACGAAAAATCCCTCCCGTTCGGCTGACGTGGATCAACAAAATACGTAAGCTTTTCGAATTATAATTCAAAATCGCTACAACAAATTTTCCCTCCGTATTTTCATAATATTGTTGGGAATACTTTTTTCCGTTTTCGATTATTTTTGGTACACCCTGTATAACTTTCCCTCTTCGAAGCGTATCCCAACTGCGTCGTCGGTCGCGTTTAAAGAACGAAGCGGTGTCGTGAATATACCCAACACCGTGCGGTAGTTGACGAGCGATTAAACACGATTATACGAAGAATCGAGCTTCTTCGGTCGATCGTCGTCCTTCTCCGAGTGTTTCGTTGCCTTTCGAAAATGGAGCCACGCGGCCCAGGGGCACGAGTCGGCCATCGGGGCCGGGCCCCGACAATGTACGGATCATAAATTCGCGGACGGATTGGACCTCACGGTGTGCTGTGAAAGTGGAGTCGCGTGCTCGCCTCTATATACATACAAATATATATATATAAATATACGTCTTTTCCCAACCAGGATCTCGAGGCAGAAAAGAGTTGGCGAATCATTTCATCGTCCTTTCCTCGGCACTCCTGTCCGTGCATAAAAGACCCGTTTACACCCCGGGAACGTTGCATATCGGCTGAATTCAACTACGTGCACGAAAGAGACGACGAGAACTTTGTTTATCATTCCGTTTATTTTTTTCGATAAAAAATGTTTTTTTTTAAATTCAATTTTTATTGTTCGTCAAGCCGGTTGTCCCGCCCGGATTGTGAAGAAACTGGGCCGCGACGACAAAACGAGGTTCCAGGTGCGTTACTGCCCAGAATCTACTCGGTCGTATCTCTCGAACTCGGTCCACCGGGACCTCCGATCTCGAGCTGATGACGCCCGGGGTTCGTATTACATTCGCGTTCAACGAGAGACCCGGGGCCCGACCTTTTAAGTCAGGGCTTTCGAGTTTCGTCACGTAGCACTAACCATTCTCATATTCGCCGTGCCCCCCCCCCCCCCCCCCCTCCCCCTCCCCTCCCCGCCGTCGTCACTCCCGTTCCCTCGCAGTAGAACACGAGAGCGGGGGCAAGAATAAGAAGAAGCACGGATCCGGCCGTGCACGGAACGATCCGGACGTGTGAATGGATCCTTTCGATCCGTTGGAAAAGACGCCTCGTTAGACTGGAGATGAATGCGATGAAGTGATCGCCCGGGTCTAAGGCGAGACGAGAGATTTCACAGCATCGAAAACGTAGATAAGTTTCAGGTATAAAGCTGGGGCGTATGGAGTGTGGATTTGTGCTTGGTGCGTACGAAGGGGGGTGGGGCGGACTCGTAAAAGCTTTATTGTAAAAAAAAAAAAAAAAAATAACCGTATCAAGCGAATCTGTAAATGTATGAAAAGAATTGGAATATTCATGCGTGGCCTCGATATGCGACACGGTAGATTATTTTTTTTTTTTATGGGAGTGCGACTGGGCGAACAGCATCCGGTAATTGTGGATACGTGCTCATGCCTTAACTATTTTTTTTATCTATTCCTTTTTTGGTTGTATGATTTTCCCACGTGGCTCGGCGAGTTCATCGGTCGAAACGAATATAATTTGTTGAGAGATATGTCACTCTTTCGGTCACGCGTATTTTCGTTGAATTGATTAGTAATTTTTTATGTTTTATAGAATTGCGAGATGAACGACTGAATCGCACGAGAGTTGCGTTGTTGCAATGTGGAAACGTCGCTGTTATAATTTCGAGAAAATAGTAATATGATGTAGTGCACTTTTGCAGTTGTATGGAATTTTTCGATTCCATTATTTATGAACTTTGAAATATTAAGACAGAGACATTTTCGATCCCCATCTTCAGACCGAGAGAAAAATTTGAAAAGTAATCATAACAAAAATGTTTCGCTATTAATTATAGGATCCAAAATAAACCCAGTAGCGTATATCATCATGAAATACGTGCTGGTACACTTCAGAATGTTCCAATAATAGCAATTACCCGCCGTTTCTATAATTAACCACGATAATAACATAATTCATTTGTTGTTTCTTCCGGCGTGAAATTAATATCGTGCTGATTTTTCGAGAGCACGTGCGTATTGGGACATCGTTCGGGGATTGACAGGATAGACGCGGATCATTGTTCCGCCACGAGTTCTCCGTGAGAAGGGATTCTGCGTCATATCGCGCGAACAGTTGAGCTCGGCCAATGAGCTATCGAGCAAACTATGAGATAAACACATTGAGGTACGGCTAAAGACATCGATAAGCCGTCGTGCGCGATGCCGGGTGAAGTGTTTTGACAGGTCCTGATAATTTCTGACGAGAGTCGAACGCCTATTGCTCCCCATAGTCGGCTGTAACCCGAGCGAGGAAGGCAGAAGGCGTTTGCTGACGAACAATGGGGGGCTCTGTGTTCGAACCGGCCGTCGTTGACGGGATTGTCAACGTTTGACACATACTACGTTGCCGTACGAAATATCTGGAGTAAATCAACGTGAAAGTTGGGCGTATGAACAAACTCTCGTGCACAATGCCACGACTGTCTCGATCGTATTCTCAAATTGTCGTATTTATGGCAATGTTATAAAAAAAAATTCTTGAATTTTTCGGTACCTCGGTGATTTTCCACAAACCCGACCAAAACCATTCGAATATCACTCGAGTACATAGCTGAGCTTGTTCTTTATCGGGGTTTAAAAATTTTATAGCAATAAACGGATCTTTATATCCACAACAGAACTCGCAATCTTTTTTTCAGCACATTTTTTGTTGAATGGAAATGTATTTATGAAATATTTTTACATGGCAAAATAAAACTTCTATCTAAATCATGTCACCTTCGATCGAGACTGAAAGAAGGATATTTCTTTTGTCACCCAGCCTCCAGTTGTAAAATGTAAATTATTTCGCATCAATGCGGTTTTTTTAAAGAAACCAAACTATCTGGGGCAAAGTGCAGGAGAATGAAAATTAAACATCGAAGAAACTGCACCTTCGTGTGATGGAAACATTTGAAGAGACATCTCAGCTTGATCAGGGTAAGTTCAAAAAGTTCAATGCAGATGAAGGAATCGTCAGGATGAAGGTAAAATATTTTATGCAGCAATATTCTACGATATTGCTACTTACTGAATGATCGGCAAATTCGCGAAATCGCAAAAGACCTGGGCAGAACTAATTGTAAGTATCCAGTACTGGTCAGCCACGTCAATACCCTCTTATATATATGTGTATATATTTAAACGTTTGAAGTACGAGTCTATTGCACTACCACCTGTCGGGTCACGTAGATCGTAAATAACTCGGATCGTAAATGGACCCGGACGATTTTCTCAATATATCGTTTCATACTTATGGCCATACCCGGATATTACCTACGCACGCAAGCTATTTACGTGGATATTTCTTATTCTGTACATGTATACATATATATCGATATAAACATATCCGTACTTCGACGCAAGCTATTTCCCATTATCCATTAAATGCTCAAGTTTCTAGTGTCGCCCTCGAATTTTCGAAGCAACCCAAACGAAAGTTGAATCTATTCTCGGACTCTAAACTCACGCGTCCCACCTGTATCGCGATTCGCTTTTCCCAGTATTTCCAAAGAAATCTCAACTTCTCGAGTCCATTAGGCCCCGACGAACTAGCGATACGCGAATAATTATTTATAGACGTAGATAATTTCAAAACGAAATAATCTAATTTCACCAAGATTGGAGAAAAATATTGCGGATTAGAACGGTCGATGAGGGTTCGAGATTACGGTGAAACGTGCGAGTATCGAAGCACGCTGAGCGATAATATCAAAAGCACCAGCACCAGAAGCAAAAGCAGCCGCAGCAGCGGCAGAAGCTGTAGTAGCACGTGGTACAAACTGCCTCGCGTATGGTGGCGAGGTATATCTCCGTTGTATACTAGGAAGCATCTATCCAATGGGCGATCGTTTAACGCTCATTATCCATGCAATGGCGCTGGCAGAAGTACCGACGACTAAATTAAAGTAATAATTCCCGTGCGAGTTCGAACGATCGTGCCGATGGCTTTGGCTCTTATACGCGATCCCCCCCCCCCCCCTCCCCCCCGTAACGCTCCGAAGCATCGAAACTCGTCGTATTTTCCGTGCAAATCCACACGCCACCTGCGTGTACACAAACATCGTTCATTACCTCGACACGGTACATTCTCGCGAGTCCAAGAATATTTTCGATCTCGCATTAAAATTAATGCAATCCCATTACAATTAATTTCAATCAATTTTTTCCACCGAGTTTATAATATTTTCTCAATTGCCCTCACCGAGACTCGCTCGACCGGTCTTCGTCAAATGGGAAACCCCGTGGGGGATGAGCACAACGGTGAGAATAAAACGAACACGCGGAAGCTCTCGGCCGAACGGCGAAATGTGGAAACTTGCATTGGCAATTATTTTTTTTTCTTTCAAAATGCAAACTTGTGGGGGAAGTGTTGTTTGAATAAAATTTTGCGATAAATACCGATTCTAGCGTATGCAGTGTTCACATTCCGAAAGTCAGGAGAGACAATAACGATCGTGTAGGATGATTCACACACTATACGTAAAGATAAACTCACCGTAATTGCGAGTCGCACTTTGCCCTGGCCCGCATACGTTGCACGTGAATGGGAGACCAGCGACGCTGTTGTGAACCGGGATGTATATTTATGTATATATATTTTCTTCTCGGTTTTCTGAAAGGGGGGAGGGAGTCCCAGAAGACAAAGATGCGAGCTACGGGAGCGAAGATCCTGATGTACATGAAAGGTATCGAGAAGACTCTAACAAACGAGGATGAAAGTTTTTGTAGATAAAAGAAAGCAAAATATGGTAGGCAAATTACAATTCTGATGCTAATTAATTTATCCGGCAACTGGGTTGCGCAATTAAGATGGTAACCGCTACCGACGGCGTGCAAGACACGTGGCGAGGGCACACCAATTGGATCCCAAGCCACCTTTCAGAAGAAGATGATCATTTTTCAGAAATAATAAGAGGCGGCATTGAATTATCATAAATTACTAATTATTCTCCGTTAGAGTTGATTTTCTCTTATCGGTAGTCGACCGAATACGGGCGATCGAACGACGTAGCGGAAAGCCTCAAGGAAATACTACTCGTTAATTTCAATTTTAAATGATTCTAAGGAATTCCCGTCTGATTTTAAATAATTTAGAGTATTTTTATTCCTATTATCAACAATTCCTAGTGATTTTATTCTCATTTCAATAATTTAGAATAATTTCGATCTAAATTTATGCAACTTCGTTTGATTCAAAGCATAATTTGAATAAAATTCAAATCGAATTCGTTCTAATTTCGAATGATTTCACGAGAAATTCGTTGGCATCGATTTCGGCCAATTTCAAGTAATTTCGTTCAAATTCGATTCAACGATTTCAGAAGTAAATAATCCGGCGTTGAGACACGCGTTGCGCGTTAATCATTTATCGAGACAGGCGGCACGTCGCTCTCCCGTTGCTCCCACGACGCAAATGATTTCTCAACGATATTTTTCATGTCAACCGCGACGTGAACGATTGGGCTTATCCGTGTGTGCATAGCGCACAACTGCGCAATCAGTTGCCGAGTCTCGTTGCTGCGTAAGATATTCACCGACGAATACAATAACTCCAAAGATTCGAGCAGCACGCGCCGCGCGAGCCGATTGCCGGAACTGCGCAGCAGATCTGCTCGTCCTCTTTGTTTCGATAATCTATCAGCAACTCGGGATGATAGATACGCTCCGATGATTATGTTGATGCCGGGGATGGCGATGCGTAAGCGCAAAAGTAAATAGTGAAAAGAAATATACGTATACATGTGTATATTTGTATATAAATATATATGCAGATAAAAGTCGACGAACCGTAGCGAGAAATAAGGTCAAATTATTTTACTGTCACACGCCGGAGTTTTTTTTCTCATGCTAATAAATAATAATGTGCATGCGCTTTGCGCAACGTTTACTTTATTGCGAGTCGACGATCGATAAGAGAATATCGCGTTGCGAAGATACCGAGGATCCGAACGATCCCAGCGCGCGTGATACCAGACACAGAGACCGACTTTGTCCGTCCAATCTATCCTTGCGGCTGTGACAGAAGCGTTTTCCTTCTCTACTTTTGCGGTTGGCTCAACCGGTACGTATATACATGTATAAACGTATCTATCGCGCGAAATTATGCGGTTCTCGCACTTGACGTAAATTTAACCACGAGCACCTCGTCAGTGTTAAATTGTCAATCTTGCAAGAACAATTTTACGAAAATTGAAATTGACAACGAGATTTTTTCGATTCAAACACCGGAGAAATAATTTTTGTTGTGTAGTAACGCAACAATTTGTCCCCTGAAGTGACAAAAATTAGCGTCTAACGCGCTTAAGATTTGAAGGTGTTTACAGGTGATAAGACTGAGCAAAGAAAACTGTTTCGATGATTCTTGTATTTGTTTCATACAAATAATTGTTTTAAACCGTCACTCGTCCTTTTGTACGTCGATCGTAACCTTATGTTGATCCTCATGGAACTTGTAGCCACAAATTATTCACACCTTTGCACGGATTGTAATTTCTTAATTTCCATTTAAGAATAAATGAATGAACAAGGGAATGAATTTTAAATTAATTAATGAAGAAAATAATAGACTAATAAATAAAGATGTTGGAAATAGGCTTAAATTAAAACAACGTCTTCGTATCTTTGTCTGCATTTTGTTTCCTTACAAGGTCGCAGCTATGAAATTAATTGTGATACAGCGGACGAGCAATTAAAATTCCACCTAATTTCCGATCGAAGACCGATTCGAAACTAATCTGCGAAAAAATTCCGTCGCTAAGAAAATCTTGGCACGTTGACTGACATTGTTAAAACAACGTGATTCGTGAAAATATTTGCAATAACGCATTGCCAAGGTACATTGTAATTTCCTTATCGCTGATCTGCGCACACACCGGGTCCTCATAATTCACGCTGTTATTCCGGTTTATTACGCACGTGTGACTCTCTGCCTCGGTAGCCTTTTCGCGCTCTCTCTCTCTCTTTTCTTTATCTTCCGCACGAGAAACATCGCCGATATTCACAGCACGGTCGCGGCGTGCTACAAGAGACGTGCAATCCCATGCAGCCTATCGATAATTTACTCGGGGTAAGTGCGAGCACCGGTAACCAAAATTACACTTGCAGATCGTATTTCGAAGCCCGTCACGTTGGGCCAAACCGTAAGCTCAACAAACTCCACTGCAGTCGATCGATGGAACATTATATGTAACATATATACTACAGCGTATTATATCATTCCCGCTCTCCCGCGTTTCATCGGAGATTCTATCGAATGTTTATTTACAGGTCGAGAGAAAAAATTTACCGAAAAGAATACGATACTACGAGTGGGTGGATTTTGTCCAAGCTTCCGTGATTGATTAACCGTGATAAGCAACAGATCCGACTGTTGCGGTCGAGTAAGATATCGTGAAGAATATCGAGGCTACAAAGGGCTTCCTATCGTACGGTATTTCATACATATACACATACATACATACACACGCACGATGAAGCGATCGACCTTGACGCAACTATAACGTATATCCGGACCATTTCCGAAATTCCGAAGCTCCAACGAGATAGATAATTTGATAGATGACCCTACGAGGTTCCAGTTATTATTCTTCTACCGTTCTTTGTTTCCTCATCCGTTCGCACATTCGCTCCCTCGTTCGACAACAATCTCCCGCGTCTCCGAAGGGTCGAAACAACACCCCCACCCTTCCCAACTGCATATCAAAAATCGTAGAACTCACTGGCTTATGAATATTACCCAGTTGTATCGTTGTTTTCTCATCTAGAACCGAAAACCGCGTTGCAAGCGATGAAATCGATCAATCAGCATCCAAATTAAATGTATATTGCACAATCCAATGCGACCCAATGTGAACGAGATCCTCGACGGCGAAGGACAAATGTGTGAAATTATTATGCATCGCGTGTGTCGGTTGTGAGACGTACGGTTGGAATTGCACCACCGGGAAATCGATGCCAAAACAATTCCCTGAATTATGATGCAACTTTCGAGATAAACCGCACAACCCGACTATGCTCGAAGCTCGGCCAATGCAACGCGACCGACGATTAGATTATAGAACGAGGCTCTTTCGCGAGGGTCTTTAAATTTTATCGTGTACAACGTTCGATGCTATATTACCTACGGTATAATCTTCCAAACTGATAAGCTTCGTGCTTAATGTTTTCGCGCATTCTCTCGGATCTCTTTTCAACGTCTAATTATGCATACAGTCAATCGTACGCGAGGCTGGAATTTGATTCGAATTATAAGCGACGAACCGATTCATTATCGTATCGAATGTATCGGACAAATCCTTCAATACATGTTATTTATTCCATCACCGGCTCTATTACGCTTGACATTGAAATCTAAAAAAAGAATAAAACCACAGCAACAACAACAATTCGTTATCTCACGATGCGAAACAGGGCGACGGTAATTCGATACACGTTTGTCGATTTGGAAATAAGAACTTACGACAACTTCATAACTAACTGCGTTGAATATTTATGACTTTGCTAATTCAAGCAGTCGAGTTGGCCAAGTTCGAAAGGGTTCAGTGGACTGGGCCCCCTCTTCCTCGTCGCCCCCCCGATCGAGTTAGTTCCTTAGAACCAGTTCTCGCGATTCGGTTCTATCGCTTTTCAATTAATCGTTAATTATCTCGATATCAAAAAATAAAATAAAATAAACTTCTTGCGTTACGGGCGAATTTGTGTGGAGAATTATCAAAGATACGGTATGGAGAGTATCTCAAGCGAGTCCGATGCAAATTGATTCGACAAAAAAAGGCCCGTAGCGGCCGACGTTCTTCCGATAATACATCCCATCGTACGTTTCGCGATATCTCTGATGGGCGGCGAAAGGGAGAGGAAGGGGTGTAGATAAATCGAAGATCGCGAGGCGACTGTGCAATAACGGTGACGGCTGCTTGCCGGGGTTCGAAACTTCATCGTGGTCCAAAAGGCCCCGGGGGTCAACAGACGCGTGCCCGGCTCGCTGGACTCGGGCTAAGAGAAGCAAATGCGTCTCTCGTGGCTCGTGAACGAGATCCTCGTCCAACTGCGAATAATCGGCCGCCGGGTTAAGACACCCGACCAAGATGCTTGTTATTTCACCCTCTTAAGCCTTTCCCTCTCCCCCTCTCTCTCTCTCACTCTCTCCTTTTTCACTCGTATGTACCTCAATATTGCATGATAATAATAACATACATTAGCGTGCAGAATTTTGCAAGGGGCTACAGGTTGTAACGTCTCTCGTTTAAAAAGCTCATCTCACGCGAATCGCGCGAGGCTCATCTCGCTTTCGTTTATCATAATTTACGCGAAATACGCTAGCTCACGATAGCGCGTGTTTCACTTTTCAGAAAAGAAGGAAGAAAATACGATCGAACGAAGAAAGAAAGAAATAACCAAAAATTACATCTCTGGTTGGTGTTGTGGGATGATAAAATGATTCGAAAGCGAAATGATTGAGTCATCGAGTGTATTAATAACCATCGTCACGCAGTCTAGCGAAGCATTTGCTTCACCTTCGAATCGCAATTTACTTCGATAACAGTTTCGGCGAACGTACGAGTGTTACTCATCGCTACACTTGTTCGCGAATTACCGAGCTCGCGCTCATCGTTGCGCGTTTTGACCGAGCAAACGCTTCATCATGTCGATCGTCGATGTAACGCACTTGACAAGCGTTTTTACTTCTTCTTTCTTTTCTTCTTCTTTTTTTACGAGAAACGTCGACGAATGCAACACGATACGAAACTCGTCATCGGAGCGTAGTAAGCAGTTGACCAACTCGTCGTCCGCGAGGCCCTGTTTATTATCTAATCAGCCTGAAATAAGTCGGGCGATGTCGTACGCGACGTGCGATGCACCGGTAGCACGTTGAAAGAACGTTTAAAAAAAAAAAAAATAGCGATAACAGCATGTCTCATGCGACGGGGTGTTTTGTGAGGTATACAGAAGAAGAAGAAAAAAAATGACGAATCAGCTTTTTTCTCGGCCTGACAATAGAACGGCAAGCAGGTTACGAGCAACCTTATCCTTTGGAAAAGTGCAGATCGAAGCACAACTAAACGTCAAGGGAAGTCAAAGTCTTTTTGCGCGTATAAGGAATTAAAAGGTGACGCGATTGGCGTGAGTCACTACTGTGATTCACCAGGAGCGCGTGCGCGATAATGCATTTTATTTTGAAACGCTTTAGCATAGATAGGACGTATATACATAAAATATGATAAGAATTGTCGGCAATTCTCTGACGTGTTATTGAAAAAAAAGAGAGAAAAAGTGGATGCAAACGTTGCGGTAAGCTGTTGTCAACGCTTCCGGCGTCATAATTATTGATTGAGTCAACTGCCCAGTGAGCAATTGTCACGCGTTTAATTGATCACGTACGTTTTTTTTCTTGACGGCGTCGTGCGGACGCGCGCGTGCGTATGAATAGGCGAATCACGAATCCGTTGGACGGGAGATATCACATTTCCATGATTGTGCAGACTGTGGCTGCGGAATACACTGAAAAATATGTAATCGCGATCTGGATGATTGTTTTTTTTAATGAAAAATTATAATTGCTATTCAAAAAAAAATTTGTAATAGAGATAACGATTGGTGAACCACCTAATGACTGTACATTCAATCGTTAACGAAATGTTTCACGTTTCCTTCATGCGACTGATGATTTTGAAAAAAGCCGATTCATTCGAACTAATGAAAATAAATTCATAAATTGAAGAAGAAACGAAAAAAAAGCCTTTCAATTTCCAGACACGATGTGCAATGATGATACGTCGGAAAATTTGATGAGAATTAATATGTTACGAGCGAATCTTAAACGTACAAGTTACAGCTCTTCCCATTCCGACGCTCCCGTTGCGCGTTATTGCGAGCGTAGTTATTTGCAATTGCGTCTTATTTCTATACGCTAGAGTTGCTGATGAAGTTATCCGAGTGTTGTGGCAATGCACGCGCGAATGGTCTATTACGGTATCGTGATATCGCGGTAAAACGAAATGCACCGGTTCTGCTATGCTCTGTCTTTCCCATGATATTTAAAGAGAAAACCGACCTCTCCCCCAGCGATTGACCAAAAAAAAGATTTGTGAATTTGCGATCCACGAGCATTTTTTTCATTCCGCAACCTGTCGTTCAAGCCTGGGCACAGCAAAAAAATAAAATAATTTTTTTACACCGTCCAATATAACATACGAAGTCAACAAAAATAGTAAGAAACTAATAGCAACACCGTTTGCAATTTTTCTCTCGTAAAATCCGAAATACGATTGACGTCGAATTGACACGTATCGTAAACCTATAGCGTTAAGATACACCACAGTGGTCAATAACAGGTACACCGCTTGGTTACCCGAGGCTTCTGTCCAAGCGCAGACTCTGGGGCAATCGGCAACGATGATAATAATCTCCGGCATTGCATCACGTTCTCGCAATGGGCCCCATAGAGCGACGACGATAGGGCGAAAAGGACGGCAAACCCGAGGCATCCCAGCAGTCGGATGCGGAATTGCCAATAGCGTTGTAACTATATGTGCGACCGCACCATAGTTCAACTGGGGCATTGACTGGATCAGCATTGACCGCTATTTGCGCCTCTGAAATTGCACCGAGCCCCGAGACACGGGTTCCACGTAGTTGCAGATACCATCTCGATAAGATACGAATTGCTCTTGAGCCCGTACGTGGACGGTATATATGACACAACGTTCTTCTTCCGCCGCGCAGTATTCGCGAGAATCGAAACGATATCCCGCGAAAACCAACCGCAATAGTGCACACCGGAATATCAACGTTTACCCCGTTTTCGTTTTTGATCAACGGTCTAGCGGCGGTGGAAACGGCAACGGACACGAGTAAGTACCTTGAAATAACGCGGTTGCGATTGCTTTTCAAACGGTTGTGGTGTATACGTATGGGATGTTTACCGAGGTCCGGGATACTTGTAACAATATTTTTGATGCTGGTTATGATGATACTTTGCGGAAAGTTACGACGGATATTCGAAGACGCAGAGAGAACGGTTGCATTTGTTTTATCCTATGCTACAAGTATTTGAATGCTTGGAGATGGTTCTTTTTCGTGGCTACTTATTTTTGGCCTACTTTTGAGGTTCGATTTCGATCGATGAATGATCGATCAATTGCGAGAACGTTAATTGCTGTTATATTGGTTTCATGAATTCAAGATTAATTTCGATAAGATTGACGCAGATGAGTCTTTGCCAATTTTCAGTGGGTACATCCGGGCATTCTAGGCACGATCATGGACCGCCTTGTCATGGTCCACACCATCATGGGCCCCCACAAAACTGCGGAACAAATCACCATTTTCTCCGGCCTCATGAGCCACCTCATCACGGGCCTCACCATCATGGACCGGTGCACCATGGACCACATCATCACGGGCCACCGCACCATGGTTCTCAACATCATGGGCCTTCGCACCACCATGGACCTCCTCATCATATGTTTCCACACCATGGGCCATCTCACTGTGGACCTCCACACCATCGTCCATAACCGAACAGCCTCAGCTTAACCAATTTCCTAAAAAATATTATCCATAATCGACTATATTGACAATCCTACGTTGCATTAAAAAAAAACTACTCCCCGAAGTTTTAAACTCCACAAAAAAAAACTTAATTGCCACTCGTGCCCGAAAAAAAATCTATCACGAAGCCTCTCTAATTATCACAATCACATATCCCAACGGGAAATGTTCGATTCAATTACAATATATAATTTTCTGCTAACCGTCGCATGTACGGTTGGATTGGAAAGCGTCACATCGATGCTAAAGCTTGTATTAATAAACGATACGTTATCGTCGTGTGTCTCAATATAATCGCTTATCGCTCTTTGACGCATCGGTCAATTTTCTCCGCACGTGTGTTGTGGCACACGATCATCGTTGGCCACGTACCGTCGATGCCGTTCATTACGAATGCCGAGAGATGAAAGCGATTAGCTTGTGACGAAGCGATAATGGCTTCACCTTTCATATAATACGTACATTATAACGTCGTATCGAGCTTGCGAACGCGAAAATTCTTCGTCAACAGCTACGACTGCGACGGAAAATCGCGGAGACCCGACGGGTCCCGTATAATTACAAACTTTATATACATACCTGGGTGTACGCGAAGAGTACGAGAGAAACGCGTTGATGGACTCGAGGATCATAATTTGCCTGACAGCTAGCACCTGCGTAATGGAGAACGCGCGAGCACGCCTTCGTGTATGTGCTGATCATGCTGCTGGTATTGCTGCTGCTCTTGGTGCTGCTGCTTCTGCTGACAACGAGTTACGCTCCATTCGTAATCTTCACCTGCCGTATGTACTCTTGGAAACTCCATCGCAGCCTCGAACCACGCTCGAAGGCTGGAGAAACTTGTGATGACAGCGAAGAGCTATTCAACGAATTATTTGCAGTGCTATAAGTGTTGCGAAAAATAATAATAAATACCAAGATAGATATTAGTGAAGGAAGAAAGTATTGTTTTTTATTTCAATGTTATGTTTGATGATTTTTCAGGAATTATAATGTTAAGCGATTGAGACGAAAAAAAAAGAAAAATTAATCATGGGAACTGTTGGATTGATCGCTGGTTATCAGCTGTGATTTCTTGTTGGACACGCAACGTGAAACTTTGAGGTCTTTTCGCGTGGGAATCACTCGAGAAATATCAAGGATTTTCTTGCTATCGTAAAATCGACGATAGTTGTACAGTATTTCTATTATAATTACGCTAACACGAATGGAGGTTACTTCCTCATCGTTGTTATTACTGTTGAATGATTTATCGCCTTTCTTGTGCATCTTTTTCATTCGCGCTGTATTCCAGCGTGTCAAATAAAAAAATTAAAGTGTAAATTCGGATTCGGTGCAATTTTCTGCAATTGTTCGATAATTTCTCACGCAATCGGATGAACGTCTGCCAGAATTCAGAATGAAAATTAAAGATGATCAGTTCCAACCGAAGAATTGTCGAAAAAAATTTAGAAAACTGGCAATGCAATAAAAACAAATTTCTTCCTGCTCGTATCTTTAATCTCTCAATATTTCTACTGACAAGGTGCAAAACTGCAGAGAACGCCGTGCTGAAAAAAAATTAATAAAAAAATTATAAAAAAACATAGTTGCAGAGTAAAACCTCGCATACAATTTTTTTTCTACTTGGAAATCCAGAAAGCTCCCCCCGGTGAAGAAGTCGAACCAGCGTTGTGTCTGCCGCTGTCCAAAAAAAAATTAGAAACAATGTGCGAACTTCTGCTTCGTAACTTTTTTCGAGAAAAAAACATAATTTGCACGCACCCCATCTACCGCAATGACTAAAGGTTGACTGCATGAAGCCAACACCCACATGAACACGCACGCACACAGAGTTACGGAGTAATCGACGCAACGACTTTGTAACAACGTCCGGCATCGAAGTGGATGCGGCTCGCGTTGTCGATGATTCTTTGCTGGTTGGTGGTATGGTACTTGCAACTCCGGTAATCACGGTCTGTCGACGTGCGCTTCGTTTCTGCGAGATAGCAATGGAGCGAGCAAACCTCGCGAATGGCGGGTAGCCACGAGAATGTTGCCGAGGAGCGAGACTGCATCGTCTTGCGAGTTTTCCCGCAGCATCGGCGTATCCTCGCCCGCTTTCAAGGCAGGATCAACCTGCAAATACATGCATACGTGTTTCCGTATGCGCGTAAGTTTGTGTGTTTGCGTACCGATGCGCATAGTTATAAATATATACGCGTACAGGGCACATGCATGGGTGAGCCGAGCCACGGGTCGACAGTTTACGATCGTTTAAACGTTCTCCAGGAGTGATGCCACGAATCATAGACCGTAGAACCTAGAGAGAAGCGTTCGTAGGATTATACCGCGAGATGTAATGCACGCGCAAGCTCAGGAAGCTCGGAACTTCACGACGCACGTATGAGTTTACAGTGGTGCTTTGGTATACATCCGCTTTGGAATAAGTTAAACTCGATATGCGTCCTGTGTGGAAGCGAGGAGGTTTGTTTGATGCACGAACTTTGCTCGGAATACGACTCGCGTGCGTCAAAGGGTGCGTGTTTGTGTTGTGAACGACTGAATTCGGTTTTTGAAGAGGGGGTGAGACAGTGTGAGATGTCACCCTTACAATGCTTAAACAAGCCGTAATAGTATTGTCTGAAATGACCACACATCGTTACATCGCTGAAACATCCTGAGAAGACGGTACGAGCAAAGTTCTGTTTAATTATCATATTTATTTTCGATTTTTTTTTTAATTGTACATACATAGGCTATATATAAACTATGTATGCTGAATTCTATATATAGTTAATATATAGACCACACATTATTTTTTTACATGGGGTGTCAAAATTATTTTATGCAACCCCACCAATGTATGAAATGCCAAGAACGAAAAGGTGGAACAAATTTGTTTGGTATCGTCCGGTTTGGTATAAATCAAAAGATCTCGAACGGATTAAGGACTAGATATATCCAACTCCCGGGATCTCGTTTACCTCGCGCTGTGGAAAAGTTACTTGCACGAGTTTTATTCGTTCACCGATGAACTCAGTTCAACGGCTTTAATGCTACTTCTAGCGGAAAAACAAATTCCTCCTTACTTTCAGCTTTCGGGATAACAAGTTGAGACTAAGACAAATCATGAGTCGTAAATATGCAAAAATTTACAAGATCGTATAAAAATAATAATCGCAATAAAACTATGCGATTCAACTTCCCATTACGATTTCACGAGTCCTCAAAAGTAACTCATTATCACAAGCGATTCATCACTCAGAAACAGAAGTGTTTTTTCTTCGAAACGCGAGGCAGCTCTTTTTTCCATACTCGAGTACAGAAGAAACGAAGGAAGGAAAGCCATGCACTTTGCTGTCAAAAAGTGAAGAAGAGCCGGTGTCAGAGATACTTATGCGACGTTAAGAGTATAAAGTAATATAAAAAAAGAAAAAAATGAATCGCCATAGGTAAAGAGTAAAAGAGAGAGACCGAGTGAGGCTGAGCGAAGAAGAGTGGAACGAGAAACGGAAGAAGCATATAAGACGAGAAACACGAGAATAAGACGAGGGAGAGAAGGAATGAGAGCAAGGAGAGAAACGTGACGACGAAACGAACGAGGAATAAAATAAAATGAAGAAAAAAAAACGAGGAGAGAAGCGAGAGAGGTAATTACTCTGGCGACATTGACCCGACGGCGACCCGACAGCCGCGTTCGCTCGTACTCCGGCTCGTTCGACTCGCAAGAGCCTCTCCAGAGGAACCCTCGCCAGCTCCGCGGGTCTCTCTCTCACCCACACCCGCGCACACACGAACACATACGAACAAACGCACATACACACACATAATCAACACACATTCCCGCCCGCTGCCGGCGAAGCTCCGCTCGAAGGAGCACGGAAAGCCGACGAGCTTCCCTCCTGCCCCCGCCGTTGCCCAGCCGATGGCCGGCAACCCGGTCGCTCGGTGTGTTGGGCAGAGGCCAGCCGAGAACCTCACCACCAACGTGGGGCAGCGTTCGGAGCATGGTTCATCCGAGTTCACTCCTCGATCGCCGAACCCGAACGCCACAGCGTGGCGCGGCGATCGACCGTCCGCTCCACCGTACACATCGTCTTTCGTCGTTAGTCTTCTTCGTGCCACTGTGCACTTTCAATTTATCCTTTTTTTTTTATTTTTCTTCTTCTCCTTCTGTTTTTCTTTTCTTCATTTTTTGATGATTTACAGTATTGGACTTCCATTCCTTCGAAATATTTTCAGCGAAAACGCGTCTACCGCTGGGAATTGTAATTCTTTTCTTTTTTTTTCGTCGTTACTTGTTCTTTTCGCACGGCGTGAAATAACTTTGGGAGTAAGGTTTTTCGGTTATTGCCGCGTGGTATTTTGTTCGTGGATTAGGGAAAGTTGGAAGCTCGTGCGAAATTTTTGTACGACCGGGGTTAAATGTGGATGTGATGTCTAGACGTGAAGATATAATTTATCATCGAGCAACGAAATTTCGTCATTGAAATTTCGGGTAAAAGGTTTTTTTTAACGCAATTTCGGTCATCGTGCTCGGACTGTATAATAACCAAACGAGATTCATGAACTGCCCCAACGACGCGGGGCCGTGTAGTCGGGTGAATTAATTTTCCCGAAGAAAGTAACAAGAGAAAAAAAACGAACGTAAAAGAAAGGCAAAGTAAGGAAGAAGGCAGAGAGAACAAGACATGTAAATTATGGTCACTGGTAATTGAATTGTGTGGGCTTGTTGCATGTAAGACGCTGATGCTATATAATGACCGGATGTCATCGTATTCATATACACACTGTCCCATCCCTCTCTCGGTCTCACATGATGTAGCAGGTGTCGCATAAAAAGTGTTTTTATCGCTCGTCCGTTCGCGATCGCTCGGCATCGTTGTATAAGATCTTTATGGAGAAGATTGATGTTGATCTTGATTCGATTGGCAACTACCGATCATAATCGGTTAATATAATCCCCCCCCCCTGTCCCTCCCTTGAAGCTCGTTCGGACGACCGCGACGATCGCGAAAGGGCGAAACGCGAGCGAGTGAGCGCACGGCCCACGCAATCTCCCGGCCGCCCCGCGAAGCTTCGAAACATTTCGCCCTGTCTCACTCGCGCACTCCGCAAGATCGGCTCTACTTTACGATCACCTGAGCGCGCGTGTCTTTTAAATCCGCACGCGCGCTCCTTCGCACGATGCTCCTCCTTAATCCCTTCGTCTTTCTCGCGCTCGCGACGACCCTTCGCTCGCGCTGTTTCTCTCTTTTTCTCTCTTTCTCTCTCTCTCTCTTTCTCGGGCGCGCTTTTGACTCGTCGACCGTCCTTTTCTCCGCCGCTTCTTCGTTTAACGTACCGGGTGTACCGTAAAATACGCGCATAACGGGACCGTTAAAGAGGGCTCCGGGTGCAGCGGTCACGCGAGTCAAGAACTCGGATGGACAGACAGTGGCAGAAACATTTCCCAGCGTGTTGCATCCCCCGTTCGTGCTTCCGAGAGCAATTATACTCGTAAGCGTTAATACCCTTCTTCTTGTCTCGGAGTCGAGTATTCTTAATGAAACACGAGTTAGTCTCGAGTTTCATCGTTTCAACCATCCAAATTGACTCGACCGTTTTTTTTTTTTTTTTGGTACACAAACTTTGGGACGAATGAATTCTGACAAATATAGAGAATGGGCGTTGTATCGCTGGGTTAGAAGAAAATGGTTTTATTTTCGTTTTGACAAAAAATCTGTCGACGCTCTGGCAATGTGTTGACAAAAAAAATCGAAAATTAGGAAACTCGTCCACATTTATCGATGACATGGGATTTTTAAACAAATTTGAACAACGGAAACTCGTAAAATTGCATATATCGCATGAAAAAATTGAAGCGAAAACATATGTCGGTGTGAAATCATAAATTCGTTTAATCATCCGAAAACAAGGCATGCGAACAAGCCTCATGGTTATTCACGCTAAAACGGCATAGTTCCGAGTTTCATCGGAGACTCACCGGGTTTCCCATGTCCGCCGTGTAGCCGAGATCACGTGCCAAATTTAACGAAGCTCCGAAAGCACGTTATATCACGTCGAGTAAATTCTATTTCCACTGACAAACGATTCCAGCATCACAGTGCCTCCCCTCCGCTCAGCCCGCAAAATATCACGAGACCGCGAAATCGCGGACGTTCCGTGGGGACGCCATCTTGCGAAAATAGGAAATCGACCGCGAACGAAAACATATAAATTTTAATATCGTGAGCCCGAGGACGTTGCCTCAAAGACTTCGTTCATGTCTGGTCGTATGACATATACATACAAAACTGCCGATATACTCGATTCACGCACTGCTGTTGGGTTAGTTATTTCACCCGATGGTTCTACGACCGTGTCAAGCACGAGTCTATAAATATATACGAATCTCGGTGGTTTTCGGGGCCAGGGTGCGGGTTGCCTCGTAAGCGTTTCGTCGATGAAGAGAGACTAAGATCTATGCTGCCCGATGTCGCTTGGGGGTATACACGCAAGTGTGATATGTTTCCCAGATGCGGAAGACGACGTCCCGACGGAGTGATTAACAGAAAACCCAGAGGTGAGGACAAAATCCGTCGAGTAGCGAGTTCCGAGAGCGGCCGCTACCGTTTAAAATCCGCTGTAAAAGAAATTACACGTGGGAGGTAATTTTCATGACATTGTACAAACAAGCTGAACCGCACGCACACACCTATCCGGATATTTTTTCCAAATGTGTTTTGTCTACTTTTTCACACATTCTGAACATATTCACATCAAGGTCTCGATAAGATAAATGTACACCATAACGTACCTCTCTTTATGAAGAAGCAAAAAGGGCGAAAGCTTGCGAAAAATAGCTGAAATCTGTGGCGAAAAAAACCGAAGATGAACGAGCATCCGAAATTCGCCGCAAGCGTCGCTGTGAGAGGTGGTGAGCAAAAGTTAAAAATTAACCTCATAAAAAATCGACGTCTTTTTTAAGCCCCGGTCTGCCTCTTTCGACGATGGCGCCACTGCCATCCGAATCGCATAAATATCTGCAGTCTTAACGACCACATCACCAACAATGCGTACGTCACCTTTAATCCGGTTTCCATGACTATACCGAACGGCTTTTATATACACCGTGCATAGGCACAAGCGGCGCTCGTGTATATGGGGCCAACCGCGGGTGCTGCTACATTACACTGCCTCCAGACAGCTTCCGAAGAGCCTGAGAGCAAAGTTGACAAGTGGATTAGCTCGCGGATATTACGTATTCCAAGCACTTTCGCTAGCGCGGCAGCCTCCTGAACTTCATTCAACACCCTTTCGCGAAATGTATGTGTACGCTAAACATATACACACCCCAAGAAGGGCTTTACAGCCAACCGACGAATCCTTTGATACCTTTCGCGCTCGCGAAACCATCCACATACGCTCGTGAAATGTTTTCATATTCTCGAAGATATTTCGCGAAATCGTAAAACGTAATGGCTTCGAGATGTGATATATATCGTCGTAACAATGTGCATAAGGTCGTGAACATTTTCCTACACTTCACACGTTTCTGATAACCAAGTCAAACGGACACAAGACAATTCCATTTTTCAACTGTTAGCATATAGAACGATAACTATAAACGCCACGACGGGTTTTCCGATGAAATAAAAGATAATTTTCTTTCTGTCCTATTCACACGAAAGTGACTCAATTCTAGCAGCAATTTTAGTACGCAAAGCTTCTGATTCTCGCGTTTTTTTTTTAGCGTTGCTAGATTTTTGTATCTCGCATAATTTCAGCGTCAAATAATGCAGGAATTTATTATTCTCGCATCATTTCGATATGGACTGGGGCTAGAATTATTTTTCTGCTTCAGAAACGTTTGCATATAAGAAGAAAAACACGTTTGGGTATCGACGCGAATAACAATGGACGTTTATTAAGCTGTCGTTAACAGAAATTTATTATTTGTTTGATCGATACAAATTTTCATGAGAGATGATATTATTTCGTCATTAATCTATTTTTAACATTATAACTCTCATTTTGTTTTGGACTTCTACGCACCAATCGATCACTACCCAGATGCGAGTGTTATATATTTCAAACTAACGGGAGCATTGAAGTTAGGTTTTTATCCTTTTGAAGGGTCTCACCCTCCCCCTCTCCTCGCAAAGGCATTACCCCTCAATTCCGCGCCCTAGTCTTTCTCCGACGGGAGTCAAGCCCCCCGAAACCCGCCGTGGAAGCGCGACCGACCTCGTGCCCGTCAAACTCACATGTCACGGGACTGCGCGTCGTGTCATTCTCATGTGCAAATTGACACGAAAAATTCACACGTGCAAATTGACAGAAAGATGCCGCGGCAATGGCTTACCGATCTCGTCTTAATATACCATTTCTCGACGTCAGGATACGAATTCGAAAAATACGAATCTTTCCGCCCACCCGGTATCAAGAGCGAAAACCCGATCGAGACTCGAAGAGAGATTAGAGTCCTCGGCTGGACAAGGTTATATACTGCAATCGAGACTACATAGTGGCAACGGCCCGATGCCCGGTCCAGGCTCGCTCGGCGGTGGTTGCCCGAGCTTACCTCACCAACACACGTTAGACCGATCGCCTCCGAATCCTCTCAGGCTCATCCGAGATCTTGGCGCGACACACAGCCGAGAAACCGGAGGGATACTCTCCAGCCCAGCCACGGAATATAAACACATGGCGAGCGATCGACGAACACACACACACACACGAGATTGCAACGATGCATCGACGCGGAGTGCAACAGAGTTTCGATATAGGCCAACACCGTTGCACACCTGTTGACACACGAGAGAAACGTCTTGCACACATCCAAGATCCACTCGGGGCCCAGCACACGCGCATACACACGTGCAAACTTCCATACCCACACGGTTTCTCACAGATCACATGTGCGATACGCCGTTTGAGTTGCACGAGATACGTACGGGCGAGCCCGCCACCAACACAACGACGGTGCTGGAAGGTAACTCGGACATGTATGCACGAGTATATACGTTAGACCCGAGCGAGACTGCCGCCTCCCGTGGCGCGGCCAACCTGTTTTCTTCTCTCTATGCCGAGTTTATTTTGATTTATCGTGTCGCCGCTAAAGAGATGTATTGTTGTGACGTTGTCCGAGATCCCTCGGTCTTGGCTCACGCGTGCAAACGGTACGGATAAATCGGCATCGAGCTGGGAACACGAGGCGCACAAGCGAAACCGCGATCGGGGGCAGGAGGGAAGCGAGACCGAGTCGGAAGAGAAAAAAGTTTATTTCTAAAGCTACGAAGGAAGCGATCGAGAAGGCCTATCTTTCTGACTCAACCGAATCGTACGTAAAAGGGCGTGGAAAAAAGCGATACGAAAGAAAGAAACGGGCCAGAACCGGTCGTTTGGGGTGCATCAGACGTAGAGTGGAAAATATCTCTTAATTTTCCATGCCCCTTGAATCGCACTCAGTCTTTGTCGCTCGTTCGGCCTCACCCTTGGGCCCGGAAATTTCGGTTTGCGCGAGGGTTGCGAATGCAACAAGAAGCTTATGGCTCGGAGGGGCTGGTGTCATGATATCAAAGCCCATTCGCCAAAGTGACACGCCGTGGTTGAAGATCGATCGCTTCGTCCGTGAACGTCTCATCCGGGGGGGGAAAAAAAACGGACTTCCGCATGTACCGCCTCGTGATACCCATTTTTTTTCGTCCAACTACGATGCACGGATGAATTATTGCGGTGCTGGGAAAAAAATTGTGGGACGACGACGTTGGTTGTTAGGTGACGACGATATCACGGAGGATGAATTTCTTTGGAAACGAAAAAATTGATTTATAATTTTTTGAAATATTTATTGAATAAATATGTTGGAGAGACAGGGGGTGGCTCGCCGCGGCTGGATTGTTCCAAATCTTACCAAAAAATAATTGGTTTTGGTAAAAGCGTCTCGGAATTTTCCGTTTTACCATGGCCCTTATATCTTACCCCATCTGGAAGTACAGGATGAAAATAAACCAGTGCCGTGGGGAGTCCGGGGTCCTGGCTGATGCACTCACCGATCGGTGGAACGGGTAATTCGACTATGCAGCCGGGCAGAGCGGGCAGGTTCACTCGACAGGTGGTTAAAAGCCCTGACGAGGGGTAACGAGAGGTAACGCGAGCAGGAATACTCGGTTGCACGGATGCAGAAAACCTGAATGCGTTGCTCCTTGGTTTATGCACGTACCATATACATATATATGTGTTTGGTTGGGGCAACGGAGTGCCTGGTGGCCAGCGAACCGAGGGACTTGCCCGTGGGTTCGTGAAAAATGTGACCTGCCTGTGGCCTACAAGGCGCAGTAAGGAATACGTTGGAAGGGCGCATTGTTGAAATGGAAATGTAGTGAAAAGGGCGGCACAGCATTTTCCTGCCTCGAAGTATACCTGAAATATATGTGGGACCCTTTTTTCCTCGTTTTTTTTTAATTGTTTTTTTTTTTTTAAGTAGAGCGTACGTTGGCACAATTTATGGCTATCGAATACAGATATACAGAAGCTTTTGTGTGTCTAAACGACAAATCCGTTCGAGTGTGATTGAATCGGTGCGAAAAATAATTTGTTCAGGTTGCACCGGAAGATTTTTCATTTCTTCGAAATCGATCTTTTTTAGGGGCAACAACCTGGGAAAAATCTCCGTGAAATTTATTTTCTGTACTTTTTTTCATCAAATTTGTTTCGGAAATCAATCGAATAGCACAACTCCGTGAAAGCTCGTGTCGAAGGCGCTTTTGTCGAGTTTTTTTTTTTTTTTAAGATTCCAGATGATTTGTCATCAGACAACGGCCGACCGGAATCAGTTGAAACAGGATGCAATCTCGTGGAAAATACTCCGAGATTAAATTGCCTTGATATCAATATTAGCAGTGCACTTAGTTGTCAGGTGATCGATCTTCGCTCGTCGTCGTTACATTTAATCGGCGTACGGCTCGACAGGGAACGAATGTAAATCAAATTGTATAAAATCGCGTCGAGGCAAAATAGTGGCATCACTTGCGAAGGTTTCAATCCTTCAATTAAATTTCCTCCTGATAATACGTTAATTATAATTCTATATAAAACGTTAAATATAAGTTTCAATCCGGCGATTTGGGACGAAATGGCCCATGCATATATTTATAGCGCAACGCAACGAGGCGCACGTCTATACAATTACGCGTATACTTGTTTTTTCTTGCACTTACTCGAGAACGCGGGACCGGCGTCGTTTATTGTAGATCTGTCCCGAGCACGATCGCCCCCGCACCATCGTTCCCGCCGCCGTATACACAGAGCCCCACGGTGTTGGCCACAGCCGTGCCGCGCTAAGCGCAATACAGAAGGACCGCTTTTGCAACAGAACGAATGAAGTACAGCCGAACGGGGAGGAGTGCAAATATCGTAGAATGACGAATGGCGGTAATAAGAAAAACGCAATAAGTGTCCCCACCCCCGATTCACCGGGTTCCGCCGTCCAGAAGTTTGTGACCGCCTTGCCAACGCTTTAAGGGCCTTCCGTATACACGTCCTATATCTCTTAGTTCAGCCATAACTGGCTTCTTCAGATTCTTCCTCCGCGTAGTTACTCCGGGAATCACTTCTCTGCGAACGCCGTCCCATAAGCAACCGTACTAATACGTTTCTTCTATTCGCATTCAAACGGTGGGGTCAAATTAAAATACTTGAATACTTAATTGAAAAGGAAATTATTTTACGCCCTGGATGATGCAAGACGAGTCATTTATTCTTGTTGGATCAGATATTTATTTTTAGGAAATTAGACCGTGCCTCTATGAGCGACTCTTGAACAGGCAATCACTAATCGGGTATACTTGTAGGACCTCAATCGTCCCTACGACTTTTTACTGGTCTAGTGGCGAGTAGTTTTGCAAACGAACCAACTGGACCAAGGGGCTAGCCTTAAGATAAATTCTGTCTCGATAAAACACCCGAAAATTATGACAATACACATAGATTTCCGTTTTCTAAATTCTCAAAAACACGTGTCTTCATCCCCCTCGACGAGCGACATTCGAAAGAAAAACTTTCCGAATCGCGTCACAACGCATAATTGATATTTCGGAAAATATGCAAAAATATATTACCTGTGAAGAAAAACAAAAGAAAATTGGCACAAACTTTTTTCCCGAACTTCCCCTATTTCCCCATACCACGGAAAGTACCAACGGAGACACCCTCGAAGTGTAACAGGGTCGCGTAACGAGATCCAAGGACCCCAGCTTCACCCCAAGATATCTGCGGGTGACGCACGATTTCATTATACGGTTAAATACTGTTTTTTCCTTCTTCTTCTTCTCTCTTTCTTTTCTCTTCCTCGTCGCTTCTACTTTAACACAAAATCGTGGCAGAGCAGCAGACACATAGAGCACAGTTTACGTAGTTAATCGCGGGAAAAAGAACGACGCAATGTGTATATTATGCAAAACGAAAGGTTGCCAGCGTGTCGGGGGTGTGTATGGGATGGCTGCTTGTTGGGGAAAGTGCGGAGGGGGGGGGGGGCGTCGTGAGCGAAGTATCAGGGTCTTCGAGCTCTCGCCGGTTCTTCGTCACGTACCGGCCATTACGAGCAGAGATCGTTTCCCGGATAGGACTCGACGTGGCGATGAAGCGGCATCGTTCGAATATCGACTCTACGGTCTGTGACGACGCCAGGCTGGAAGCGAGCGAAGCCTTCGGCCGATCGCGCTAAGGCATATTTTTTGGCTCTCACGCGATCGAGCAATGCTACTCTCAAAACGATATATACGTGATCAATGAGGAGGCAAAATGAAACAGTCGTTACCTTGACCCGTAATTCTGATTGAAAATCACGAAGCTTCTTTCCAAAGAAATATGTCAATGTCAACACCGGACCGATTAGGGTAAAAATAAATGTTATCCTTTTGATAATGATCAAAAATGATAATTTTAATAGTGAAATTAAGCTTCAGAATCGTTCGTTAAATTTTTAAAAAATATTTGTTCTCTTTTTTTCAATGAGTGAACATCTTGACGACTTCGTGAGGATGATAAGAAAGGACTCACCATAAACAAGAAGGTCCGTGTTACCCCACCGTCCCCCCACCCCTTCTTCCTGCTCACCATGGCCACCCCGCAGCCGCTACGACAAAAGCTCTCGGTGGATTTTCCAAGCGCTTCCGAACTTAATGGCCGACTGCTTCTGTCGAATGCTGATAACGCGAAAGTACGAGAATACGAGGAAAGCAGCGAACGCGGGTACGAGACGCGAGAAAAGTCAGTCAACCGATGAAGTAAAATTGAATGGAGACGAAAGACCCGGAGAGGCAACGAAACGACTACCGATGAATATTTTTCCACGACCATCGATTCGCGTTATAAAATTTATGCATCGGTATCACAACGCTCGCAGCTTTGCGATAACGTCGCGGGGAGTTACGATAGTACGGCCTCATTGAGACTGAGTAAACTCGATGGTAACGCGTGCCCAATGTCCCGTGGAAACATTTTGACACGATCGTGACCGAGGATGATCGTAGCTGGCTCGATAAAACGTAAGGAGAACGGGTCGATAGCGCATCTCGCGCGAACGTTACGAACATTTCGTTGACAAATCGCGTCGAATACGGAAGCGAGGGACATAACTGAATAAAGCAAAATCGTTTCGATCGACACGAAAAATCGCTTCGAGCCTCGCTAATTCGGCAACGAACGGAAGTCCCCGTCACTTCCGGTACAGTTGCGCCGTTTCGGACTTTCACCCCGATCGCGATGTGTATAAGATATTCCACGGCAAGTCGACCTGATCAGTCCTCATATTTTATTTACACTTTAATGCGTTTTCAGTTATATTTTGGAGCGACGCGAGATAATAAAGTGGAAAAATTTTTTATTAGATTTTGGAATCAATTCGTCTGACAGCGATCGTCGCGATTAATTTCGTCCATAAAACGTATTTTCAATGCAGAGTTTTATCGAAACTTCATGTCAAATATTATTAACTGCAGAGGAGAAGGGGCGGCGTTCGTTTACAATTTGAAAAATGCCAGAGATATTTTTCGAAGAGAGGAAGAATTTCGTCAATGATTTTCTTTGGCAATCACTTTAAATTGAAAAATTTGAGAATTCGCGTGGTTCGAACAATCGTCCTACTGTGTAACACAACCAAAGCAAGAGGAGAAGAAAGTTTCGCCGAGAGAGGAGGCCCGATTCAGGTTTCCTTTACAAAGGATGCCCCATATACGCATAAAACTCATCGGATCCGGTATACCAGCAGATACACCCGTATATATGTACATTACGGTGGCTTGAAAAAAAACTTTTTTTTTCAATCAAAAAACACTCACGCCCAAGTATCTTCCATCAAGAGAATTGTATCCAAAAATGAGCCCGACCTCACCATTTTTAGGGGTCGCGCAAGATTTTTCTAGTTTCCCCATTTGATTAACATGGGAAGGGCGTAAAGTTTCCATTCAAAAAAGTGTAGCTCCGCCAATTTTATAGGTACATCGATCCAGTAAGCTCCATTTGAAAGCTCTTGAAAAACCGCTTAAAATGACGTGCGGACCTTTGGGATCCAATTGCAACTTCCGTCGATAATTTTATTTTTCCATTAATATGTCGTTCTTTTCCGGTAGAGACATACCGAGTGGCGCATTTTAATTTATACTTCAGGTTTCCACGAGAAAAAAAAAGTCCAATCGAATAGAAGTTCAAGTAGAGTTTGTAGAGTTTAGAGGAGGACATCCGAAAAAATAAATTTTTCAAAAATTTCAAAACGGCGGTGCTATGGTAGACAACATATTGGTTTAAAATGGGAACCATATTTTTCAAAAATCTTAAAAATAATTCTCGTCAATACTTACAACTTTTTTACAAGTAATTTTTAAATCCGTAGAATTCCGCGCGGAAATAAGCCCGTTCCGACCATTTAAAGGGTCGCCTTGATTTTAAAAAATTTTTACATTCGAATAACACGGAGCCATAATTGTTTTATCGAACGTGAATCCATCAAAATGAGCTTGGACAAGATGAATGACGAATGATTGCGTTGCAGTGGGGTCACCCGAAATCACGATAATCAAATAAGATGAGAGAATTAATAACATTTTATCACAGACGAAAACGAGAGAGACGAGAAAGAGAGAGAGAGAGAGACAGAGAGAGAAAAAGAAAGAGAGAGAGAGAGAGAGAGAGAGAGAGAGAGAGAGAGAGAGAGAGAGAGAGAGAGAGAGAGAGAGAGAGAGAGAGAGAGAGAGAGAGAGAGAGAGAGAGAGAGAGAGAGAGAGAGAGAGAGAGAGAGAGAGAAAGAGAGAAAGAGAGAGAGAGAGAGAAAGAGAGAGAGAACGAGAGAGAGCGAAAGAGCGACTTAGGTTATTTAGGGTATTTAGGTTATTTAGGGCATAATAACCTAAATAACCTAAATAACCTAGATAACCTAAATAACCTAAATAACCTAGATAACCTAAATAACCTAAATAACCTAATTTGTCCCCAGACACTATACCGGTTTTCCGATTTTTTTCATAAAACTGAAATGGCGCTCGTCTATCATCCAATTCAAAATTGGCGCACGATCTCTTTAAAAAAAGGGTTACGGAGAGAGGAAGCGGGAGGGGGGTCGAAAGAATCTAAAAATCAGTGAGGTCGTAGGATTTAAAAGGTACGGAAAAAAAATCATCGACCACATGAGGATAGAAGGGTTTCAATCTGGCGATTCACTGCGTTTCACCCCATACATATATACGTTTATCCACCGAATGCCATAAAATCGAAAATGGTGCGACGGTCGCGAGCCACGCGAATGTTGCTCGCTACGCGTTCGAGCATTTCGCCGGAGCCCGATCATTTCTCGATGCTGCACGCATGCACGTAACCGAGTACTCGCGTACCGCGTCACTGTATGTTCCACCCGGGGTCGACCCGTGATTCAGTGTTGCACGTGCAAACCGCGTATCCGCGTCAGTATGTACACGCAACCATACGGCGAAACCCCCGTGAACCATTTGAGTTGGCACTTTGCCGATTTCCTTTTCCGCGATATATGTGTCACCCAGCTTTTCGTCAAGCTGACCGGATTGCTACAACCGAGGCTGTTCCCTAGATCCAAGGTTTCACGCGCTACTGCAACGCGAATGGGTCAGCTTCAACGAAACATCTCGGACCAAGCCAGCTGGGAAAACTCATGGATAATTCTCAGGGATTGAAAAAAAGAAACAACTCTTACACACACACATATACACACAGGCACAATCCAAACCCAAACGAGATTCAGCCGTGCACCGATTGTCGGCTGTTTGCCAACTGGGCAACAAAAAATTCATGTAAAATTTATAAATCCCGGGGGCGTCGGTAAACCTATTTTTTTTTGGTACGCACTATGGAACTCCCAGGTTCATTGTATGGTAGAAAAAAATGTAAGATAATGTCGACACGCATCTTAGACGAGTTCGAAGAATTACCACGAGGACAATGTTTTCATTCTTTACTTTTTGTTCATTTGTCTCGGTACCTGATGCGCCCCCCCCCCCCCCCCCCCCGACCCCCGCCGTGAAACGTGCCCGAAGCTTTGGTCCATGAGATAAGTGCTCGCATGTAATGGGTTTCGGTCGTGACATTTCTCTCGAGTTTGGGACCATCTGATGGGAGTATTATATTTCGTAGACGTGTGTTTGGTCCTAAACGTTGGATGACATGTACTCGGTATCTTCTTCTTCTCGATGTAACTACTTTCGGAGGGACGAAAAAAATACAACCATCTATATGTATCGTAACGTGCCATAACGTAACGTTTGCCACGATTTTTTACCATCATTTCCGGAAGATCGTCGACTCGAATGACAGTTTTAGTATTTTTCTGGTCGAAGAAAGATAATTCCATTCGCCGAGAATATTCGACGTCTCGGGCGATTAAGGAAATATGAAAAACAATTCGCAGGCACGGCTCGACAAATCGTATCGACCAGCCGGTTACATTACAGCGCAGATATAAACCCTGTTATCTCTGCTTCGTTAGCATCTTGAACGACGTATCACGCGCTTATACGTGAGCGCGAATGCGAGATTCTCGCCCACACTGAAATAAATACTTTTAGCATAACATAGGCGACTCCTCGCGCCTTAACGATCGAGAGACCAAACAACTGTCGCAACATTTCAATTTATTTATCGCGGTAATTGATTACTCGTCGTCGATAATGCAATTTTTTTTTCTTCTTTATCATTTTTCTTTTATTTTTTTCTTCATCGGATCTCCGGTGACCTGACGTATGAATTTTTACGACGCGTTTACCATGAACTTTAACGACGGACATGTCGTCGCGACTCCGAGACTCTTCTCTCGAGTATTGTACGATCATGTTTTTATTTTGTTCGTTTTATTTTCCATTTTTTCCTTCCAATCGCAAGTCTGTCGTCATAGCTGCGTTATTTCGATCCGGCATCTCTTTCTCTTGCCGTCTCTCTCCGTCGTTCTTTATCTGCTCGATATCGTGCGCTTCACGCTGCACCGAGATATGCATGCTTAGCACCGTGGCGCGGGGTGCAGTCATTGGCCAACGTCGCTGTCCACGCGCTCGACTAGTGCACCACGTGCACGTACTCGCCAACCGACGACGGAATAAAGGTGCGAAGTGATGTATATATGTATACAAAGATTATAGTCGCCGTCGTTCCCAAAGCCGGCCACATTTAGCGCAATTATTTTTTTCGTGTAGCAAAAAGGCGTTTAGCCGTCTCGATTTATATCGCTAAAAGTTTATTTGTCAAGCCGTAATGTATCAAGTAATGTCTCCAGTGGTTTTTTCCGATATTCAGCGATATTTTCGTCGCGAAATTGAGTGACGGAATTTTTTCGAGAAACGTTGAGACGCTCCTCGTCGTGCTGATTGCGATTATGGGTGTTTGCGAGGTTGGCAAGCGCTGTAAATGATAATATATATTTTCGTTTGGGATCAATTGCCGGTAAAACCGGGAGAGGGGGGGGGGAGGGCTATGTTTTGAAAGCTACACGGCGTACGTCGTCGTCCCGGGAAACACACGAGCCAAGAGAGTACGGTAGACTTATCGCTGGTAGATCGAGCTGGTTACTTGTGGCCCAGGGTGCAGTAAACGTGTGCCCCGCGCGGTGGGCGGATTCCTGGCGCCTCGAGATTCTATCGTGCTACATATCCACCTCTCGGAGCTTGTAGTAACCGCGAGTCGTTCTTGTAACCGTGTTGTATGTATGCACTACGTTATACCTACCGGTATATACATCGTGCGACGTGCGCAACGGCAACGGACTACGCTGCTACGACAAGATCGTCCCGAAATCTAAAATCTCGAGCGTGACTTTTTTTTTTTTTTTTTTTAAGTCATCATCTTGTGGCCCCCGCAGCCTCATCCGGTTTTGTACAATCTTCGGGAACATTTCTTTCTCCCTTCGGTTGAGAGATTCGAAATTACTCGATGTTTAAAACCTCGAAATTCATTAATCGAAACACGATTGTTGAAAAAATACAATTTTATTCCGTCAAAAATGAACTTTTAACGATCTTTAAACTTTTTTTCGAGCCGCACGATTAATTCATACTATGATTTTTTTCCATGCATGCAAATGAGGAAATTTTTGCATTCTATAAAAATTGTAGTGATTATGGAAAGAATATTAGGGAAAGAATATAGCGACACCACAGTTTTTTCAAAATTTCGTAAAATGCGAATATCTCGCGATTCTTTGGACCGAATCGATTGATTCTACGCTCATTCAGGAGCCGTTAATGAGCCTTTTATTGTGATATTGATGGTTGGGAATAAAAAATATGTAGCTTCAACTGTAACGATCATAATCGACGCGCGGTGAGTCTCCACATTCGTCCATCGTTCTTTATCTCCTCGGCGCACTCCCGAAAGCCACACCACTGTGCCCGAGCAAACACATGTCTCCAAACGATGTCCATAAAGCCTCTTGAGTGTTTTTTCCCCAGTCCCTCGGCCCTCCGTCCTTCCTTTCCCTTAAGCCTGATGTACGCATACTGCAGGCGCAAAACCGTAGGACCTTAATTCATTCCGTATCTCATATCTTGTCCTTAGAAAGGGCGATGTCACTGAGTTAATAGTTTTCGTTGAAAATGTTTCTTGTTTGTATGCAACAACCGTAAAAAAGCAATTTCCTCTGTGTGTACGAAAACCTTCACGAAAATTATGCATACGAGTATTCTTTATCATCCTCATTTCAGTGCTTCTAATTTAAAACGTGAATTATACAATACGTGAGCAGGAAGAAAAAGTTAAGAACTCGAAATAAAAGTTACAGCCGGAAAAATGAAATAATTATCTTCATTGGATCTGCGTTTGCCTTCGGGCATCGGAAGACAAGTTCGTAAGCGCACTCGGGCACGTCTAATACGGATTTTCGCTCTGCGAAACGTGAAATATTTCACTTTGCGTATCTGCACCGGAGGCTTTTACACCGTTCTGGGTTTGTACGTCTCTTCTGCATTTCGCAGTGCGAAACGAGGGCTGGAGAGCGAAGTCATGTGACGGAGATGAGAGCTCGCGGGTTCAACGTGATTTTTTTAACCACGAACTTGGCGTTGCTAAATAGTCCAGGGAATGAAGCTGGTCAGTCCAATTCCCGCCATTGAATAAAAAAACTACTTCTTTCAAGTCGGTTGCGATATCTCAAAATCGTTCTTAAGACAAAGGGTCACATTATAGAAGCGGTTCAGAGTTATCGTTTCATTTAACTTGCATCATTCGAGCCGTTGAGGAGCGCTTTGAAACCTCTATTTGATTAAATCGCGATTAATTTCAGCCAGATATATATAACGCAATATAATTCCACGTATTTACACATACTCCGTGTGTATCGTCAAACCGAAAAAACCAAAAAAAAGAAAGACCAATTAGCCACAAGCACCGATAGTCAGCCATAAAATCGTGGGATTGCGGGATGTCAACAGAACGATGGCAAATCGCGTGTTGGTGATTGCGTCACACGGAAATGAGTATTAGGGGGAGGGTGGGAAACGGAATCCTCCGGATCGTTCGAAATCGCAGAGACGGTAGCTAGAATCCAACATGGAGGAGATCCATCGAGCTTGCCAAACCATTTCTCCGGCTCGACCCAAAAATAAACGTCCAATAAATATTCCATAATTTATTGGCAAGGCCGGTTAGAGACGTTCCCATTCGGTGGGAATCAAAGCATTTCGGGTGTGTGTTGTCAGCGCGGCGGTGCAAGTGCCGCGGATCGCTCCCACCGACCCAATAGATTCGACTCTTGAAAACCTCAAAGAAAACCGCTCTCGCGACGGGTTCCAGGTATATTTACTACGTAACGAACTTCGGTATGTGTGCGTTTCACGAGGGAGGACTCGGGGGTCCGCGCGCTCGCACGTCCGTCTAGATTCCAATCAACGGGTTTTTTCGCCGATGTGAGACGAAACCCGTAGTCGTCGACTGTCGTCGTCTTCGTCGCAGTTTCTTCGGGCTTTACTGATGCCACTGGTATATACATCATGTCTACATTATATATATATATATATTTATATAAATATATATATGTATTATATATATTCGTCGACGCCACTGGTAATATGTGGAATATGGAGCGCGACTGGTTAGCTCCTAAACACCTCCTTCAGACGAGGCTGTACGAGCCGGAACTGGTGGGGTAAACTTGCTGGACCTTTTTCAACTGAATCTCTCTTAATATATATCTATATATATATATGTCCATGCACAGGACGCCAGTGGACCAGTTCGATTAGTCATCGATCAACATTAGCATAATCGACGTCATGTTATTCACTCTCGATTGAGCAACTTCTACATTCATTTCTGCTCTCTCCCATCCATCCTTCGTTGCATTATGAGGCTTTAATTGGCACATAACCCGGCTACCCGTCGTTTATCACGAAACACGAACTGTCCACCTACCTCTTCAATACCACTTCTCGGTGCTTCTCGTTTATTAATTGCCATAAATGAATATACTCGCGCCTAGTGCATAGGGGTTCAACATTGACAAACAGACCTCTGCGGGCGCAGTGTGTTTCAGTCGTATTTCGTACCTTCGTGGACTCCGTGTTTCCGGTTTTTCCGTATATCGACGATAGGCGTGCATGTACGTGCGTGCAAAACCCCCGGAGGATCATGTTCATCATGTCTGTATCGTCGTAGTATGTACAGATCGATCGGCGATAATACAGGTGTATTACCCTCGAGGGTATGGTAGCCCCGGCTCATTCGCTCGCTCGTTCGCTAGCTCGCGGAATCTTCAATAATTCTGAGTTTGATAGCACGACGCACGTGGAATCACGCAAACCCCGTGGAACTCGCCACCGTGGCAAGCAGGTGCTGCTCATTCGATATCGAGAATGGCCGCACGGAAAACCATCGGTGAAATATAACCACGTTCGAGGGAGACTTTATTCAAACGCCGCTGCTGTTTCTATATTTTTTTTCTTTTCTCGTTTTTTTTTATTTCTTTTTTTTCAGGGTACCTTTTTCTTTTGGGACATTTTTTTTTTAAACTCGTGGGGACTTTTATTCTTTGCGGTTTGGGTTCAACGTTTATTTTATTCCAACGGCGAGGCCCTGCGATCGTGCAACGTACGGCTGTGAAATGTGTATGTTACAGCCCGCGTGTTGGTAGAGTTGGATTTTTTTTTGAATTTACAGAAAGGGCGGAAAATGAATATTTAAACTAAGGTGAAGATACGAAAGAGACGCGATTGGTCACGAGAAAAGTGGTACAAAAAATATTTTTCGCCAAAGATGAACGCGGTTTTCATTATAATTTACTTATTCGGAGATCACGATAATTGTTGTGAATGGAATGATTTATTTCTCTCCTTTTCAGAGTCCGTTCTGATTCGTACGAACAATTTCAACAACATCAATTTGAATGTACTTTGATTACAGTTCCATCGAAAGGACCGTCGACTTTCTTCGTTCCCACAGCAAAAACGAATCAAGGTACAAATCATATTCCTCCGAGGCTCTCGAACACAGGTTACAGGCTAGAAATACATATATATGTAAATAAAGAACGAACGAAAGAAGGAAGGAAAATGGTGGTGTGTACGTGATTTAAAATAATTATAAACGCATTACTCAGCACGACCGGTCGTACTTTACTCGGTTCGTTCGGCATTCAGCAAGGCAGAATAAGATGGTAATCTCGATGATTTGTTATGCCATTGTTGACGCCTAATGAGGCGCAGGCAAAAGCTCGATTCGTATACTTATATGCGTATCGGTATACAAGGCGACTCGGTAACACGTATGGCCGACCTGGGATTTTCGTCGTCGTTCAGCCAACTGAATTTGGAACTGAACGGAAACAAGAAATAAAAACAGAAAACGCGAGAGTTACAACCTCGGGCATCGTGGATTTATCCATTGCGCCGAAAGTTCGTTCGCTGAAGTATACGAGTAGGTATATAACGATGCGTATACGTCGCCCGAGCGAACGCGCGTACATATAAGTATATTTATATATTACGCTACATTCGTCGAACCAATAGACGCATCCGAGATTTTTTATGATTTCTGCAGTGGCCCAAAGCTTGGGGGGAGTACCGGGGAATCAAAAAATTATGCACAGTCAAGGGAACAATTATTGAATCGACACGACGTGAATTTATTCCGTCCAATCGTACGAAGCCCGACAATCATGCTTATTACGTATTTAAACGGTTTATTTCCATTTCGCTTCGGTGTGAAACCACGTTATTTTCGAGTACGACCGACCGAGAGGACAAAACGAAGCGCGTGAGAGATGAATTCAATCATCGCAGAATTATTGGAATTCGTTGAAACGTTTCATTGCTAGTCCACGAAATTTATTCAAATTTTAATCAGCCCAAAACATTAAAAAACATAATACATTTATTAATTTAAAATATCGTCTTGCAATATATTATTTCAAAAAATCATAAAACATTATTTCGTGTATTAGCATCTAAAAAATTAATTCATGCGAGTGTACCAAAGAAATTAAAAAAAACTTTGATCATTTATCGTTGATCTTTGTGATACATTATCGAGAAACGAAGACCTCAGCGCTATATTTAATTTCTATGAGAGTGAGAAAAGTCCTCGGTCTGTTGAAATAAGTACGAGGCCGTGCAGAACGGAGATATTTATCACGCATTTCGTTCCTTGTTGGAAAATCAAACGTTGTTTACTGAACGACACGTGGGAAGCGCGGAAGCATATGGATTTAATGGCAAGCGCATTAAGCCAGTTCTATTATTCTTTGTCGTTGATGCGCGATGCGTACGAGAGGGGAAACCACCATCGTCGAAAGCTGGGATTGCGGAATGGTTGTAAAGCTCGTCAGGCCATTTCCCGTGTGTCACTCGAGCACTCTTTTCCACGAGTGGGTTTATCGTGTGGTGTGGCTCGTGCTCGTCCTCGGCAACCCGCACGATTACCACCGACGCCGTTGGAACTTTTGCGTCGTTAGACGGAATGGAATTGCCACTTATTCTGTCATCGTGCCTCGTCATTTTATCGTC
Organism: Sussaba pulchella; assembly: GCA_963971145.1. Classification (NCBI taxonomy): domain Eukaryota; kingdom Metazoa; phylum Arthropoda; class Insecta; order Hymenoptera; family Ichneumonidae; genus Sussaba; species Sussaba pulchella. The sequence goes on along the minus strand of OZ020169.1, from coordinate 16,993,320 downwards.
TAACGGTCACCGGACCCGCGAGACGTCCGAGAAAATATTATCTTCGGCATAAGAACGTTCGTACCGGAGACCAACGATCCTTCTCGAGAAGTTCAAGAAACGTTTTATTCGTCTAATCCGAGTGATACATTGCGATGAACTGATGAGAATTACGATGAACTGCATTTTTATCGACATTGTTAAACACGGAATAACAATCTTCGAATAGAATGAAATACTGGTAATTGTTATGCAAATATGTTATGAATAAATCATTCCCGTGTCATACAATTGAAAAGCTGAAAATGTGACTTCGAAGAGTTTTGTATTCTTCTTCCATATTCTTTCTACCCTACAAATTTTCCAGTATCCTCGCGATAATAACATCCGCACAACAAATCGAACCTTACAAAAGATGCGTTGACCGTAAATCTCCATCGATCGATGATTTCTTTTCCACCTAGTGATTTTCATGCCACGCGATGGTTTCGATAACCGATATATCGCAAGACGACGGTTCAACGGTTATGATTCCGACATAAACCGAAGATACGACATCGACGAGTCGACTACGTCCTTCCATATTTTCCTTCCGACGTCAGAAAATTGTTGGCACCCTCGCGAACACATCCCCCCCCTCGGTCTAGAGACGGTCCAGAAGAGATATCCATACAGAATCGCATCTATTCCGAAGGTTAACAGACTCGACGGCGTCTCATGGCGGCGGAGGTCGGTGAGGGGCGGCGAGAGGGGGAGGAAAGGAATATTCCCCGAGAACGCAGGGGTCCCGTGGTTATCGGAAGGCGGGTATATACGCGAGCGATGGTCTTGGACTAAATACGTCCTCGCAAAACGAAATACGCGAATTCGAGGACCGCAGATGTGACTTGGGTAACGTGCCAAAAATGTGCCAACGCGAACAAGAGATATGTAAGTACCAATTTAACCGACTCCAAGCTCTCTCCCTCCGCGTCCCTCTCTATCTTTCACATACACGCACACACTTTTGACTCGTTTTGCGAAGTAATCCCAACGGCAGCATCCACCATCGGAGCTCTCGTTCGCATTTGCATGGACCTTGAACAAAAGTGGAATGAGTTTCGCCCGAATGCGTCTTCGGAAGATTTTGCTCTATCGCCACGCCACCACCGACGCTCATTTCCGCGCCACCCCGATGACTGTGACCCTTTCTTTCCACTCCAATTATACATTACCACCGAATCGTTCTATCGTTGGGGCGGAATGTCTGAAACAATTCGGGGGGAGACGTTATTTTATTCGGTCGTCCGTGGCCGGAACGAATCCTTCGAATTAGGATTGTTAAAGTGGGCTCTGGATAAGAAATCAGGAAGATATTTTTTTAAACTGGTTTTACACGTTTTCGAAACATAAATGAGAGTATGACATGAAAGAATGTTGCTATTTGAGGAATAATCATATATCGATATTGCATAGCACAGGTCAGCAATTGTTGATTAATAATTTCTCAAGAATGTCTGCGATATTCCGTTTGTTTATTCAATAGAAAGATTTCGATCCAAATCTGATTCTCGAACGGATTGAAAAACCGATAATCGAATTTATCTTCGGTAACCATTTTTGCTTTTTTCTTTAAATTGATCATGTACATCAATTTAATTTTCATGTCCCGTCGATGCAGCGTTAAAAATTCTGGACTCTGAAGATCAAACGTCGAGAACGTTGAAGATCCTCAAGAATGTTGAGCCGAACGTTGAAAAACAATGGTCACGTAGCTGCATGCGCGGAATGGAAGACGACGCAAGAAAAATAAAGAAAAAAAATGTTATTAATCTTTCGTTGCCAGGCCTTGAGCCACATAATTCGTTGCCCTCGTGCTCGAGCACTAGTTTCTGCTACGTTACGTTGTTGTGCGGATCTCGTTCCCGCGCGAACAGGACTTGATAGCTCTCGATCTCACGCGTTCGCCGTCTATTTCCTTGTGAGGCTACGAACCGTATGATACGTCTAATCGCTGAATCGCTGGCTATAGAGTTGCGTACGCCATTGCTGAAATACGTGTCCGTGCATCTTAGTGATCAAATCCGTGAGCCGTCAAATTATATAGATCGAATTTTTAAGCCACTGGCAAGAATTTCCTCTTTCGCTCGTTCTTTCATAACAATAAATCGAGACTCTGTTGACGATCGTTGGTTTTTCATTCTAATTCTTTTCATGACCAACTACAATATTTTCATCGAATTTTAATCCATTCGATTGTTTGCCCTGAAGGAGATAAACCTTCCATTTCTCGAAATTGTTTTCCTTATCGCAGATCATCGAAAACAATCTCAAAACTGTAATAATCAAGATATATTGAGCAATGATAATTAAATTGCGTCGTAGCTAATAATATAATTGAACGTAACGTTATCCGCAATCGCATAAATTATTTAATCCATTGACTTCGCATGTGATTTCACTATTCCACGTCCTCAGTCTTCAAGGGAATCTTCTATCGGCAAAAAAGACGAACGAGAAACTCGTAATCGCTGGCACACACGTGATAACCGTTTGAGTGCATCTCCCCGAAGAATGCAAAATATATTGCGCAAATGGCGCAACACCATCATCCCCACTCTGTCCTCAATGACGCTTAATCCGCGAGCTGAGGAAAGAAAAAATGAAAAACAGCACGAAAAAATTGAAATAGCAAGTGCGTAGATTGGATTTTTCAGCTATAAATTTCCACGAGGGGCCGTCTCGGTATACGATCATTAAGTTCACGACAATCATCGAAGAATCACTGAGCAAGAAGAGATAACATTGTGAACATTTCGTCGAGGATATTTAATAATAATGCGATTGGACGAGTGGCGTGAGGGACTGAAAAAGGGGAGATCAAGGGGCGGGAGGAGAAATAATATTCGATTAAAATTTTATAGCTAAGACGAGAGTCGCGCGCGTCTCGGTTCTCCGCGCGTACCATCCGTCCGCATTAACAATAAGTTAAAAGTTAATGCGCCATTTCGCGAATTACCGTGAATCATCGAGTCAAAGAGGATACCGCGGTTACGATAAATTACTCTTATCACGAGTGTTTACATTAATTTGCTTGTCGCGCGATTAGTAATCGTGGCAACGAGGATCGAATGGCGGACGGTTCGGCGTAACCACGAACGAGATGGAGGAAATATATATATATTAAATATATATATATATAAATACGAGAGAGACCCGAAGCCACGGGCAGCAAATCGCGCTTCGTTGTACGCAGCGACACCGAACGAGCGACAACGTCGATACCAGCTGCAAAACTCGTGTTTATTACCCAGTCGTCGGGAACCCGAGAAATATACGAGGGTGATATACATTTGCGATATTAATATACATTTACATACTAACTCGTGGGGTAGAGCAACCGGCGTACCCGACGGGGAAGCCAAAGAGGTCGGAACAATGAACTTGTGTTTTATAACGAAACGACGTGATATTACCGCGAACGAGTGAGTGACGAGCGGGGCACGCGACTTTCCCTTCTGTTTCTCCCCCCCGCCGTTACTTCGCAGCCGACTCATTATTCAACCCAATTTTATAATTTTTTCGACGTATCAATTGCTTCGCTAATTCATCCGAGTCCACGCTCGTCATGTTCCCGTATCGTTGCACTCGACCCGAAAAGCAATATTTTAAAATTTCGTACGTATGTCGACGGCTGTCCGGACGTCTCTCACAGTTGGTGCCAATCGCGCTTTCTTCGGGGCACTATTATCATCCCCATCGTGACTTGTTCGGTCCAACGTTGACCCCGTTGTATATTTTATCTCTAAATATACATATTATTTTTATTAGACGAACCGTTTTTTTATCCTTTTTAAATTTATTTTCCGTGCAATCTATCATAATATAATAAATAAATAACATCTATATTTCTGTTATATTTGTATTATTATTCTCATTAAGCAGTATTTTCATCAACGAAATAGCAACACCGCAGGGAGACAGAGAATCATCATAAAAAAAAGCCTAATATATTCTTTTAAACATTTTTGTAAAAAAAATTTTTCAACTCTCAGCTTTACAGTTGCACCGAAAGTGTCTTACGATTTTCGCCCCGATTTGCATAAACCGATGGACTCATTTCTCCGTTATTCGTTGTGCCGGATTTTACTCTAGCCTTATCTCGAAGGGTGATATTTACTGGTTCTCGAGTTGATTGAATTGAAATCGATGATGGGGACTCGCAAATCCACACATCGATCTCACTGCGAAACCCGGCACGGAAGTAGGTCGTCGAAGCTGAGTCTCGGACTACGGGCTCGTTCATGCAGGACACAGAGCAGCATTTATGAGAGAGCCACACGTCGTTGCGCTGCCGCTTTGCTTGCCATCGCGCTGCTCGCCCCGTGTCGCTGCACATACTGCATTATAATGTCGCAAGCCGTGTGACTAAGACCAACCGATTTTTCATCGCGAAACTAGTTGGACCAGCGAGACATAACTATGGAGACAACTTATTGCAACACCGACACCCACACTAACGATTAGATACCCCGAGTCGCGCTGCTGCACACCGCGCGAGACTTTGTCCTATCGGACTCCCTGCCACGCGTACGTACCGCACTTTCGTCCTCGTACACTACACGTTTTACTACGCGTTCTCGTACTAAACCATACGAGTTCATCGCTCGATCTTCTTCCACGGAAATATTACCGATATAAATTCACGTCTGGATAATCGAATCTTTGGAAAAAAAAATTTAACAAATAATTTCGGAAAATTCATAATTCGCGACCCCAAAACCATAAATTTAATCTTGGACGGTAAGTGTAGTCATTTGTACATGAATAATTTTTTCACGGACTGCCAAGAACTAAGTTTGTACCCCTAATCATTTATTGTCTTCCAATTTTTACAATGATAAATTGAAACGACGAATAAAAAATTCCTAAAGCATCGTATATTTTATTGCTGATACACGGAAGAAATTATGATGATTATCAAGAGTATTCGAGATTACACCATACATATTTTTTTCAGTAGCACGTATGACGATTATCATCGAATAAATTACTACTTTTTCCCGCAGTAGGCGAAATAAACGCAAACACCGTCGTAGACTCGACTAATTGGTATTTTCTCCTCGCACGGTAATATATATCATTAAACGCAATGACATCGTGTGTTCCTGACATTAACGTAATCGGCCCCGTGCCACCGGAGCATTGAAATTAACAGTTCACTCACCAGTTATCTTCGATGCTGTAATTCTATCGCGGTGTAGATGCGAAAAAATCGTTGCATAGCTAATAATAGATATAATTTCTGCGATAGCGAACAGCGTTACGAGCTCGCACGAAGAAAATTGTCTCGGAGCATGGACAGCGATAGGTCTGGTCAAACGTGTAATACACATGTCCCGTGCACGTATATACACATGGCGATGTGGATTAACGCGGTGTTCTTTACGACAGATATCGAGAGCTATTTCGTTCGGTTTAATTCGAAGTCATTGTGACACTTTAATAGATGCAACGAGTGATTAACGGTGCTTTTGCTTGAGTTTCCGTCCCCCTCCCCCTCAGCCCTTCCCTCTCGTGTCCGCGAAACAGCGACAACGAAACTCGGTCCTCCCCGCCTCCCTCCTCATTACTGCCTGCTCACTCTTTCGATTTCGATATCGAAGTCTGCGATCGCTCGATTGCAAAACCCCAACACGCCGTGTACCCACGAAACAGCGTCGTAAACGTATCACGGGGTCCAAGGCGGACAGATGGAAAGAAAGCCAAAGAGATTTGTAGCTCGGTTTGCTGCTACTGTGTAAGCCCGACGGGCTTCATGGATTTTCGATACAATCCAATTATAATCGACGACCTGACGACTGAGATATTACGGAACACGAAAAAACGCTGGGTACGCTTTTATCGCTACCCTCTTGATGGGGAAGTTGTTTTTGTTAGCGGGGTTTGTTGTAAATTTGTTTGTACTGATAGATTGGGGATCTTGCGGGGACCCGAGACGTCCTTCGGGGTTGTCTGAAATGTTTGACTAGCAGATTTTGGAGGAAATTATTTTGTAGAATTTTGTTTCATCGTTATCAGCTGCTGGGATTTAATATAGTTACGTTGATTAATATTTTATATTTTTAAACTTTAATGATTACTGACAAGTTGACTGAATATCGTATTATTGCGAAATTATATTTAGCAGAGAAGTGGTTTTACCCGGGTCCAATGTTTTTTCAAAATATATATAATTTGCATGTGTTACTCGTGATTAATCGACCACTGCGAATAGAAGCAACGCAAGCCCGGTGTTCTAGGACTATTATTCAAGATCCGTCATGTTGATGTCAGGATTATGTTCGTGTCACTGTCAGTTAAATTCTTTTCTCTGAAGTCGTGTAAAGTTACTACCGGAGTTAATTTTTTGACGGAATCGGCGCCACCCATGTCCACGAAAATTAACGAACCGTTTCTTGATCTCTAATTCGAACATCACAACGACGTATAATACATATTTACACCGTAGCCGCAGGAGTATTTCGAGCCGACCTTCCAATAACGTTGAACTAAATATGAAAAAACATAAAGAACAAATAACCTGCTGCTAATTTGTGAAAAATTAATCAAACACTTCGCAATAAACTGAAATCCGCTTTGAAGTCATTGACACCGCGAAATGGACAGCCTAATGTGTGTGAAGACTAAAAATTTCGTTACACAATTTCCCTCGAAACTTTAAGTAAGATGCTATGTTCCGTGATTTTTTAAAAATTGTAGTATTAGCCGTTTTGTTCAGAAAAACATGCAAGTGATCTTATGAGGGTTCCACTATGCAGTACGTAACCCTAAAAGCAATAAAAAAATTCTCAAAAAAATGCAATCTCTCGATCAATCGTGGTACAAATCTCCGTAACAAGTAACGAAATTGGTCACCGGTGTTCGATCGCAGATTGACGAGAATGTTATTTCCATAACAATAAATTGTAACCGGAGTTACGAAAGTCGCCAGGATTCTCGAGGTTTTATTTTCTCGCTACACATCACCGAGCGCGTCCTTACAGCTTGGCCTCTTTCTCGCCTTCTCCTCTATATCGCGATAATTGGACCGCGGCTAACCGCCTCCGGATAAGATCTCAACCTCTCTCGTCGCGACGATGAAAAAGCCATGGCGGTTCCCCACCGGTTTTCCGTTGTTAAAAATTTCTTTTTTTTTTTTTAATAGAAAAAAACTAAACTGTAACTTTACGCCGAGGACGTGATTCGCCTGTTGTCCTAATGTGCCTTCGCGCTCGTTAACTTTCGCGTAACGTTACGTCCTGTTGCCAAGAGTTGCTCGCCAAAAGATCGATTAACGATTTCGACGAGAATTAACGTACCGAATACTTTCGATACTCTTCGATAAGAAATAACAACAGCAACGCCAGCTGAAAGATGCCACGCGATGCGTTGAGAGTGCAACGATTGCACGTGTAGACACTGACGAGTGCTTGAGGTATATCTCGACTAGCGATCTTTCACGTATTTTCTGTACATTTGTATAACTTTACCCGCCGATTTAACTTGCGGCACGCAGAACTCTACCGGTTACCATTCTTTTCCCTCCTTCTTTCTCTTCTTCCTCCATCCACTTAATCTTATCAAATTCGCGTCCAAACCCGAAGAGAAGCAAACGAGGCGAAGAAAGACTGTTAATTACAACCGAGCGTATGCTGTCTAACGATCCAAGGATCTCGCAACGTCCGGTTACGAACGAGTGAGCCGCCCGCTCGTCAGAAGCTCGGATCAACAGCCATCGAGTCAGCAAACCCACCGATGATCCATGTTTAACTATTTATTTTGAGATACTCGCACGTCATTGATCGTAAAAACTAGTTTGAGTCGCGATTACGAAAGTCCAAAGTCCTTGGATGGTTTATTATTCAAACGTTTCGACGGATTCTCGAATACGATCCAAACAAAGATGGCGAAATAATTGTCAAAGGCTGTTTCATGTTTTTTCTATTTATGGAGCGAGCTGGAGATCGTCGATCTTGAAAATAAAAAACCAGTTTTTCATTGCTATTTTGAAAGTCCGAAAACCTTGACCAATGAAAATTAACATTTTTTCTCGGAGATTATAGATATCATCGATCGTTTGTGGCTTCGAAAAATCAGACACACATTCATACACTCGTTCTCGATTAAATCGTTTTTTATTTTTGTAGATGAATATTTTTTTTAAATGTGTACCGAGGTTATAAAACGTTGAACACATAATTCGAATATAGAATCGACAATATCGATATTCCGACAGCAAAATGAAATATTTCCGTCATCAAAAATGTTCCGAGAAGGAAGAATCATTAATAGGTCAATAAATTTCCCAACACAAGTCACGACTTCGTGATACATTGCATTGTCTATAGTCATCTTCTCTTCGATGATTGAACGGTTTTCGCGTTAAATCGAACTCACACAGCCAATCCTTTGATACAATTTGAACATTTGACCAGCACGATATTGACCTATCACGTAAATAATTACTCAACAAAAGGATTGGATGTGTTTGGATTTTTCTATAATCCTCGTGATTAGTTATAAATCTCCGACGTCGTAATTTGTGATTCTTTTTTTCCTAATCTTTATTACCTCGACTTACTTCGTTGTATTTTTTTATTTATTCTCGCTTTTGTTTTGCAAGAATTGCGGGATCAACGTAAATGATGGACCCGTCCGAAACAACGAATTTTCATCTCGACTGAAGACCCCGTTTTCGATCTCGACTCACGATTCAGACTCCGGTCCATTGCACATCGGCGAGACACGGCACGGGCCATCATGCCATTGTGCAACGTTCATTCGAAGGAATTGTGCGTGGGGAGCACCTTCGTAATATTCACGGTAGCTTATTTACATGCAGCAATACGCTGGCTTCTCGTTGCGGAATGAACGATACGCGTGTTCGGCTTGCTTGCACGCGCCGAAAAATCCGCGTGTACGCCGAGGTATTTATCTTAGTCGCTTCTCGTCGATGCGATATTTCGAGAGAACGTGTTAAACGATATTTCCGCGTCCCAAGATTATTTTAACATTTTTCAAGGTCCCGCACCGTAAATCCCAACGTGAGCTACGAGTTACACGGACTCATGCACATGATATGCGTAGATATGTGGTTATAGATGAATAAGAGAAGGTGTAACACAGAGTTTTGAAAGATAACACGAAAATTCTCGCGGAGATTACAAGGAAACTAACCCGGAAAACGTAAACTCGAATTTAATAGGGATATAAAATGAAAATGGATTACCGGTTGCTGTTGCTGACCGGCCAGGCGGGAAGGGGGGTTATGAACAACACGCGCAAAGTCGAAAATTTGTGCGATTGCAACTCCGTCGACGTGCCAAAGACGAAAATGACGTCAAGATAAGCGGCAAAATTTGTGTGCGTGGGTTACGCGTTTGTTTATTTTCAGAACTGAATTTTAATTCTGTAATTGCCGAGTCGTTAAATCACGTAAGCTGAGTATACTCGTAAAACATACAGATGACAAAAACGGGATTTTTGCGAAATTTCGAGACGACAGTGCAGGTTCACGGGGATAGATGCGAGATTTTGGAACTTCTCCGGGTTCCAGGCCACATTACTGTTTTCTAACGGAATCTCACAACCCAAATTTGGCAAAGACGCGTAGAACGATTGGGGACAGCCGAACGAACGATACTTCGATGAAGCATAGTTTTAAACTTGAACCAGCTAATTGGCCGAGCTGTTATTCATTCATGAATAAACATTAGACAATTATTTATTTCGTGTTCAATGACGAGTCGAAAAAATACAGTTCTAATAGGTTTTCTACGGGATTTAGTGGGACGCCGGTAGTTCGTTTATTCAAATCTTCCTGTTTGAGGTCATCGTGCAGAGAACGTTTTAGCGCGGTGTACATTAACTCCGATGCATTGATAAATGAGCTGGGTGACGGATCGATTGGTTGATCTATTTTCGAGTTTGAAGGCTACCCAAGGATACTTCGTCGACTGAATATTCGTCACAGTTTGAACAAAACGGCAAGCTGTAAAATGAAGACACAAAAAATAACAAAAAGTTATTCAAAATTAATTATTATTTATTTATTATTATTATTAAATTATTATAAATTATTTTATTATTCTTTTTTTATTCGATTACCTTTTGATTCGAAAAAATTATAATTAACTTCCAAAAGCTTCAAAAGACAAACTCTTATTTTTTAAAAAAATTTCAGTCAATAGTTTTCAAGTAAAAAAAAAACCTATGCGCGTCGGCGATTCCCTCATATCGTAACCAATTCAAGATCAAAGAAATGTTGATATTAAAATCGGAAAAAGGATTTTTTTCCAAATGTCAAATTTCACGACAAGCCCTACTAATTATTTTCGCGTTAGATCTAGTAGTCATCAATGACACCTAACCATTTTTTGACACCAAACCATTTTTTTAAATGAAAAGAAAAATGATCCACATTCCGCATGATTATTTGTGAATGAGTAGCGAAACTGTTCGCATCGTACATCGAAATAGTTGAAAAATGAACGTCACGTGTGACTGTCCTGTCGGACGTACGGCAAAGAAATTAGTAATGTTCACAGAGGCCACATCCGACGACGTTTCGCTCGCCGGTGCAACACCGACCAACCCCACATGAAAATAAAATTACGACGATTCGCTAAGTTGCCCGTATATTTTTAGGGCGTCTCAGGACGTTCACTTTCGGTTTTTGGCGCAACGACAATTTTTTTTCCCTTTCACACCGCAAACTATGTAAAGCGAAGACACGCGCACGCACAAACGGGCGCGCGTAAAGCGCGTGTCTTTGTAACTTCCTACGTGTGTAAGCGTAACGTAAGCGACGACGGGATTTTAAAAATATACGATCGCGACGTCGCGAGATGATGCGCTTTGAAGCTTTATCTCTGTAGTAGTTTCCGCTAAACCTCAAAATACGCTAATTCGAAATGGCGTTCCAATAAATCATCCGCTTCTGAACGAGACGTTAATTTTCGTAATGGGTTATTAAAATCACAAGATAAGATATTTTCGGCTTAATCGAATCTTTTATTTTCTCCGAACCTCAACAATGTTACGGCCAGAGTGATTTAGTATTTTTTATATTGCAAATTTCACGCAAGACAAATTCTAACAATTTATTCATCACCTCCGATCGAAAACAAAAACAATATAAAATAAAACTCGGCCTAAATGAAGTTGGATTAGTGAAAAATAAATGTTTAACTCGCAAAATCGAAATTTGTAACCCTCCCAAGAGTGCTTGGTTATATTTTTTTTTCTCGTACCACGAAAAAATTGTCCGCGTGTGTGAAAATACGATGAATAAAAATGTTTGTGTTTGCCGTTTGATTGCAAAGTTCCATGCGAGTGTCTATCTTACATGCACATCGCTCGGCTTCCGTTGATGTTACAAGCGGACAACGTCACCGCTGAGGTCAATCACACTGGTAATCGCGTAGCCCGAGGCGCGTCCTAGACGTCGCACAGTAGCTTCGACGAGCTCGTTGCATATAGCTCATACCTAGGATGATGTGCAGATTACCGTCGGACGGCTAATAAGCGAGATCGATATGTCGTTCGTAACACCGCGAGGCCTCGTCGTAATGGACGTGTAATTGCGACGTTGCGTACAATTTCAATGTGTGCAAAACCTCGTGATGAGGCGACCGGGGTGAAACGACGCAGTAACGATTACATCGAAGTCCGACGTTGGGCAAAGGTGCAATTTATTTTTTACCATTACAACTCGCAACTGTTATCATAGTGTAATGGTCACTGTTATTTTTTTTTTTTTTTTCGTTTTTTAATAAACGTTCGGAGAATATCGACGAACCCGACCGGTCACGCTTTGGCGAGTGAAAAATTGTTCGAACGTTTGCGAATGATGCACGAAACAAAGTAACTTTTTCGCGATATAGTTGGAAGGCAGTGGACACGCCCGTGTAATACCGGCGATGGAAAATTATATGTATTTAAAAACGATCGTTGGCTCCGGTTTACACGGCGCAACGTTCGCGTGTGCGTGTGCGTTCGCGTGTTTATAAGCGCATTACAAGAACCAATGTGCACGAGATATTTACGACTAACTCTGGGAACATCCTCTCGATGAGCTCGAGCCACAGATATCGATTGAATAATAACACGGACGAAGATGATTCATAGTTCAGATAGGAAGGATTCGAAGCAACGCGGTTATCGCGAACGCGCTGACGTACCGTGAGAGTGTCACGGTGCTTCCGAACCGTTGATCATTATTAATTCGTAATTTCATTCGCATCCTGCGAAAAACGTTAGAATGTTTGTGAGCAATAATCCGAGCGACGGGAACAGGAAGCGCGTGAAGAGAGGTTTAATCGACGGAGTTTATGAAAATAACGAGGTAAGCATTGAGAAGACGAGATGTTATTTTTTTTTTCTTTTTAAATATATATATTTTTGAAAATGAGAAAAAAAGACGAAAGATCATTTGAGAGGATGTACGTGTATGTACAGCGGTTTGCCGCTTTTCTTTCGTTTTAACGAGTTCGTTTACATCTTTTTTCTTGGTACACGGTCGAACGCTCGGCGCGCACACCGACCGAGGCTGTGTAACGCCGCAGCCGCGGCCGCCGTCGACTCGGCGGCGAGCATCGGAAACCGCGCGGTCCGCGCGCGCTCGGCGTTCGTCGCTCACGTTTTTGCCGCTTTTAAAACGCGGCTCTCGCACGTTTCAACGATACCTAAGCGTGCGTATCGGACTGACGGGAACGTATTAACAGTCTGGTTTTTTTTTTTCAAAGCCTTTGAAGGCGTCACTCGTTTGTTCGCAATTTATTAGAAACGTCCGTGAAATCGTAAATGAAATATATTTGAAAAAATTTGAAAAATGCGATTTTTTTCAAAGTATTCGAGTGACTTCTCGGAACGTTGGATGAAAGAACGAACAATGTACGGAATTACTTTTTACAGTATGGAATTGATTGTCAACGACGGAAATTTGACGCTCCACCGGGATTTAAAAATGAAATTATAAAAAAACGCTTCCTTTTTTATAGTAAATAAACGAAAATGATGAATTATTATTTAAAGAATATTTTTACTCGGTCATTCAATGATGGTGAAACGTTTCGTCGACCGTCTTGGTTGAGAAAAAAAGGTTTGTGAAACATATTTGTCAAAGGGCGAGTATGGAGAGAGACGTTTGAATCCAGCGTTAATCGTTGCGAATGACGCATTGAAAACCGACAGGAAGTCAAAGCCCGTCTCGTTGGCCCCGAGAGCAGATAAGACGTGAGACGACGGTCTCGAACCGGCGTCACGAAGTCTCACGCCTCGTTAACACCTTCTCTTCGTCTTGTTTTTTCTTCTTCTTTTCGCGGAGTGCTCGCCGGTTTTGTCGCCGTATAATCGAGCGTTGAGCGCGCGCTTTACTTATCGACCTCACAAACGTTCTTCGCAGACGATGTCGTGCTTGCACGCACGCATGCACCCACGCGCACACGTTCGCCACGCTATTCACCTGATTCAACGCCAAAGAAAAACAATAAAAAAAATTCAACGCTGCATACATAAATATATATATATATAATATATTTATGTGACAATGATGCGGATAAATGTGAGAGACGGAACGGAAATCGAGTCACGAAAAAAGCGTAATAATTAACTTCACGGACTTAACTTAACCGAACGATTCAATTGAAAATCGTGTGATTAGTCGTAGTCGGGGTTTCGCTCGACAGCCATAATACGTATAGTTTAATCCGTTTAGCCCGCATGCACAACGACTCGGCGGCACGTCGTTATCTCCGTCGACGTGTCGCACACCTGACGCTCGACGCCCAGCGCGGATGAATCTCTCCGTCTCCCGAGAGCCCCGCGAAATCGGGGAGCCCCGACACGTGCGACCATAAATCGCTGTGCACGCCGACGCGCTCTCCACGCCGGTCATTTCGTATTTCAATCAGGCACACGCGCAAACGCCACCTCACTGGTCGTTTTTCTTTTTGTTTTTCCATTTTTATTTGTTTTTTCTCGTCCCCGCTTGTCTTTCCTGTACCGCATTCGCACCCATATTCGCGCACGCACGTTGCGTATGCCATCGGCGCGTCCACGAGTCCACACGCGAATGAAAAATAATAATAAACGACGATGAATCGAAATTTTTATTACCGAAACTATTTCGCTTGATACATGTTTATTTTTTGTTTATTTTAAAAAATTATTCTTTCAATCGTTTACCCGATAACGATGCTGACAATATTTCTCTGTTCGTTTCATGTGACGGATAAAATCCGGTATTTGAAGACGAAAAAGAAAAAAAAGAAATTGTTTCGCATAAAAATGACGAGGCCAGGTTGTTATGGTCGTTCTGTTTGCGGAGCCGATATTGTTGCGAAAGAACTAAAGTTGAGGCTCGAAGCTCGAACTTCAGCGTTGCATATTGTAGTAGGGTTGGCTTGTGTGACGAGGGCGGCTGACGGACAAGAGGCAAATACAGAACTGCGTGAACGACGGGAAGGCCGAAGATAAGTTGCGAACTATAGGCTAGAACGCTAGGCTATTTGGTTCTGCAAATATGTAGCTTCGCTCGTAGGACGTGGAAACTCCGGAAAACGTCGGTGAGAATCAATATTTCTGACGTGTTATCGGGTGAGATAAAACGGAACAACTGCGTTCCCGTTATTCGTCTATTTTTGTCGACATATGAAAAAATACGCGAATAACGAAGGAAAATATTGAATTACGAAAATTATAATTTGATAATATAAATTTTGTTGTTGTATATTTTTGTTTCAGCCTACTTCTGCATTTTTCATAATCTTTAAATGATTGATTGAATAACAATAAAATGAAAAACAATTCAATGAATAACTTGATTTTAAGAAATTCAACTTTGTAAAGGGAACAAAAAACTAAAATTACATAATGATATTAAAAAAATCATATTTCGAAGAAAAATTTAAAGAAGAAAACCAAAATTATAAAACTATTTAAACGAATCACGGTGCTAATCGGAGGAAACGCGAATTCCAATAGTTGCATTTGTGATTTGGAAAAAAATAGACTTGCATCGACGTAATGAAGATTAGTCGGTTCGATGCTGGACAAAATTCAAGACGAACCAGCGACCTGGAGGTTCCCAGCAGGTAAACGAGTGTGTCTATAATAACGGGGTCTTCGAGAAGTAGAAGAAGGAGAAGAAGAAGAAGAAGAAGGAGAAGAAGAAGAAGAAGAAGAAGATGGAGATGAAGATGAAGAAGGAGCAGCGAGGTTTTGCGTATGAACATACGGGTCCGAGCCGAGGAGCGAAGAGAGGCAGTATAGCGAAAAAAAGAGAGGGAAAGAGGGGTCCAACGGGGCCCGCCGCGGCGACCGTCTGGTGGGCGGACGTCGGCCGCCGGACGAGATCGCTGCCCCCCGCCAAGGACACCCGCAGTGCCTCCAACACCGCGCTTCTCCACCTTCTCATCCTCTCATCTTGCAAGAAACGCAAGAACAACGCTATGCACACAAGCTGCTTCTAGAATGCAATGTTAATTCGCAATAGCCTCGTCTTAATCACGCGAATGACCCTGACGTTCTGATCGATATGCATCTCAAAGAAAATAATTAAACCTTCTCCCAGCTTCGATTTATCGTATATTTCATGTTTTGCACTGTTCAAAACTTTTTATAATAAATTTATTACCCTCGAAATAAAAAAAAATGAATTGTAGATTGGGCTATCGTTTATTGCGTGTAATCGAGTCTCAACCAAGTCACCAAGGGTCACTCATAATTGTATTAATTTGGTGAAGTCAACATTCAACCCTTATCGATGTTCAAATCCTTACAGATATTGTCGACTATTTTTCTTTATTTTTTTTTTCAAATTCGTTAGCTCTACGTTTTTCATTCAAATTTTCTCTCGCATGGCTGTCGATCTTACGAACAACGCAATTGTGAGTCGCTTCCCAATTCTCAGCGAACGACCTCGGAGAAAACTTCCCTAACCTCAAATCCTTTTTCCTCCCTATACATCCAATAACCACGTCAACTGATACCCTTAATACGCCTTTTACTAGTTTTCCTTAACGGCTGTCGAATTGTTCCTCGCGTCTCTATTCGTATTTATGTGTGAAAGTCCTTCTCTCTCCCACCGTCCGTGTGTGCGAGTGTGCACGCGTCTGTCGTATTTAAGCGTTTTACCGGGAAGTACGAACTGAAGCGGGACTTCCTGTAGTTGCTGACGAAACCCGTGACCCGAGCGAGCTCCCGAGAAGAAGATGCTCTTGCTCGCGCGAGCTCAACCGAGACAAGACCGAGGAGTTAGCACCGCTAGCTTATTGCGTCGTTTTCGGGGAACCGCGAACGGATAGTATCGCGATAAGAAAATTGCTGAAGAACCTTTTTTCGACCCTTCTCTCTCTCGTTCTCATCACGAATCTCGGCATTCCTGTTGGTAGCCAACGTCGGTTGCCGGTCGTCGGTGCTGCTGCTGTCGGCGCAACGTCGTACTTGGTTTACGTGTCAGGAGCGAGAGAAGATTACGATTGGATCGATAGCAACACCCAGCCAACAACGGAGTGTATTATCGATAACGGCTCACGGGCCAAAGCTCCGCTCAACGAGGAGTGACAGAGCCGACGAAGTAACATCCCCGTTACCGGGTCAAATCGACTATTCTGCTTCCCGTTATCGCGCTACTCACCAGGGATTACGATAAAACTTAACTTCTCGCTCGCCTACGGAGGGGAGACGATCGGGCGAACAATTCTCGGATACGGGAATAAATTCGTGAACCCACAAAGCCGCATTCATTCGCGGACTTTTATGGCCCTCTGCTTCGTTTCGGTCATGCAAATGTCGTAATGAATAAAAACCCGATATTATTTTTATGCGTTCGTTTAATTATTTTTTTCTCAACGAAGATATTTTTTTACGCTACGGAATTTTTGTTGTAAATCGATGAGAATATTTAATTTATAATCGCGGTGATGACCGAAGTGGTTGATTTGGAGAAGATGCCTTGGGTTGGTTCACACTGACGGGGCGCTAGAGGCGATGTCGGTGGCGAGACTGATCGCGTTTTAGGATTGGCGTGGGTTGTTGCTGTATTGTCGGATGCAGGCGCCAGAGACATCCTGCTCAGCCGCTGCAACATATTATCGGTCAGAACGAAAAGAAAACAAAATGACATGGAAGTTTGGGTCACCCAATGAAAGACGTATAAGATGATGCACGATATCTCATGGTCGCTCGACATACCAAAGATAACCTCCCTGGTCTTTAAAATACGCAGTCGACTACGCAGAATCCAAAAGGATTCGAAAAAGACAACAAAAAACAAAACCAAAAAAAAAAGATGTCGCATAAATAATGTTGCAAAGATTCAAGGACTTCAGGATTGAAGGATTGTCCCGTTCCTTCGGTTTCTCATTTCGTCGAAATCGATCAAAACCGTTGACACGAGCGACGAAAGGACGTGAGCGCAAAGTGTTTTCTGATAAATCCTCCTACGTTGTATCAACGTCGAGAACCGAAGATCCGAGGGGTCTAGTTCGCGCGACTGTATCTGACATGTACGCTCACGGTTTTCGAGATAGGAACTCGTGAAAGAGAGCCCGGCGAGGAGATTCGGGGAGGGGCTTACAAAAAGTTTTGCTGGAACGCCGAAAATAGAGCGAGACCCTCGCGGAGTGCCGTCTTTTGGCAAGCTTCACGGCCCACACGCAACTCGCAGCAGCCTTCAAAGAGGTTTTTCGCGAAATTAATAAGACAAGTATCTCCGGTCCTCGGTCTTCTCGCGGACGACGAGCCGCGAGCCTGCAACTGCCATTCGTTAAACCGATGTATAACCCATAAAAAGAAAATTTTTCTTTTTTTTTTTTTTACTTCTTACCAAAACTTGTGTATGATCCATTTTCGCACTCGGGAAACCACAAAGTGTGCCGTAATTATTCGGAGCAACGATTTACTATCGAATAAAAAATTTTATTTCATGGTTTTGTGCGGAAATAAAAAGAAAAATTGTTCGCAAACGTTGGCTCATGGGTTATCGTAAAATCTTTTATTGGGGTTTTAACGAGCCACAGAGATTCCTCCTAAAAAATTATCGAAATAATTCATCGCTTTCGTTTCTGCGATTAATCAACTTCTCTATTTTTTAAAAGGAATAGAAAATTAAAAAAAAAGAATAATGATTCAATAGAAGAAATTGAATTGCAACGACGAAAGTCGAATGAAACATCAATTCGAAATCTTAATATTAATCCGAGAAACTCGCAATCACAGGTGCAAATCTGAAAGAAACATTGGCCGATGGTTAACGGGTTTTTTAATTATCCCTCCCCTCCAGGTTCGTACACGGCGCAGCGGTGCTAATTAATTTCCGTGGACTTGGTGTACCGTACGAGACCCGTAAACTCGACACCGGTGTAATACACAACACGCGGCAATTGAATTTTCACGGGCTCGCGGGTATTTCGGTCAACGATTGGATGCGGATGGAGTGTGGAAGTTGGAAAGGCGAAGAGGTCGAGGGTAAATAGGACCATCGCGATCTACCATCTTTATTCGGATCGCGTGTCCGAAGGCTGCCGCGTGCGCTGCAGTAGGCGATCGTCCCGTTGCAAAGATCATTTGTGTACTATCTTTCGCAGTAAAGATGTGCTATACCTATATATTGTGTGGTTTCGAAGCAAAGCAAGATAAGTCAATTCTTTCCAAAAATAAGATTAAATCAGATTTTCGTAATTCTGTGGTTTGAAAGCAAAGCGGGATAAGTCAATTTTTCAAAAAATGAGATTAAACCAGATTTTTGTTATTAATTAATGTAATTAATGTAATTAATTTCGAACGTAAAATCATTGACTCTCATCGATAGGCTAAACCAGATGAGTCCATGCTCTGTAGGCAAAGCCGAATCATTCCAACGGTGTTTTTTCAATCCATAAATTGCAGACTATTCGAATTTTCAAGTACGGCTACCTTGAATAGTACCAAAAACCAAGTGCACCCTGATAATTCTTATTTTTGCAATCGAATTTCTCGTAACGTTCAATCGTTATTTCTCGAAAACTCGTTTCACGGCGTTATTCCGTTTCGCCTCCGAACCACAGATATAAACTTCGTTCCAACATAGTACGCGGCTAATGCACGAACCGGAAGTGGCGATATCGTTCGATACAATACTCGGCACTGTGCGCCTTCGAACGAGTAAGACGACGACGTTTCACCGTCGGACATGAAAATTCGTTGGTTGTGGCGTTAAATACACATACGTACGAGAATTTCGTACGAGAATTTCGCGAGAGGACAAATGCGGTAGTTGCAGTCGCGCGTGGACTTGCAGCAGCATCGTCGGGAGCACAAGCCGAGTGCATAACGCGGTTCGGCGAGCCACTCTCGGTCGGGCAGCAGCCGATCGAGAGCAGGGAGGTCTCCGTGTGTACGCGCGAGCATACACACTCGGGATCGCGAGTCACGTTTGTACGGAACTTCGCGGCGAAACCCTCTCCGGGTGTCTCGGGGCCTCACAAATCTCGCTAATAGTCCTTCGATATACGCGAGAAAAGCTTCGCATTACAGTCGAACGTTATAGCGATATCACGGAGTGCAGCCCGAGAGTCATATCGTATATGGGTTCCGTGCATTTGCGTTACCGCCGGTTGTACGAACGTTGGTCAGCTGCTCGTGGTTGGCCTTTGAGAAACCTATTTAACCGAGGCGAATGCATGCATCCGGCAGAAATTGGACGTTCCTGTAAGCCATTCACGATAAGACCATGTTACTGTCCTGTTAAGATCAGCTTCGTTTTTTATTTTATTTTTTTCGTTATTTTTATTTTATTTTATTTTTTTTTTTTGCTTTAATCCGATGCGATAAAAAAATCTTTATTGAGCCTCAACGACATCCTTGGGTCAGCAGTTCAGTCTGGTCCGTTACTTCGAACGTCCGACTTGCGAATGAATATATATCGCCCGCTTCATCCATTGACACGATTATATTTTTTTGCAACTCGTTATTATAATGTATCTTTGATACATATATTTTTACAACATTTCGTTGAAGAAATAATGAGCTTCATGGGTTTCTCAGGAAAAATGTCATCGCATTTTGTTTGTTTTCATTCGAAAATTTTGCAAGTGTTTTTTTTTAACAAACTTTATCGTGAGGAATTTCACGAACCGATAGAAAAATTGCGGGTTTTATGATTCGAAATTTAAAATCGAATTCGTAATTCAGGATAGTCGCCAGCCTGCTGGCTGCAGCCCTGCTTCGTAGCCTTGACTCTTCGTTTCACTCTTGATGTCGTCGTGCACAACACACCGATACTCGGCTCAACCTCGCCGTGTAGGAGCGAACCGGTTTTACCAACCGCCCGAAACTCACATTTGGAATACACCTTTATTAGTAGATAAATCAATCGAGATTTTATTGTGGGATTATGATGTTTGCATGCAAACGCTGAATCTCGAGTATTTATAACTGTGTTACAGTGTGTGTGTGTTCGAGTATGTGTGAATGACAACTCGGAACGTTTAAAAAGCCATCTTCAGGGGACGGACGGTGAACTTGTGTCCACTTATGTCAAACGTTCTCTACGTTACGATAAAGTGATATATATGGGCGGTTCCATCAATTTGAGTACAGAGTATCGAGGAATGAACTCCCAACTTTTTTCAGATTTTTTCCTTGGTTATTTTCTTCGTAATTGTATGGAACATTCTGTGAATGTTTCATGTTTTTTGCTCATTAATTTCTCAATGGGTTTTGATGAAGAAAAAAATTAGCCTTGATCAACTTTTTCGTGTAAAAAAAAGCTCAGATTTTTTTAAAGAAATTCTGGAACATTTTCGGGGATTAAAAAGTTGCTTAACATCGCATTTGAAATATAAAAATCGTTTTTTGACCGATGTGTATCTAACATTTTTTAGAGTTATGACAGAGATTTCAACTTGACTTCGACATATATTATGTAAAATTTTCTCAGTTTTCCGAAAAAAACATAACGTTTATTTTTCAATATGGCCAGAAAATCGACTTTGACGTTTCAAATGCGATTTTAAATAACCGTTCAACGCTAAAAAATGTTCGTACAGTTAAAGAAATTATCATGACAGCTGAAAAAGCCATAATAATAAATACCAAAAGCGATTGACGTCCCTCTGAAAACGAATCAGTTGATTGATCAATCAAGATAACCATTAAAAAAAACTTGTTTCTGAGAATCGTGAGATCGAGAAAAAAAAATTCAAACCAATTCCATCGTGAAGAAGTATTCTTGAATCATTTTTTTCTTGTGCCGTCAAGTAGAAATGGCGCGAAGGTTGAGATAGTTGAATAAGGTGTCGTTAAAGATCCTGAGAATTGTGTAGCGTTACATCGTCACGGTGACGATAGCGATATTATAGTTTTGCGCAGCCGAGGTTGCATCTACCTGGACCCCTTTTTTTTAACCTGATTCGCGTCTCTGTTTTGTCACCATTCTCCGAATTCGAACCTTTTCCTCGACTTTGATTAATCAAACAATCAATTTTATTCAACGGAACAATAAAAAATGTTGGAGATACCAATCGTAAGATAATAAAACTACATTGAAAACAACAATTTCGTTCATTAAAAATTACCACGTTTCTCGACGATTTTTAAAAAAGATGATCAAAATAAATTTCAATACTTCCTCGAGAAACATTAATAATGAATAATATATTTATTATAAAATATTATCAAGTAATCAGTTCGTTTTTTTAAAACCTTTGTTGTACACAACTCTACAAAATTACGTATTGTGTCATGGGGTATGGCGTACCCCAAAAAATTCAAATATTTTTCAAGCGAAAATTTTACGAAAAACCCAGACTCAAAAAAACTCCTGTTATATGTCAACCCCTAGTGCACATCGAAGATTAAAAATAAAATAATATTCCGACCTTCACCAGCAATGGTGATGTTACAATGTTAAAAGAAGAAAGCTCTGAAATTCCGACAAGGTCGACAGAGTCGACATAATTAGCCGGATAAGTATCTCGTATGTACTTTTCTGCCCCCCCGGCCATAATGCAGATAACGAGGAAGTTCAGACGGTCGCCGGGGGTTGTACCGAGGCAATCGATCGAGATCCCGATCGATCAGCTCGCACGCGTGCGCGGACACACATTGTCCGGCTGTGCTAGCGATAACGCGCGACCTAACGGAGAGAGAAACAAAGAGATAGAGGCTATCTCTACACTAAGCTTGCACCATATAAAATAGCTATGATCCATGGCCGAGGGGGGTCGCCTCGTTAAATCCGCCCTCGCTGATCAACGATTATTTTAACGTTAACGTTAAGCTCTCCCTTCCCATCTGTCTCCCTCTCGCGCTCTCTCTTTCTCTCTCTCTCTCTCTCTCTCTTTACCTTTGCCGCTGAGCTACGTTGCCCCCCGGTTTTACCCCTTCCTCTGCTAACATACAGCAGCTAGTGCTGCCTCCGCATGTGCGTTCCCAGCAACGAAGCTCATCCCCTTCTCGCCCTCGTATATCTCATCTCCGACGTATGCGTTCCCTCGCCCAAGGTAAAATGAACGGTATAGCCGTTCGCTGTAATCGTTGTTCCCTGCGTGCGAGTAAAAACGGTTATCGAAAGATCCTCGTTAAGGGCAAAACGTCGTCGTTAATACACAGAGACGCGTGTAGAGCTTGTATCTGCAGCTAAAGCCTCTCATCGTTGTATTAAATGCATATTTGAGAAGAGCGGTGTGCGTGTACATGCCCACGCATGTATAGCGCACCGAGCACTAGCAAAAGGCTTCGATAAAGCTATTTCCAGGCGTCGACCGTGCTGGCTCTACGTGGAGCGCTACAACGTCGAACGATTTACGCGATCGTATGGGATCCACGGGACTGACGTCGCTGCCTTGTTGTATGTATTGGACCGGGTGAGAAAAACCACTCAATTTTTTCTGACCGTACCTAGGTTTAAATGATGAGTTTTTGATATAACAAAAATCTTCGCAAGAAGCGAATTCAAATTGTTTCTTTGTCGATCGCTGAGGAAAAATTGTTTTTCTCCTTCAAATTAATTGGAAAATGAAAAGTTCTCGCGTTATTTGCCGCGTAACTCGATGAAAACGGTCGGAAATGCAATTGTCCGGATTGAGTGATTGATTTTTTTGCACGTATCAGGAACCAAATGGCACATTCACATGCTCCTTGACTCGGGTACGGTAATGTACCGAGCTGAACCCGATTGCTATTTTCTGAAGCATTGAACAATGACCCGTTTTACCCCAAATCATTTTTTTCCCAGACGCTCGATTAAAATAATCCTTCAATAATTATTCTTGAACAACAACCGACATATTTTGCGCATTCGATAACGATTTTGATGCGCTTTTTTTGCTCTGTCGTCATCTCACATTGCCCCGAGTTGTATGTAGGGTGCGCGTAACCACGTACGAGAATCTCTCATCGCCCTCGGCTTCGAGATCCACGCACGTTTCGCGCCGTAATCCCGGCAGCGTTGCAAGACGAAAATAATACGTTTTTTAAAAAATAAAAACTTTTCGACGCTTACGCTACTTCGACGTAATTTCTTCGTCTCGTTCCCAGGAAATATTCATGCACCGTATTTTCAGTTAAATAACCCAACCGCAATATAACATCCCACGTGCGATGGTAACACGTGGGTTTCAACGTGAGCAACGGACTAGAATTATTTCGATTATAAAACGTTCATGCCCGCGTCTGCTTGATATGCACAGATTGGCTCTGACTATTCTATTAGTTCTGCATCGTCAGCGGAAATAATTCGATATTAAATTTTTTATAACCACAAATGCTATCAAACGAATTTTTTTGTTCGCAACGATTATGGTCGATTCGGTGGATAATTGATAATAAATAATAATAATACTGAGAATGATGAAAATATTAGAAAAAAGACGCGGATAATTATTCGTTTAATTTCGAAAACTTGGCGGTCGTATTAGCGAGTAGAAGATTTTTTTCCAAACGACGTGCCAATGATCATTCGATAACAATGATTCAAATTACATTGAATTTGGGTCGGAAAGACTGTCGGGAAAAAACCTCCGAAATATCCTACTTCGAACCACGTAAGTACGCTCAAATGGGTTTGCGGAATGAGGCAAAGGAAAAAAATCGTTTCGTCATCCCCCGGGTTACGGGTGAAATAACTCGAGGTCGCGGTACACCACCGAAGTGTGGTTTTGTCGGTCCAAACGAAAAGAGTTCCTCCGTCACGTGCACTGTATCGTCATAATTTTAAAATTAGACGACGATACGTTTTTTATATTTTTTCGCACTCTCTCCCTCCCTCTCTCTCTCTCTCTCTCTCTCACTCTTTCTTGCTCTCGTTGCGCCGAGGAAACAAGCTGGGGCGCCGCTCGACCGGATGAAAAATCGTTTCTGCCGAAGGACGTTGTACGTTTGCTCGTGAGCTATCGCGCTTATTCCCAAATTCTTTTTCACTCGCTGGTGTATAGCTCTCTCGCACCCTTTTCCCCCCCGTCATCCGCGAGCATTTTTCTTCGTTCGTTCGACTGCGACAACGACGACGACGAGGACGACCAACGGGGCAAACCGGAGTTTCACGTGGCTCGACGTCTCATTGTAACATCGTAACGCAAGTCGAGCAAGACGGATATCGCGCGCACAAACAGCGACGGGTCTCCCCCGTGCGCGTATACCCAAGAAGAAGCGACTGTCAAGCGTGAGGCTTGAGATTCGTGACACACGGCCATACGACGAAAGGGCGTGGACCATACCGTACCGTCGTTAAAAAGAATCACGAGACGCGAAAGAAATTGAGGGTCGATGCCGGGTAAACGTTATGTAGGTTACGAAGAATCTGTAATTAAGAATTTGCGTTCCCCGCTTTCTTTTTCTTTACAATATTTTCTTCTTTTCGCTAACCTTCGGCACGTTAAACTTAGTTTATTTTCGAACCCGCGTGAAATTCGTTTCGTTTGTATGTGTCGAAGTAATTACGAGCCAAAGACGTCGGTATTGTTTATCGTCGTCGTCGTACGATGAATCAATAATTACGTCATGCAACGTCGGCGGCGTAAAAAGTAGAGAAAAAATATATGAAATATTCGAGCGCGAGTCGATGAGCATGGCTGGCAAGTGGATGAATTGACGCGGTTGGCAGCTGAAAAATCCGTGGCCCTGGAGTGCAGTGCACTTGAACGACGTGCAATGGCCTCTCGTACGTTGGCCTTTGGAAATTTCGTATTCGCACGAAAAATATTTTCAACCGAATGAGCGGTCTCGATTGCGAAGTATGGGGACGATGATAAAAAGGCAGAAGAATTCTTATTTATGTATATATATTTTTTTTCTCGCAAAATGGCAAAGAAAAAGTGTGTGTGTGAAATAGAGAAGAAGAGGGAGAGAGAGAGAGAGAGCGCGCGAAAGAACGGAGCGAAGAAGAGCGCGACTGTGCGACGTCTGCGAGGCCGATAGCTCGCTTTTCCGAGTCGTTAACCCTGTCCGGAGGGCGAAAACGCCTACGGGCGCCTGGTCTGACGAAATTCTTCATCTCCTATCCTTCTTATTCCTCCACAGTCGCGTCGTCGTCGACGTCGTCTTTCACTTCTTCCCCGCCGCTTCCTTTTTTATTTTCAAATTATTTCGTTTTTTCTATTTTTCATCATTCTTATTTTTATACCACACGGACTGCGTTGGCGCTGTAGCATCAGGTATTTCGAATCGCCGGTGTATTCACCTTTCTCCTTCACCTTCCTCACACACGCTTCAATTCTGACTCTCACGCCGCCGGGATAAATAATAGAGTACGATGACGAGACCGAGCCATCGACGAGACAGAGATTAAGTATCGAGGCCATCGGAGGACCGACGAATAAAAATTTCAAGACCGCCCAATTACGTATTTTTTTATATCTACAAATAATTGTTTAAAAAATAAATGGATGAATCAACGCATAAATTGCACGAAAAATAAATAACGCATGAATCAAACAATTGAAGAATAAATCAACGGAGAAACGAATAAATATACACAAAAATCTAAATATATACAAAAAGAAAATTATCCAAGAGATCATCAACCTACTCGTTGGCACAACGACCGAGCGAGGACACGACCTATAATCTCGTTTTTCTCGCGACAGCTCTGCCATGGACCCCGGGCACATTAACCTGCGAACGCGCGAAGAAAACGCGCGGCGCATTAAGCGTACTTTTTTTGCGTTCGGCAGATACCGGACCGTGAGAGGTTAAAGCACTATCGGAAACGACTGAAAGAATGGAAAAGCGAAGGAAGAAGCGAAAGATGGAAGAAAGAAAGAAAAACAATCGAATTCATTGAAATTCCGTAGAGTTCGATAAAATATCCTCAACCTTCGTGAGGTCCTTGAAGCGTTAACGACTCGTAAAAGCATATTTTCCAACCGTAATTAATTAAATACAACACGACGTGAACGTTCCTCATTCGAATCCATGTGGTTCGGATGATTTTCAAATGTCTTCGTAAATTTATTTTCTCTATAGATTATCGAGAAACCGCGATTGTGCGGTCCTAATATTTTGTCAATTATCGAAGTACGCAAATCATGCAATCTTCCACGTCAGTAAAATACGAAAAAAACTTTCTGACAATAAATTTAAATTAAAATAACAACATAAAATTACAAACCGCATCCTGCTGCGGCTCGCGATGTTTAAAATCCCTCAGGCAAGAACCTTGACAGTGATTTCGGTCAACCAGAAAAAAAATGACACCCAGACGTTTTTTCATAAGAACAAAAAAAAAATGGCGCCTCGAGCTTTCGATAATTTTCTCCTCTAATCGAATAACATTCGAAAGAGCCGTCAACGGCAAACCCCGGCTGGACCGGACGACGAAGCCGCACGACGACGAAGAAACGCAGCCGAAACGGATGGGAAAGTCAAATCGGAACGGAGTTAAAGGGAGAATGATGCAGCTGGATGTTTGAGCGGCAAGAAGAAGCAGCAGAAGCATCAGAAACGACGACGACTATTCTAGGAACGACGAAGGTTGTTGTTTGCGGGAGGAAGCGGACGCGGGAGCGCGCGCGCGCGCTCGAATCTCACCGCGCGTTCGCCGCTCGGGGTTTGAACCCGCGAGGCCTTGGACTAACCATTGCCCTCGATGGCTATATATCCGCGACTCGGTTCTCCGGCTCCGGGCGGCCGCACCGAGATGCAGCCGGACAAGTATTGCGCGCCTCCGAGTCTCGGATCCTCTCGACCGCGTCTCTTATTCTTCCTCTTGGCTCGGCTGTCCGCCGGTGCCTCGGCATCTCTGCTTTCCCGCTCGCGGGTTATCCTGATGCCTGCTTGCCTCGAACACGACGAGGATCATCGCGGCAACCGCTGGCGATCCCCACCCCCTCCGTTCCCCAACGATCCTCCGCCAACCTTATCGATCGAAACGATTCGGCGAGCGAATCTTCTCATTGCGGGCATTCGTTCTCGTCATCATCGAAGAATGAACCAAACGCTCGTCGAATCACCGGAAATATTTCAGAGAAATGTGATCGAACAACGTAATAAGGCATAACTTCGTGGTTGGAAATTAGTTTTTTCAATATTCAATTTGCTTTACATATTTTTTTGCATGAAGTGGAATTTGGTAGAACCGAATGCAATAAAAATTCTCCTATGTGGTATTCCAATATCCATATTTTCGCCATTTTCTTGGACGGAGAATGAAAAACAAAAAATTTCGAAGGATTTTGAAAAATAAACCTCTAGAAAAAAGAATCTATGCAACAACGTAGATATATTATGAAATTACGAATAAATTTAATTAAAAAAAAGGACGATCGTCTTGCAAAAATTCTAAAAACGTTTTATCGCCCACAATTGTGTCGCACATTGAGGCGAAGATAGTTAAGATTCACGAGGAGACAGCAAGCATGTTTTCGAAACCGCGGATCGATTCCGTTCGGATCGAAAAGCGTTTGTCGCCGTGGATCGAGAACGAGCGAAGAGTGACGGTCGTTCGAGAACGAAACGAACAAACGACCACCGCAATCCTCGACGGACATAAGTTTCTCAGTTTGAGTGTGACGTACGACGACGAGGCGTTATACGGAGACCCCGTTGGATGGAGATCCGCGACCGTCGGCGCGAATGTAAAGCGTTCCATGACTCTGAAACTCTTCGCCGAGATCTCTGCATTCGAAGCTCCTTCGACGAGAATCGTTTCAAAGTCGCGCGAACGAGTTTTCTATCTCTCGATTTTCCCCGGACCGGCGTCGCTCGCTCGTCGGTCGAGGGTGAAGATCGGTTTTATCCTTCCTCGGAATCTCGTACATTCGCTCGCGTCATTTTTTTTTATACAATAATTTCGTTTCGTTATAAAAAAAAATGAATTCAAGAAAAAAAAACAAAGTTGCTTGAGCGATAATTAACAAACTCCATCTGATAAATTCTAAAGATCATTAATGATGCACCTAATATAGGCGGTTATTATGCTGTCGAGAACGTTAAAGATCTCGCGAATGTAGCCGGAGCGTGTGTGGGAAACCACCGGCGGCGCCGACGATGACAGTCGACACACACACAACGCGAAATGATTAATCGAACGTCTACGATACGTCGTTGTTTGAATTTAAAAGAATCCGATGACTTGCGGAAAAAATGAATGAATAATATGAAAAAAGGATGAAAAAAATATATTTTAAAAAACTACTTCTCGTCGAGGACGAGAAAGGGGTGTAAAAACTTGTCCGGTATGGACCAGGCACCGAGAGGCCCGGGTTGCGGAATACCCAGACAGAAACGAATGTGACGCTAATGCGCGTCGAACGGAATTCACGTAACGCGGTTCTGGCTCATCCTTCGCCCGACGAGCTTTCGGCCGAGCTTACCAACGGGAAGGTCGACCGTCGACGAGAATTCCGCTGATATTAAAATATCAAGAGAGACGCTGCGGCTGGATTGCCCGGGGAGTAAACAGTGCCGCAAATTCATCCGTGGGTGGGTACGGATAAAAGCTTTTTTTTTTCCAATTCTTTTTGCTTGGCCAGCTTTCAAGTTCAAGCACGGATCGGTTTTTTTTTCTTCCTTCTTGTTTCATCAATTTTTTTTCTCGTGCCTCACCAACGTTGGTTGTAACGCAGCTTCGGCTGTCTGCTTTTTTTTTCGTTGATTCGGTTCCTGACCTTGCGTAAGTGAAGAGACCGAACGGCTTACGGGCCGGTCGAGGACGAGGATATGAGAAGTTACCTGCTGTACCGACCTCCGTATCCATCTCCGACACCGCGGTTAATTCTGACCGCCCATTTGGAATTTATCTTTTACCGAACGCGAGGGGATATCGCGGCGGGGTCGGGGGGGGAGGAGAGAAGGATCGAAAAACATGAAAATAATGAGTAACGAGACATAATTAATTCATTCACGTGGGTCCCCGGTGTGTTCGTGTTACCGATGCGAATGGTGGCAAAAGAGGGGAACGTGAAAGTGCGCGGAGAACCAACGAAGCACGCAGCGATGCAATCGCTTCCCGAACGAATACCCCCCGTGCCTCGGGAGGCGATCGGGTAAGCCCAACGTATAATTCACGATTCGATGCTCCGGCACACGGCGAAACGCCTTCGGGGTATTTCGTAATTCTTTTTCAAACACATGTTAGCCGCGCCTTTTGGTGGAAGGTAAAAAAGGAAAGGAACACGTGTGGAAGGTGACTGAGATTGTAAAAAATAAATTTAAAGATATAACTATATAACGATGTAAAATACATTGCTTCTATTGAATATGATGTAGGAAATAGTTACTTGAGCAAGAATTACATAATTGCTATGATTTTTATTATGTATCGAAAGCCAAACGTTTATTTTATTTTCGTACATTGATTACGGATTTTTCCAACTTTTGAAAATAAATTATATCAATTGCGTTAAATTAATTCGTTTTTTTTCTGCAACGCAATTATTCGTTGAAAATCATCTTTTTTTGAGCGGTGTAAATATTTTTGAAAGTCGAGAAACGTGTTCGTGAGGAATTGTAGATAAGGATCGGATCGGTGAAAATGAGATGCGACGAGTTGCCGGCGAAATTTTTCGTTCGTGTAAATTTGTCCAGGAGCGAGTGTTTGAACAGCCTCCTAAAAACTTTAATGGCTCTCATCCTTCTGACGTCCAAGCCCGCGTGGCGACCGCGAAACCAATAAAAACTAATTAAGTCTTAACTGCGGGTGTAACGAACGAATATAATTCTTCGAATAAATTGTACTCGTCGAGCGGTATACTGTGGCATTGTATATGAGGGGCTTTCATATTTATACATTTATATATGAAATGTCCGAATGTTTTTCAAGGCCCTGCGCAGCTCTTTCGGTGAATTCTGTTTTTTTTTAATTTTTAAAAATTAGTCGCTATACTTTTTGCAATCAAAATGTTAGGTACGAAGATTGAAAATTGCGTTTTGGCAAAAATTACTGACGACTGTGTTATTGCAGATATTTCGGAAGGTATCAATTTTTTTTTGGTGGAAATAAAAATGGCGATTCGATGAAGTTTCGAAATTTTATATTTTTTACTGATCGCACGGAGCAAACTGGCCACATGTGTGAACGTGACAGATATACCTACTGAATCATAACGATCCGTCTATTTTTACAAACTTTTTGGCACGTGGGAGAAAAAAACGAAACGTTGAAAAAATATAAAGGCTGAAGATTGTGAAGATATGATGAGTCTGGTGAGCTCGCATATAACGACCCGTTCCGTGAACGCTTGCGATAAATTGTGCTCGAAAATTTTTAGTCGTTTCACTCGAGGATTCGTGTCGTAGAATGTGTAAATACAAAATCGTCCGGAAGTTAAATCGATCCATGAGTGTGATTCGGTAAAGGCTTTAATGAATAAATTTAACGACTACACGAATAAATTGCTTCCCTCAAATCGGTCGAATATTCATACAAGATGTTTGAATAATGTTTGATAATCCACGCAGCACAACAAGGTCGCTTCTGAGCCCAACAAAATAAATAAATCGGCCGAAATTCCGTCACTGTTTTTTTTAATCTAGTAATAAATTCAAAAGAGTATCAATAAGTAGAAAAAAAGCTTTTTCTCGACTTCAGAAGAATTAAATGAAAGAAACCAAATTTTAATTACTTCTCTTATAATTCTTTCATGCAACTAAAATGTAGAATCAACTCTGAATAAAATCCCGAGAGTTATACATTTTTTTCAGAATTATCAGACGGAGCATAAAACTTTTCCATCTTCCTCTCATTTTTAAGATTACCACGAAACCCCGAACGACGCTCGGCGCAAAACCGCATTGCGCCTCATAGACATCACAAAATATATTCTCCGGTCAGTAATTGGCGCTTTGATCTTTAATTCGCGATACGGGAGTGATAGCCACGAGGATGAACGACGAGACTGACTCGTTGTAGGAGTTTGCAGCGTCGTTGCAACAACGATCGTGCGTGTACGAAGCGGTTGGCGCGACTTATCGGGGCCGTTCAAGGACAACGAATATATCCAGAGCTTCGATCTTCGCGGCCTTCGTTTGAGAATTATAATTCCGGTACCGCGGCGTGATGCGAATCATTGGCCTCGAAATCATGCCAAGCGGTACAACGGCAACCAGATCTTTCCCTCTCTCTTCTCTCTCTCTCTCTCTCTTTCTCTCTCTCTCCCATTTCTTTCGCGCACGCGCACCGAATGAGCTTCGGATAGAAATAACATAAATAAATATATAAATATGGTCGAATCGCGTACCAGTACCGCGCCTCGATATCGTCGAGCTTTTATGTCCCGCGATCGAACAAAAAAACTATGTCTATGAGACACAAGTGGCCGAATTCTGAGAAGACGATTTTTAAGATTTAGAAAAGCTCGGATAAATTTAGTAAAATCGTGGCAATGATCTTTCTGGGACGACGTTGTCGTCGCCGTCGTTCGTCGACCACAGACGAAGCTCCAGCTTTGCCTGCGCGCTAATTAATAGAGGACGCGTGGTTTAACTTGATGACCAAGCGGTACGAGACACATGTCGGTTACACGTATATAGCGATACGGAGACGCGGGCGATGAAAGAAAACAAGGCAAGAAAAGTTTATTCGCCGAGAAAAAGACGAAAGAAGAAGATGAGCGTTCGAAAAGCTCGCAACGTCGAGCCGTCGTGTACGAATAAATATGATAATACGAAAATGAGAAGAGGCGATAACGTCGTAGCGAGAATATACCGCAACGGACTCACACGGCGCTCGTATCAACCGCTAGTGAGTGGTCGTCCGTCTATCTTTCTCGGTCCGTCAGCGCCTGGCGCGACCCGTTTACACAAGGATCATTCACCGGACCATAACGCAACGAGACTGCCTCGAGGTTAACGCGAAAAAAAAACAAATTTCACATTCGAAAAAAAAAAAAACGTCGGAAGGAACGCAAATATCCAAAATGGACTTTTCATCGACCTACGCACGTCCAACGATAATATATATACACATTTGTTAATATACATATGTATATTCGATGGCAAGAGATATGCGCTACGGGCTATTAACCTGCGTGCAAATAAATCTTGACGAACTTTGAATCGAGATGTTATTCCAATTTTGCATGCAATGGAAAAATATTTACTCGATGGATTTACGGAAACGTGAGAAGTCGAATTCACCGTGAACAAATAATTATTTCGTACATTGAAATATTGCGGGTAATTTTATTATTATTATTATTATTATTATTATTATTATTAAGGTAATTATTGTTATTATTATTATTATTATTATCATTATTATTTATTATTATTATTTTCATCATCATCATCATCATCATTATCAATTGGCTGTAAATCGCATGACTTGCAACGGAGATTGAATCGAAACATTGCACTCTCGATGCTGCAAAATAGTCGAATTATTTATTTATTTATTTTTTCCGTTTCGGATATTTAATTTTTGCGATACTTCGAATATCGGTGACGTGTCGTCTGTGTATAGCGTCGAATGTGAATGTAGCCGTGTGTGCCGGGTGGTACCGGACACGTTATTTCTACGGCTTTTATATTCATTTACCGCGTGCTCAGCGACAACGTCGTGTGCCCGCTGGTGTGTATAGTCTATAAAAATAAGGTTGAAGGCCCAGCACGGCCGTAAACCGCTCGGGAAAAACATAGTAGTAACTTTACCGGGTAGCTTCCTCCTCCCCGTTCTCCTCCAACATCCTACTCCGCGTCTTCTCGTTTTCGTACGGATGCTGTGAGAGCGTGGGTGGTGTTAGCATAGCACCGGAGTTGCTGACCCGCGCAATATGGACAAAAGTGAAGATTCTCGGTAGCACCGAGACGAACGGGGAGATACGACAGTCCACTCTCTCCGTAAGGCCGCGAAAACGTCTGATGTACAACCTCCGACAGCTGGTACGACACAAATTCAAAACGAGACTCCGCTCGATATATATATTTCATCAGTATACACAAATTTTATAAATAGATGTACGTGTACATACTGATTCTCATATTCATCCCGACGGATAAATGAGAACTTAATAAGTTTGTCACGATGTACTTTGAAGATTAAAGAAATTAAATTCATGAAATGTTTATGGACAACGTCGGTGTGAATTTGAATCGACGGTAAGAGGTTTCCAATTAAACGCCCAAGTCCGGTCAAGGCGTCTCGGCCGCTGGTGAAATCGTGAATCGTGAAGGGCCATGAAATCCTTGACTTTTGCACTCGTCATTGCACCTGTCATTGCCTGTACAACTGTATGAGGTTACTCGTGTTTGGTCAGACGCGGCTGATGGAACAAAATCTTGAATGCCTGTCCGGCGTCGATCTACGGTCGAAAATGTGAAGTGTAAATCTAACAATATACATATATACATTCTGGGGAGGTTCCTATTTAGATCGCTCTCGAATTTTGATTGCGCCCAAGTCTCTATCAATTCCAAAAATGACACGAAAATGTTAAGCTTAATTCGATCTTCCTAGTCTAGCTCTCACTATTCGCTGATACAAGGTGGATTTTACCCTTTAGATAACGTGCAATTTTTCAATTTTTCGGTAATTATATTGTGGGGTGACTGATTATTTCTGGAAAAATTCAATACCATATAAAATTCACGGGTATAAAGACCTTGACGGAGAAAAATGTACATATATGAGTCATTGATACTTTTTTCCAAATTGATTGAGACCTAGGCGCGATTAAAATTCAGAAATGACCCAAATAAGAAATGTATATCGGTAGGTACAATTGCTGCGCGAATATGTGTCTCAGCTGTAAATCGGCGGGGGTCCTCGAGAAAATGGGAGGGAGGGAGAGAGCGACAAGGTTAGAAAAACAGAGGGAGCGAGGGCAAGAGACAAAATGAGGTGCATCAGCGATCGAGTGAGGCGCGCGCAACGAGTACGAGTGCCGCTCTTATAAAAAGTCATCGTACCTGACCTCCCGCAACGACACACGGTGGCAACTCGTCTTCTGCGTCCCGCGAATTCGCGCGAGCGCTCACCAAATACAATTTATGGTTGCGCGAGCTAACCTCGCTGCATTCGTTCGTGCATTGCTGCTGACGCGACACCTACCAGTGCAACCCCACTCGCTCGCAGCGCCGCCTGTCCGATGTACCCACTCGCTAAAACGTTACGCACACACACGCACGTCGATGTTTTTTTTTTGTGTGTGCTTAGTGTCACAAGTGGTCGCTCGCGACTATACTCAGCAATAATGTTATATTGTACACGAATGTCGTATTTATTTGCTTATATTCCTTCGTGTTAAGACGTAACGAGCAACAGCATCTTTCGTTTGAATCATCTACGATGCTCTAAGTGTATTCGTACACTCTGCGAAGAGGAAGAAAAATTGTAGTTATATATTTTTGTTTTTTTTTATACGATAGCGGAATTAATTTTTATCGTCAAATTATCATAATTTTACCATCGTTACCACGAAAAATCGTCGTCAACCTGGAAATTAATTACCGTATCTCTGATAATTTTTATTCTTCTCAATTTCTCATCGTTATTGTTTCACATCGACTGATTCACGTGCTACGGAAGCTCCACAAGGTCTCGCCGATAAACTCGAAAAGCAGGCCCGGGAACGCAAAAAGTTTATTATAAATATTTTATCGCTTCGAGTCAGTCTTTACGGTCACTTTATGGCAGATAAGTCGCTGCGCTCAAAGTTATTTATGCGTACGTTCGAGTTACTTATGGCGTACGAACACTTACCGGCGAACGTAAGCAAACGATTCTCCGGCGATTGCAGCTTCGCGGATCCTTGACGAAGCTTTTTCGCCGATTTCTTCGGAGATTCGAGATTTTCTCAATCTTCTTCACGTCCAACGTCTTTGCATCGCTCGCTGCACTACCGGAGTTGAATTCACAGCTCGGGAAACCTCGGGGCAAGCCTTCCGAACATTTATTCACTGTAACGTAGGCGTGTTGGAACTTGGAAACCTTGCGTTCGGATTGCAAGATCATAAACTTTCGTTGTCGTCGTCTTCTTATTTTTTTCGTCTTCTTCTTCTTCTTCTTCTTCTTCTTCTTCTTCTTCTGCTTCTTCTTCGTGGCCTTTCATCCTCATCCCCACGAAGTTAGCTGTTCCGCGATCTTTGCATCCACTTACATCCGCGTTGTCCGAGAATCCGTGTACAATTCCTCACCACAATTTAGTAGTGTAAAGTAGAAAGTCCTCTCGTACATTCGTAAATTCTCCAAACATTTTTACACCTTCTTCGAGAACGATGAAAAGGATCAAAAAACGATTAAAAAACCACGTAAATGCTGTCACCTGAAACTACATGTTTTTCCAAAGCAGTTGTACGGGTTTGGTGATTATTTTTTTAACACCCAAAATTGTTTCGAAGAGAATAATTTTTCAAATTTCTGTACCTTATCAATAAGAATTTTCGGAATGACACGCAGTCAGCCGACACTCAGCGATGCGACTCCTGAATCGACTAAATTTTCGATAACGCATTTTTTAATTACAATAAATATATTCCCAAATCATAATAGATAAATAACATTTTTTCGATTTCTGCAACTATCGCAAGCTAATTATCATGATGAAAATTGTAAAAAAATTACCAAACGTTCGTAATATTTCTATTTCACATAAATTTCATATATACGAGGTCAAAAAACTTGTGCTTGCGGAGGCTGCAGAGAGGTACGAGGGGTTCGGGATCCGCAAAGCCGATCGGCGGAGCCGGTGCATCGAATGCCAGTGTAGGAAACGTAGTGGCTCGGGAGGTGAGGGCCCGTGTCGGGAAAGGCGCGAGAGAATCCCCAGCGGAGCATCGAAGGCGAGGCCTTGAACCCCGGGCGCTCGAACGATGGAGACGAAGGACGAAACACTAAAAATATCCGTACAAAAATCACCTCGACACGGCTGCAACGGGTTTAATGGCAGTTCGGCATGCAAATCTTTTGGAGAGCAGCGTACGGACGATCGTCGAAGTAAGCGAAAGAGAGAAATACGACGGGACCGGAGAAAAGGAGGAGAGGGAGAAAGAAAAAGAGACGTTGCTGCTGCAACTCACTGGTCCATACGTACTTGCATCGTTGCATACACGAGTTTGAAGCGTCGTGTATGCATTATACTCGAAGTTACTGCCGACTCGCCCGCACTTTCGTGTGTGTACATATATATAGGATATATAGATATATGAATATATAGATATATGTATGTGCCTTCCAGCTTACGTATTGTACGAAGCGTATGTACCTTACGTACCTCGCCGACATTGACTGCACAAACTCGTACCGCAAGCTTGCAATATCATACTCCTTCTTACTCGCCTTACGACCGACTTGTGTATGATAGGGTATGCAGTACAGCTCCGTAGTAACTACGATATAAACAAGTTGCAACGGAGGAGTTATATTTTTCGAGTACGGTGGAATCGCTATTTAATAGCCGCTCGGCGTTGAATCAAAGTAACATTATTCGATAAACTTCTGTGAATAATTTTTAAATATACAATAGCACAAGTATATTTCAATCGGTTGAGCTTTGGTATGTTTATTATTATGATAATTGAGATATTTATTGTAATCATTGAGTCCATTATGACCGTAATTAATTCTGGGGTACTTGTGTAGATTTAGATTTTTACTGCGTCATCACGAATGTCTGTGAATAGTAAATTAAATATTATCAAATTCATCGAGGATTTGAGTTCAACTCTTTACCATCACAATGGGGGGAATCCACCAGCCATCGATCAACCGACGATGAGCGGTCTTTGTTACCATTTTTATCTTTTCAATGATTATTTTTACATATTGCCATTTTGTTTCTTCTGAATAAGCGTTTCTCTCGCATCATCTGAAATGTTCACAGCATGTTCTGTAATTTTTTGATCAACTTTGGACGGATAGTTTGCTCACAATCGTTTTTTTGAAAATTTACAGATCCACCCGGTGTGACGGCCGTGATATTACCTGCTAGTCTGACGTCGAATGATTAATCAAATCAACCCGTGGGATTTGTTTTTGGCCAAATTGCCGTATGAAAACCTGGCAGATCGAATATTGACGTTTAACTTCGAATAAAGGCACGGAGTCCGATTTCAATCGTGACGGGCGTGAGATAGAAACTCGAAAAAGAAAATGAGGCATCTCTGTCCCAGGGCCTGCAGCGCAGCCTCTCTCGTTACATCCGGTGTGGCCCACCCACATCCATTCTTACGCGTCCGGCTTCTCGACGGGTCAAAACGAGAAAATTCACACACGTGATGCGAGTGTAGTTACCGTACATATATACCATACATACGATATATATGTAGCAGGTATAACGACGGGTCTGCCTACCTGGCGAGACCAGCTTAGGAGCGTCACGAGTCGTTCGTTGTCCAACCGGTAGTCCGAAACTACCTGGCCGGGAGTGTTATATAGCTGCTGCGCTCTCGGAGCCGCTGCATCGTGGAACCCTGCGGGAACAGCACCCTTTCAAGCCACGGAATAGCCGATCTGGCGGGACCAGATACGCATCTACGTTCCAACTCCGTGCAGTTTCGCTGCTTCCTCGGTCCCTCGCAGCGAGGTTTGCAAATATAAAAAAATAAAATAAAACAAATTAAACAAAGAAAAACGAATAATCAAAATGAACGATTTCGTATTTTTTTTTTCCCGCAGGTTGTTGACGGTCGCTCGTCAAGTACCCGAGAACTGCGTGGAACCCTCTCATCGCCGTCTTGCTTCTAGTCCCCCGGTAGACCGCGATAGATATAACGACGGTAAAGAGAAAGAAGATGGCTTCTCGCAAGAGCGAGATGGAGAGTGAAAAATGACGAAGAAAAAGTCAACGAATGGACGGTGTATCACGAGCGGAGGGAATGCAAAGGATGGAAAAAAGAAGAAGAAGAAGAAGAACGAATGCAGGGTGAGCACAGTGGATCGTCCGGACACGAGGAGATTCCGGTCGCTTAGGCGGAGAGGGAAAAATGTGGGTTTCAACGAGAGCTCGGTGCGCGTAAACGCTTGAAAACGGAATAAGAAAGAAGTATGCCAATAACTGATATTAGACTGTGAGATTTGAATGTGCCAATAATTCCAATGTCTCGCCGGGTTTGGGAGGAGAGAAGAGACAGATATACATATATATATGGAACCTCGGGGGACGAGGTAAAAATCGACGAGAGCAGCGGGCAAGCGAGCTGGTTATACCGCCAGGGAAGTCCTCCGGTCGCTGTGCGCCGAGACACGAAGAAGCAACGAGAGGTGGAGAGGAAGAGCGCACGAGAACGTCGAATCCGGCAGCGTCTACGAGGGGCAAACCAGCAGGAGCAGCGCAGCAGCAGCAGCAACGGCGGCGGCAGCCGTTGCAGCTTGCGCGGTTTCTTCGGTCGTCGTTCCTGAAGGTCCGAGGAGCCCGCTGCAACCCGGGCGGCGTTCCTGGTGTTGTGACGATGTTCGATCCCTCGAGATGATATCGACGACGTTAGCCCACCGTTATCCTCGACGTTCCTATCCTCAATCAGGGCACTCCACACACCGCTATATCTCGGATTTATGTTTAACGTATACCAACTGTTGGCTACACGTATGCATGTATTATATAGAGATACGTATAGATACGTTGCGATCACAGCGCCATCTTTAAATTGGTTAATTACCGCGTAAAATGGTGTGTAATTAGTAAACGCACCGACGACTGCGG